>CM055905.1:44642072-45242072 GCA_029582155.1 Panopea generosa
AGACACATGCTGCAAATTTTTTTTTTTTTCAACACTGTGTTTTGAACATAAATGTTACAATTGAGCCCTATGAGAAATGTAATAGTGGTGCGAGACGTTAATGTCTTCAATTTTTTTATTATTTACTATAGAATAACGAACAAAAACAATGGTGGGTTTACACGTTATGTCGCAAGATTTGTACAACCGGTATGTGTCACGACTGTGGGGATCGCTGATTGAAATATTCGGTGTGCTAAAAGTCGAATAGTACAATGTAAATATTGTACATGCATTACATGAAGAGCAGGTATTTATCTTCGGGTCTGAAAACAGCTGCGATATGTCACACAACATAATGCGAAGGACGATAAAGTTCTAAAACGCAAACTTTCTTTGTTTTTGAAGTGTAAAAAACGATACAACTTAGAAACTAAATATCAACCCTCTAATAGTGAGATAGAATAGTATTTCATATAAGTTGAATACGGCTGAATGACACAATGCCTCGACAAATGTAGGGTACAATATACGAGGCACCTACTTATGCTACGTACCACTCAAATTTTGGCGTTTAGCAGCCTTATAACATCAACTTGTACTTTTTTACCGATATAACTTGGTGTATTGATATATAAAACAAGTATAAAACAAATAAAGTTGTTCTAGAAATGCTTCCGAAGTAATTAATGGATCTGTAAATTACGTGTTTTCAATCTGAAAGTGATTCATTCTGTCACTTTTCTCGAATGTTTGAAGAAACGGTCATGTTCCTATTCAAAAACACATACTCGCTTGAAACTTAAATACAATGGCGCTCGTATCGGCTATATCTTTGATTTAAATACGAAATAATGATATGAAAATAAAGGGGTTTTCTCACCTTACTGCCCTATCGCGTGCACAAAAAGAAGACGAAGTACCGGTTTATCGTTTGTAGTTATCACCGAAAATGCGGCGTAATAGCCACTTTAGTAACGTAAACGTTGGAAGGGGTGGTGGTTTGTCAAAGTTGTGAAAATATGTTTCAAATTCGATGTAAAATCAATAAGTTTCAACGGAATAAGTATGGTCACTTTGTATGGTTTTAAAGTTACTGCTTGAAAATGATGAATTCTCAGTGATTCGGTTACATGTATGATATTCGATAAGCACTTGGTCTTCAGTTTCTGTGAATCAGTTTTGATACATGCATAACATAACCGGAGACGAATTTATATTTGTATTGCGAACACAGGAGAATCAATGCACATAAACTAGGAAGTAAGTCAGCGTGATCAATAAAACATGCTGTACGTGCATGCAGTTGATCATGCATGACGTAAACAAGACACGCAAGGATAAGCAGTTGACTTTACGTGATATAAGATAATAAACCCTCTATGCTGATTTTACGTGATATTAGATAATAAACCCTCTATGCTGACTTTACGTGATAAAAGATAATAAACCCTCTATGCTGACTTAACGTGATATAAGGTAAATAACCCTCTATGCTGACTTTACGTGATGTTAGATAATTAACCCTATATGCTGACTTTACGTGATATAAGATAATAAACCCTCTAAGCTGACTTTACGTGATGCTAGATAATAAACCCTCTATGCTGACTTTACGCGATATAAGATAATAAACCCTCAACGTTGACTTTACTTGATGTAAGATAATAAACCCTCTATATGATTAAACGTAATGTAAGATAATAAACCCTCAATGTTGACTTTACATGGTGTAAGATAATAAACCCTTTATGTGAACTAAACGTTATGTAAGATAATAAACCATATATGTGGACTTTACGTGATATAAGATGATAAAACCTATATGTGGACTAAACGCTATGTAAGATAATACACCCTCTCTGCTGACTTTACGTGACATATGATAATAAACCCTCTATGCTGACTTTACGTGATGTTAGATAATAAACCCTCTATGCTGACTTTACGTAATAAAAGATAATAAACCCTCTATGCTGACTTTACGTAATATAAGATAATAAACCCTCTATGCTGACTTTACGTGATATAAGATAATAAACCCTATATGCTGACTTTACGTGATATACGATACTAAATCCTCTATGCTGACTTTACGTGATATAAGATAATAAACCCTTTATGCTGACTTTACGTGATGTTAGATAATAAACTCTCTATGCTGACTTTACGTGATGTTTGATAATAAACCCTCTTTGCTGACTTTACGTAATACAAGATAATAAACTCTCTATACTGACTTTACGTGATATAAGATAATAAAGACTCTATGCTGACTTAACGTGATGTTAGATAATACACCCTCTATGCTGACTTTACGTGATGTTTGATAATAAACCCTCTATGCTGACTTTACGTAATACAAGATAATAAACCCTCTATGCTGACTTTACGTAATATAAGATAATAAACCCTCTATGCTGACTTTACGTGATATAAGATAATTAACCCTATATGCTGACTTTACGTGATATAAGATAATAAATCCTCTATGCTGACTTTACGTGATATAAGATAATAAACCCTTTATTCTGACTTTACGTGATGTAAGATAATAAACCCTTTATGTGAACTAAACTTGATGTAAGATAATAAATCATATATGTGGACTTTACGTAATGTAAGATGATAAACCCTATATGTAGCCTAAACGTTATGTAAGATAATAAACCCTCTATGCTGACTTTACGTGATATAAGATAATACACCCTCTATGCTGACTTACGTGATGTTAGATAATAAACCCTCTATGCTGACTTTACGTGATATAAGATAATTAACCCTATATGCTGACTTTACGTGATATAAGATAATAAACCCTCTATGCTGACTTTACGTGATATAAGATAATAAACCCTCTATGCTGACTTTACGTGATGTAAGATAATTAACGCTATATGCTGACTTTACGTGATATAAGATAATAAACCCTCTATGCTGACTTTACGTGATGCTAGATAATAAACCCTCTATGCTGACTTTACGTGATATAAGATAATAAACCCTCTAAGCTGACTTTACGTGATGTAAGATAATTAACGCTATATGCTGACTTTACGTGATATAAGATAATAAACCCTCTATGCTGACTTTACGTGATGCTAGATAATAAACCCTCTATGCTGACTTTACGTGATATAAGATAAATAACCCTCTATGCTGACTTTACGTGATGTAAGATAATAAACTCTCTATGCTGACTTTACGTGATATAAGATAATAAACCCTCTAAGCTGACTTTACGTGATGCTAGATAATAAACCGTCTATGCTGACTTTACGCGACATAAGATAATAAACCTTCAATATTGACTTTACGTGATATAAGATAATAAACCCTCTATTTGATTAAACGTAATGTAAGATAATAAAACCTCAATGTTGACTTTACATGATGTAAGATAATAAACCCTCTATGTGATTAAACGTAATGTAAGATAATAAAACCTCAATGTTGACTTTACGTGATGTAAGATAATAAACCATATATGTGGACTTTACGTGATATAAGTTTTATAAACCTTCCATGTGATTAAACGTAATGTAAGATAATAAAACCTCAATGTTGACTTTACGTGATGTAAGATAATAAACCATATATGTTGACTTTACGTGATGTAAGATAATAAATCCTCTATGTGATTAAACGTAATATAAGATAATAAAACCTCAATGTTGACTTTACGTGGTGTAAGATAATAAACCATATATGTGGACTTTACGTGATGTTAGATAATAAACCCTCTATGTGAACTAAACGTGATATAAAATAATAAACTCTATATGTGGACTTTACGTGATATAAGATAATAAACCCTCAATGTTGACTTTACATGATATAAGATAATAAACCCTCAATGTTGTCTTTACGTGATATAAAATAATAAACCCTATATGTGGACTTTACGTGATATAAGATAATAAACCCTATATGTGGACTTTACGTGATATAAGATAATAAACCCTATA
The DNA here is from genome assembly GCA_029582155.1 of Panopea generosa. Lineage (NCBI taxonomy): Eukaryota > Metazoa > Mollusca > Bivalvia > Adapedonta > Hiatellidae > Panopea > Panopea generosa. The sequence goes on from CM055905.1 coordinate 44,646,020, forward strand.
TGTGGACTTTACGTGATATAAGATAATAAACCCTCAATGTTGACTTTACGTGATATAAGATAATAAACCCTATATGTGGACTTTACGTGATATAAGATAATAAACCCTATATGTGGACTTTACGTGATATAAGATAATAAACCCTATATGTGGACTTACGTGATATAAGATAATACACCATATATGTGGACTTTACGTGATATAAGATAATACAACCATATATGTAGACTTTATAAGAAATATTATAATACACTTTCTATGTGGTTTCAATCTTAATGTTTTTTGCGAGATACATCAATAGTATATATCTATGTAATTATATGTTAATCAAGCCATGACGGAATGTTAATGTAAACATGCAGGCAAATACATCAATATTTCTAAACGTGAGCGACATAAATTACTTTTACTGATTCATGAGCGACTGATCATATATAACTAGTAGTGAATTAAATTCAGTCACGAGTGAAATTGCGATGCAATAATATCTGTATACATTGTATATTGGATTTTTACCTGATCTTACAAGGTTTGCTTATTAAAGTATCGTTGTTATATTTTGTTTACATTGTCATGTCATAGATCTAATTTTATTTATTTTGATAATAAATGTTTACCTTTTTTTAATAACATTGATTTTTATAGATAGATAGATAAACGTTATTGACTTAAACTATTACATTTTTTCATCATTACAAATATATGACAAAATAAATACACATACACACGTGACATATCTGAACAAAGTAAAGATATACAGTTTAATTATATTATGTTACTCTCGAATCTTTTGAGTGTTTGTTAAATCAGTTTTGTTTCTAAAAGAGGATGAGATCTATTCTCAAAACAAGGAAAATAAATTACATAGATTTAGTCTGTAATAACATTTGGTATTGAACATCTTTGGATAGAAATTTACATAGTTCGTAAATTTCATTTGTATTTGTTGACTGCGTTATTAACTCCACAAATTTAACCATACTCAGTTTTTTGAAATGTTAACACTGGAATATATTTTTTCCGAATTAAACAGTATGATTCACATATTAAAATGAAATATCACTTGATTTACATATCTGACACACTCGCTCGCTTCTTAAAACTCTCTCTCTCTCTCTCTCTCTCTCTCTCTCTCTCTCTCTCTCTCTTTCTCATATATATATATATTCCTGTTTCTATTCTATAAACTATGTGCTGAAATTCGAATCTTTGTTAAAAAAAACTTCGAAGTGATTTAGAATGTAGTTTTTCTACATATGTTTCAAAAGAAAAAAAAATACTTTTATATTCTTATATAATGATAAAACTCTGTTGGCTTCTACATAAGACTTCCAGAGTTGCACAAAATTATCAACTAGTCGTCGTTGTAATGATGGAAATAATTTATAATTTGCGCTGTTAGGTTTACCCCATAATTTATGTTACCAAAACCGTTAGTGATAAGAATAGTTTTCATTAAATATCCAGTTTTTTTACACCTTTATTTCAATCAGACAGTAAAACATTATATATTGTAGTATAAATTATATTATTTGAACTAAGCAGCTTAAACCAATATATCTAATAACTCTGACATATCTATTTATAAATAAAGGATATCTTGCGAGTTCTCCGTACACAGCAGTATTACTGCTAGGTATTTTAACACCAAATATTATTTTACATTATTTTAAATGGATTCTTTCCAAATCCTTTGATTTTATAAATCCCCATACCTCACTGCCATAATTTAATATTGAAGCGTCGAATCACTGGAGAGATACTTTTTGTTTTTGTTCAAATTTACGTATATTACTAAGTAATATATTCATTGCTTTCAGAGCTTTTCCACAGAGATAGTGTTGATTTAATAAGAATGTTCATGTATAGTTAAATATCATCCCAGGCAGTTTGAACCATCAACGACTTCTAATTGGCACCAATCATAAAACCATTTATCTAATTCATTTTTTTTTCTATATTGATCTCGAGACTCTGGTCACTACAATAGAAAAATGAATATTCATGTAGTCTAGCAATGCATTTTTGCAGATCATCAGGGCTCGAACGCAGTAAACCCATATCATCTGCAAATTAGAGAAGTATTAACAAAATGTCATCAAGAGATGAACCAACATCAATGCTCTTTGTTAAAAATATTTATAAATAAGTCTTCCAAGAATAGAGAAAACATTAACAGTGGAACTGTATCTCCCTGTTTCACACCTATAAAAATGTCCATGAATTCAGAGTAAGAACCGTTTCATGCTTCAACAGTATTATACATGGACCTGATAATTCTGAGCATTTTACCATTAATACCACTTTTAAACAATTTAAGTCACAATGCATTTTTTATTAATAGAATCAAATGTTGTTTTTTTTTTAAATCTATAAATGCACAATAAAGTTTATTCTTTTCATTCAATATCTTATCTATAATACTATGTAAAATAAATATTGCATCTGTTGTTGACCTTCTTTTCCTAAACCCAAACTGAGCATCTGATATGATATCATTATCTGTACACCATTTATTTATTCGTGTGTTCAGTATATACTAATGCTCTTATTAAAATAATTTCTCTGTAATTATTAACATTGTTTATTTTACCATTTTTGTATAAAGGAATGATAAAACCTTTTGACCAGTTTTCAGGAAAACAGCTTGTATCTAAAATAATATTGAATATGTCAGTGATATGAGAAGATAATATATCGCAGTTAGCTATTAGTACTCATTTAGTAAACGATCACCCAAAACAGCTTTATTTCTGTTTTGAGATTTGATTGCAGATTCTACCGCGGCCACACTAATCTGCTTATCTGGCTCTTCGAAAACAGGATCGTTATCCGTAAAATCATGATTTGTGTTAAAAATCTCGGCTTCTAACATGATCAACACACTTTACTTCACATCCACCAACATGATCAAAGAAGTCTGCGAGGCCATCGTAGCAGAGTACTCTGAAGAGGTCCTCAGCATCCCCACTGCTCCAGATGAGTGGCGAGGTCTTCAGCACCAGGTGGCAGTTTCCACATGCTGTAAGCGCACTAGACGGGAAACTGGGCCATAACAAAACCGACGAAAGGCGAATCCATGTATTTCAACTACAAGAGATACCACTCAATCGTCCCCATGGCTTTGGTCGACGCTGACTACAAGTTCATGTGAACGTCGGCTCGCCTGGCTCTTGTTCAGATGCGCAGATCTGGAATGACTGTGACCTCAGAGACCACATCTTCACCGGCTGCATCGGCTGGCCACAACCAGACCTTCTATCAGGTGTTGACAAAGACACTCTCTATTACATCATTGGTGACGAAGCATTCGCCCTCAAAACGCGGCTGATGAAACCTTTCTCAAGGCGGCACATGGACCATGAAGAAAAAATCTTCAACAATCGGCTGTCGTGATCTAAGAGAATGCATTTGGTATATTGGCCAACCGCTTCAGCTGTCTGCTCACCACGCTGAAGCATAACCCCAGCACGGTCGAGTCCATTGAGGCATAACGAGACACAACGTGGCGTCAACGAGGCTAGGCCGTGGCGGCAGCGAGGCATAACTCAACTTAGATCTCGTTACGAGCAGTCAGAACTGGTTCTACACTATTTTCAAAAGCCTTCTATATTAGAGGTGTTCAAAGGTGTCCATATGAAGTAAAGGGTTAAACTTTTTTTAATACATGTACTTTGTATGCCACAAATTAGCAAAATGGTCGGGCTCCAAGTGCTTACATCATCAATTAAGACCCTTCTCGACAACATGTTTGTATTCAAATATTGATCACGAGGAATTACAATACATTTAAGATATTTGAAGTCATACATTAGGTAAGAGTTATTTGATGAAATTGGTGAATAAGGAGAGAGGTACGATCAACGGAAGGGTTTGAAATATGGCAAGGTTTAGATCTATTCTTGTATTACAATCTCATATACACAGTCTCAACCATATACATGCACAAACAACAATAAAATACACATATACACAAATCAAATAAACGAGGCCATTCAACCATTAGAATTACAAGAGACTATTATCACAAATAGGACACTAATATCACATGCGCTTATATCACAAAGGTAAAAACATGTACTTTACATAAATTTTACAAGTGTCTGTGTATAATAAGCTACGCATTATTGATCAAATCGTTCTGTGGCCTTAACGGGGTTCTGAATATGAATAAATATAATGATATCATCATGTTCTGTTAGCGTATCTTTCTCAAATAAAACTGCAAGCCATTATTCACGTTTATTAATCTTTGTTTATTAAAGAGACACACAGCAATTCTGATAACTTTTGACAAACTATATTTATGAGATTTATCTATCTATATTATGCAAATATAATGAATATATGTGCAAATCGTTGGTTTCGATTTTAGTTTGTAAAGCGATATTACTGTTGTTAATGGTTGAAAGGCACATATTTCGTGGAATCTTATGTAAAGCGGCAATACTGTTGCAAATGGTTGAAAGGAACGTATTTCGTGAACATTTATGTAAAGCGGCAATACTGTTGCAAATGGTTGAAAGGAACGTATTTCTTGGACACTTATGTAAAACGACATTACAGTTGCGAATGGTTGACAGGCACATATTTCGTGGACATTTATGTAAAGCGACATTACTGTTGCAAATGGTTGACAGGCACATATTTCGTGGACACTTATGTAAAGCGACATTACTGTTGCAAATGGTTGACAGGCACATATTTCGTGGACATTTATGTAAAGCGGCATAACTGTTGCAAATTGTTGACAGGCACATATTTCGTGGACACTTATGTAAAGCGACATTACTGTTGCAAATGGTTGAAAGGCACATAGTTCGTGGACATTTATGTAAAGCGGCACAACTTTTGCAAATGGTTGTCAGGCACATATTTCGTGGACATTTATGTAAGGCGGCACTACTTTTGCAAATGGTTGACAGGCACATATTTCGTGGACACTTATGTAAAGCGGCACTATTTTTGCAAATGGTTGTCAGGCACATATTTCGTGGACATTTATGTAAAGCGACATTACTGTTGCAAATGGTTGACAGGCACATATTTCGTGGACATTTATGTAAAGCGGCATTACTGCTGCATATGGTTGACAGGCACAAATTTCGTGGACATTTATGTAAAGCGACATTACTGTTGCAAATGCTTGAAATTCACATATGTTGCATATTCGTGGACATTTATGTATAAAAAATATTTTCTTTACATCAGTTTTTATTTGTATGTTAGAAATCCCGGCTCGGCCACAGTCTACATGATGACTGAAATACGACATTGCATCCCATTTTCATTCGTCTCTCGTCGCTAATTCAAGTGGGGAAATTTTCAGTTACTTACGGATATGGGGGTGTACTTTAGTACTGGCTAACGTTTCAGGATCCCAGGAAACAGTGATTGGGTTAACTGATCGTCTATTAGCCCTCGATAGCATAAAATATGGCGCTCAATATTCAATCAATCAATCAATCAATCATTGGTATGTTAGAAAAAAAAATATGTATAGTTTAAAAAAAAAACAAGACTTACTATGTTACAAGAATGATAATAGATCTAGATCAACTCTCAAGATTTTACAAAATTATAAAATTGGCTAAAGACCTTTGTTGACAATGTCATGGCTAGATATACTTAACGACTCCGTATTGCTAAAAAGGATATCTACTCAAACATACTAAATTTATTGAAAAGGGATTTCCTTAATTGGACTACGCGTCTAGTTAAGACTAAAATAGATTTCACGCTTAAACTTGCAACCTATTTTGTGACGTATTTAAAGAGTCAAGTGATTTTATTTTTATTTCAATTTGATCCGTGATACACGTTTACACGTATTTAAAATTGTTTCATCTTAGAAAGAGTCCTAATGACGATGCGAAGGTCGTCAAGCAGTATTTATGTACTGTCTATTTTTAGAATGATGATTCGGTTTCAAGTTTACCGTTCAAATTTAATGTTGTCACGTTTTTGGTGGATTTGACACAACAACAATTAGGATTTCATTTATTAATGATAGTGAAATGCTTTTTAGTCATTTTAAAAATAATTCTACTCTTAAAGACATTGACAGTGTCCCTTCCTCCTTTCCACCCCCCCCCCCCCCCCCCCCCGATATACTGCCTTTAAATATGACTTTTCTGATAGTCATACTTGAAGACAAATATTTCAATAGGTTTATACGTTCATGTTAAGATTAAATTGATGCGCGAATATAAGTGAAAGCGATTTCAACATTGCCTAGTGTCCCTTTAATATGTTTATCATAATTTGGGTAAAACTGCACTCATGCGGGCTAGTGTTACTGCGTTTATTTACACTGATGATATTTCTTTGCAACAGTTATATTGTTCCTTGTTAAAAAGATATAAATATACACCTTCACATTATTGCCAAGTTTCGATTTATGACATTTGTTTGTAACATTGACCTGGGAATAATTGCAAAGGTATGAATAAAACATTTGATTATAACAAATATCTAGGAATACTGCGTGAAATCATTGCCAAGGTTCGACTAAAGACAATGATAAAAATAGACTTCTTGGAATAATCGCCAAGGTTGTGCTAAAGGCAATGATATAAATAGACTCCGTGAAACCATTGCCGATGTTTGATTAAAGACAACAGCTTGTAAAAATCAAGAATAAGTATTGCAAGTGTTCAATTAAAAACATTTACTTGTAAAAATGAGGGACCTACCCTCCGTGAAATCATTTACAAGGTTTGATTATTTAAAGACAATTATTTGTAAAACTGATCGAGGAATAATTGCCATGGTTCAATTAAATACATATCTTGTAACAATGATATAAATATACTCCATGAAATCATTGTCAAGGTTTGATTTAAGACATTTACTTGTAAAAAAACTACCTAGGAATACTTGCCAGGGTTCGATTTAGGACGTCTACTTGTAACAGTGTTATGAATATCATCCGTGAAATAATTGCTAAGGTGTTCTATTAAATACATTCACATGTTTTTACAAATATTCTCCTTGGAGTGTAGGTCAAGATCCAGTTGGAGACTTTGCATCGCAACACACTACTTGCCGTGAGTAATTGCCATCGCAATAGACTACTAGCTGTGAGTAATTGCCATCGCAACACACTTCTAGCTGTGAGTTATTGCTAACGTAACACACTACTAGCTGTGAGTAATTGCCATCGCAATAGACTACTAGCTGTGAGTAATTGCCGCCGTAACACACAGCTAGCTGTGAGTAATTGCCAACGTAACACACTACTACCTGTGAGTAATTGCCATCGAAGCAGAATACTAGCTGTGAGTAATTGCCAACGTAACACACTACTAGTTGTGAGTAATTGCCATTGCAAAAGACTACTAGCTGTGAGTAATTGCCACCGTAACACACTACTAGCTGTGAGTAATTGTCATTGCAACACACTTCTAGCTGTGAGTAATTGCCATCGTAACACACTACTAGCTGAGAGTAATTGCCATCGCAATAGACTACCAGCTGTGAGTAATTGCCACCGTAACACACAACTAGCTGTGAATAATTGCCGCCGTAACACACTACAAGCTGGGAGTAATTGTCACCGTAACACACTACTAGCTGTGAGTAATTTTCACCGTAACACACTACTAGCTGTGAGTAATTGCCATCGCTACACACTGCTAGCTGTGAGTGTTTGCCGCCGCTACACACTACTATCTGTGAATAATTGCCGCCTTAACACACTACTAGCTGGGAGTAATTGCCACTGTAACACACTACTAGCTGTGAGTAATTGTCACCGTACCACACTGCTAGCTGTGAGTAATTGCCATCGCAACACACTACTAGCTGTGAGTATTTGCCGCCGTTACACACTACTAGCTTTGAATAATTGCTGCCGTAACACACTACTATATGGGAGTATTTGTCACCGTTACACACTACTACCTGTGAGTAATTGTCATCGCAACACACTACTAGCTGTGAGTAATTGCCATCTTAACACACTACTAGCTATGAGTAATTGCCATCGTAACACACTACTAGCTGTGATTAATTGCCACCGTAACACACTACTAGCTATGAGTAATTGCCATCGTAACACACTACTAACTGTTAGTAATTGAAGACTTTACATCGCATTACACCACTAGCTGTGAATAATTGACATTGCATTACACCACTAGCTGTGAGTAATTGACATCACAATACACCATTAGTTGTGAGTATTGACATCACAATACACTACTAGTTGTGAGTAATTGACATCGCAATACACTACCAGTTGTGAGTAATTGACATCGCAATACACTACTAGTTGTGAGTAATTGACATCGTAACACACTACTAGCTTTGAGTAGTTGATGACTTTTTAAGATTGTTGACCAAATACTAAATCGCAGTCCGCGATGGAAACACTCAAACGGCAGGAAAAAATAAATCACTGCAATACAAAGCCCTGAAAATATAAGAGAAAGAGAATTAATGTTTTTTTAATTCTGCTTCATTCATCTGTATTCAAGGGAGACACTAGTGGTGTGAGTCCTTGATAAGGTTCCCAACAAGCGTCTAGCTACCAAACTACACCACTACAGGACTAGAGGCAACATCATTCGCTGGATAAATAGTTTCCTGTCTCACAGAAGCCAGCAGGTTCTGGTTTAAGGAAGCTCGCTCACCTCATCCTCTGTCACTCCCGGTGTCCCTCAAGGATAAGTCCTCGGTCACCTTCTTTACATAAACGAACTCACCTCTTGACTCTTTGATGATGACAATCTCCTGTATAGGAACTTTTGCTTTACTGCTGACACCAATTTAAGGCCCGACAAGACGATCTGATCACACTCCAGAAGCTGGAAGAAGACTGGATGAAATCGTCAAGCCCCGACAAGTGCGAGGTGATCCGCATCGCAAAGAAAAAAATCAATTCAGGACTGCGTTCAGTTCGCTTAAACGTTTAATTTGTTTGCAAAACGTTTAATTACAGAAGTGAACTGAACGACATGTTCGCTTTAAACGTTTGCTAACAGATTAACACCCCCATCCCCCGGCTTGTGTTTAACCACGTGACTTATTGTTTAGTGGAGGGACAACGCCGGGTAGACCGATTTCCGTTTACTTTTCGTTCGTTAGGTCGTCGTTTGCGTTTATAAACAGAGTAAATATGTTTGACCGTGCTGAACGCAGCCCAGGCACCAGACTGCGGAACGGCCTTCCAGATCGCAGGCGGCAGTATCGGTGTTTAGACTATCCAATATACCTGACCTTCATGAAGGTTTGTTGCTTCGGACTTTTCTGGATATGTGTTAGGTAGAAATTTTCTTGAGAGGGTATCGGCCAGGGGAATCTGGGTTCCTGGTCGGTACTCTAAAGCGAAGTCATAACCTTTAGTTGTAACATCATACGCTGTAACCTAACTGGTGCTAGAAGCGGTAAATGGTCAGTATGTACTGTTATATGGCGACCATATACATATTGTCTAAACCTAGTCATGCCAAATAGAATAACATATAGCTCCTTTTCTATTTGTGCCCAATTGATCTCAGATTGTGTAAGTAGCTTGCTTGCATAAGCTATCGGCTTACCGTCTTATAACAATATTGCACCTAGACCAAATTTTGAACTATCACATTGCAAAACAATGTGTTTTGTGGGGTCAAAATATAACAGTATAGGACTTTGTGTTTGGGTCAATATGTCTTTCACTTTCTGAAAAGCCTTAACCTGAGGTTCTTGCCAGTGAAAAACAACATCTTTCTTTAGTACTTGTCGGAGTGATTGTGTGACCTCTGACAGGTTTGGGGTAAATCTTGATAGGTATACAACCATGCCTAAGATTTTTTCGAGTTCTGGCTTGTCTTTGGGAGGTTCCATATATCGGATTGCAGATACTTTCTCAGGTTCGGGTTTGAGCCCTTGGGAGGACAGAACATGACCAAAATATCGGACTTCCGATATTCCTACTTCTAATTTGTCAGCATTCAAACGAATATGTTTTTCACGACATCTTTCAAGGACATTTCTTAAGTTTTTATAATGCTCTATTACTGTGTCTCCCCATACTAGGATGCCGTCAAAAATGACGCTACAACCTTTAAGACTTTCCAGGCATTCATCCATTTTGCGCTGACTTGTCGTCAAGTAATAAACTCCAATAGCTTGATGTACAGTCAAGCTTTGTGAAAATCTTAGCAGTTTATAGCTGGGGTAGGATGTCATCCAGGGTTTTTATTGGGTAATGTTGTCTTAGCTTTGTTAAGGCATATTCGACCCATGTCCGAACCTGGCTTGTTAACTACTACCATTGAAATGACCCATTGTGTTGGAGTGTTAACCTTGGTCATGATGTCAGGCTTTTCCATGTTTTCTAGTTCCTTGCGAACTTTGTCCTGAATGGCTACTAGGACGCTTCTGGGAGGATGTTCTACAGGCGTACAATGTTTATCTACTTTGATAGAACATTTCCCAGAAAGACGACCAATACCATGAAAGAGTGCATTGTACTGTGTCAAAACAGTATCCTTAGTGAGGGTTGTACTCGGGGTATCTACAGACATCACAATCTTTATCAAATTAAATTCAATGCAGGTTTGGAGACCTAGGATTGGTGACCTATCTGTATGAACGACATAGAAATCAACTTCTTCAGAGTATGACTTGTTTCTACATTTTGATGTGATACTACCAAGTACATTAAAGTTTGCACCATTGTATGCGGTTAGCTTGCAATTAGCTTTCTTTAGAGAGGCTTTTATGTTGAGTGTTTGCCAATTTTTTTCTGTCAAAATGTTACAACTGGCACCAGTGTTTAATTTGAAAGAAATTGGTGAATGTTTGGGACCAACCTGAATATCAACAAATACCTGATTGTCCTTTGAGTTAATAACATCCACGTGAAAATCATCACTGTCACTATACTCCCCATTGTGCCTAATGCCATAAACACGACGTTCCTTTTTGGCACGGCACACAATTTGAAAGTGATTCAATTTTTTTTTTGCAAAATAATCACTGTTTGCCTTTGGCGGGGCATACTGGGTGTGTCCGTTGCTGTCCACAATTTCCACATTTGGTGTTGTTTATGTCCATTTTGTTGCGGTGTTCTGGATTGCGGGTGGTATTTCTATGTTTGGTGTGGCCCTTGTTCCCATTCCGGTGTGTCTGCTTGAGTCGCTGACGTCATGTTGTCTTTCAATCGACTTCAGCTGTGTCTGAGAATATTCATAAATTTGTGCTATTTGAATAAATTTTTCAAAGATAATGTATCACATTCCGTTTTAAGGTTTTCGCGGATTTTGTTCGAATTGACTCCGAAAATTGTTCTGTCTCGGATCATCTCATTCCGTTTATCATACTTGCAGTCATTGGCTGCAATTTTAAGTTTGGTGATGAAATCTTCAATAGACAATTCTCCTTGGCATATATTGTTAAACTGAAAACGTTTAAACACAGAGATAAGTTTGAGTTGAACGTATTCCTCAAATTTCTTGAATAATGTGTCCAGCTTCTTATTTTCCTCTGCGGTTAAATTCCAAGATTTGTGGATATCTCGTCCCTTGGTCATGGCCACGATCATACCAACTCATTTCAGTCAAGGAATTATATAGATATATTATCTATACAAGTCCTTGTTCACTGATCACATTTAGAGATTTATCCACAATCGCCTTGTATCATACTCCGAATCGTACGACGATACCCAGAGTGGAGTTGTGTGCAGTAAGGGAGGAAGAAGAAGAAGAAGAGTTTAGTGCGTGGCCGTTTTGGTGTGGGGCCGGTTTTGCTTGACTACACTCCAATTTAACAATACCGCCAAGTTTTACACATGTCCGTCAAATTTTATAAACATCCGGTACACCGGTTCGAGGGAGCAGTAAGTTTCTCGGTTACTGGATCTGCTTCTATTTCGTAGACATAAGTAGGAGTAGGTAGGTAGTTATGATGTTAATATGAAGTCATCAATATAACTTAAATAAACTACAACTAAAATGTCACTTTATTTTCTCTTTGACACGTGTTCATGTTATTTTTTTTATTTATTTCAACAAAAAACATGTAGACTGTTCTATATACTGTATTGCTGTACACATACCATCCCAGATAATTGATAAATCTATATATTCTAGATTACGGTGCCCTGTACTTGTGAACATTTGTTTAAAAGCCATAACACGTGAATTTTATATACCGTGTATTGTATCACCCACTGAATCTTTTCTCTTACAAATCTTCTTCCAAAACACTAACCGCCTATTTTACATGCAACCTATACAGTTTGATTTGAGTCTCACTCTTCAGGGGACCTTCAGCTTATGATTCGGTCTGGTGTGATTTTTCCCACCACAACACTGTTAACAGAAATTTAATATAGGCAGGCATGAAAGCTTGAAATTTCTGCTAAAAGCTACTCGTCCTCCAACATTTTTAATTGAATGCTGAAAGACAAAGAAATATTATGGTCAGTTTCTTAAATCTTACTTGTCCTGACCAAATGTTCACTCTTCATGGCAAGCAGACGAGTGGATTTTTCCAGCCCTGATAGGTTGTCCTGGAGTTTCTGTATATAAATCCTTGACTGTTCCACATAATCTTTGCCGGTGACCTACTGACCTACTAATATACACATGACTATGCAGTATGCTTTTGTCACTCATGAGTTACCGGAGTGGAGTGGGATGTTTAGCAGCTAGATCATCCACATCACAAACAGGACTTCAGGAGATTGTCCGGTAGTGTCGGTAAATAGCCTATTGAGTGGTACCAGTTAGTTTGTTAAGGGCGTTGCAAGCCACCTCTCCTGGCACCCGGCATTTAGATTTGATCAACATAGCATTTGTATTACCAGACAGGGTCGGGTATCATACCATTAATATGAACACAAGAAGGTCCAGAGAGAGAGACAACCAATGTATGCCTTCCTCCTTAAAGTTTAGAACTAAAATAATATTTCACTAAAATCCATTGAACCTGCAAAATGTTGTTGTTTTTTTTGTTGAAATAAAATTTCACATTGCCATTTATGTTGACACATGATGCATTCAGTGCTAAGATAGATAGATTTATTTTGGTAACAATTAGGCTGATCAGCAGGTTGTCAATCTATTAACAAAAAAGATTTTCTAAAAAGCTATTAGGTGCTGTTGCTTTAACTGTCAGAAGAAAGTGCCTAGAAGGTTGGTTTGGGAGGAATTAGAAATTGTTGATTCCCTCAATAACTACGTGCAAGACATCTACATGTCTTTACTGATACACTAGCCTAATAACACAAACAAATGAAACAGACTATAGAATTATTTATACATGTCAGAGTGCTTATCACGAGGAAGCTTGTAACTAAAAATACAATGCACAATGTGACCAAAAGTCCAACAATTTTACTCATGTTCACTTAACACATACTTACAAATGAGAAACGATGCCATGGTATAGCATCCGCATCTCAGACAGAAGGTCGTGGGTTTGTTCTCCAGTAGGATCATATCAAATACTTTAAAAATGGTACAAGAAGCTTCCTCACTTGGCATGCAGCATTTAGAGGATAGTTCTGTGTGAGGTCGGCCCGTTGTCAGTATAATGTGACTTTGGGGTACTAGTATCATACCATGTGTCTGTGGCATGATACTCCGGTGTGGCAATGCTTAGAATACTGTTTCAAGTACAGGTAGACACTGTTGCATTTTTTAATCATTTTTGTGTTGTCAAGAGCTAAAAGGTGATCAGTTAACCTAACCACTGTTTCCTGGAATTCTAGAAGGTTAACCAATTCTCAAGCACACCCATCTCCACAAGTAACTAGAAACTTTCCCACTTGAGTTAATGATTAGAGCCTCATGGCATTGAGACACAATGGCCACTGTGGAGACTGTTGCCAGGCAGGGTCTCAAACTAACAACCCCTAGATTGGTAGTCAGGTCTCCTCTTGTCTGAGTTAACAGAGCCTGGCCATCATACTGATAAAAACATATAAAACAGGGTCTGAATATAATATACTAGGGTATTTTTATTTCATTCCTGCATTAAGTATGATATCAAAAAGTAGTGTTATAGCGATACTTCTAATTCTGATTATTTTATCTACTCGACACAGTTTTCTGTTTGAGGGATATGGATTCATTGTGACATCGGAAGACAAGTAAGGACAAGTTTGTACAGACACAGAGTACCAGACAGTTGACTAGTGAGTGGTGTACCTTTCCAAAATCGTCAAGATGATGCTATCTGTGTCGTTTGAGGTGAACTTCAGGTAGGTTAAAGGTTGTAATCATGACCTCCCATAACTGTAAGCTATTACTTCCAATGCAGAGAGCTCAGCTTAGATTTGAACAAATGGTTGCCTTTGATAAGGCCTAAATTAATAAAGAGTGTGGTTCCTATTACATGGAAATACAAAATAGGGTGGGTAGGTAGGTAGGTAAATTATTTATTTATTGTAAATTAATTAAGAGTGTTGTTGATACTATCCGTTTTCTGCGAGTATAAATGTTATTTCTATATGTGGACACACTTGGTATACACGATGGTGAGGCAGCTTTTGACGGAGGCCACCATGTTGCTGCTATCGTTATTATGATCACTGCCGGCTGTGCACTTCCGGCAATCGGGTATAAAAGCTAAAGTCCTACAATACAGCCGAACCATTGCCACCGCGAACAGAAATTGTGGACACAACAGATACGGCCTATTTTATTTTTACTTTTTAAGGTAATAAATATTAAGGGTCGGCAGGAAATAATAGGGACGGTTGGGAAACTGGAGCCATACTATTATTTAAATTAAGCCTAAGTACATGTGTATAAATTTGTTTTTTTGCAAAATTAACTAAATTCTAACATTCCTATTACTGTTGAAATTTATAACCTGACACGAGAACGACTGTTGCTCTGCCCACTGGTCATGTGATGCTGTTTGTCCAAATCAATACAATATAGTGTTTACTTACAGATTGTCAGCTTGTCTAAGGAAATTGGTGTCCCTGAAATCAATCTTTATCGGTGATTGGATTATTGACTTGTTTGATTGGCAGCTCACATCAAAGGCTAGAACTAGTATATGTAAATAAATTATGGATTCCTGGAATAAATGTTTTTTTAAAAATATGAATATTTAAACATATTTTGATAAAAAAGAATGACTGCAAATTCAGGTATAAAACTTATACTCATAGTATTGTACTCAAACAAACTTTTTCTGCTTTTAAGAACAAACTGTCAAAGAAAAGTACTTGTATAATAAAATAATTAATTTATTTATCCAGTTCAAATAGTTAAAAAAATTTCTGAAGTGTACACTAATAGATTTCTTAATGGCTTGAATTTATTTACAAACACCTGCAGGGTTCGAGCCAAGACGCAGCCTGGAGATACTGTTTGTATCGTTGGTGACTCGCCAGGACTTGGAAACTGGGACCCGCAAAATGCAGTAAGCATGAGAAGAGAAACAAAAAAAGTTAATTTGCCTGAAGATGAAATACAAGAAGAAAGTTCAGAAGATGGGTGGGTACTTTTTAAAGTTTTTAAATGCTTGATTTTCAAAATAAGACCATACTTGACTATATTTGTTTGCATATCTATTTACAGAGATGTATATCTATTTCAAATTACAGAGCTGTATATCTATTTACAGAGCTGTGTATCTATTTACAGAGCTGCATATCTATTTACAGAGCTGTGTATATATTTACAGAGCTGCATATCTATTTACAGAGCTGTGTATCTATTTACAGAGCTGTATATCTATTTTCAGAGATGCATATATATTTACAGAGCTGTATATCTATTTACAGAGCTGCATATATATTTACAGAGTTATATATCTATTTACAGAGCTGTGTATCTATTTACAGAGCTGTATATCTATTTACAGAGCTGCATATCTATTTAAAGGAGCTGTATATCTATTTACAGAGTTGTATGTCTATTTCAAATTTAATCATCTTACATTCTTAAGGAAATAAAGATTTATCGGTAGCCTGTAGGTATGTGTTACTCTTCAGTTAGCAACAGCGGCAACAATTTGATGTTCAGTTTTTCACACTGAGCTCTGTTTCTGAAAAACTAATGGTCTAAGGTGCCGTCATCTAATGTGTCAAATATTGACCACTTAACCGCTCATTGCTGGGGTCATGGCTTCGAACCAAGCTCAGTCCAAAAACTTTGTGTGAAGGATTGTGGTTCTACTTAGGTTTATTCAGAGGTTTTTCTCCACCAAAAAAGAAATCCCCATTTCTCAGAAACGGTTTGACCTAAAACTCCAGATTTTAATACATTATTGTGTATTAATATACTTCTCAAAACCGTGCTGCATATTTTTATGATGACTCTGACTTGACCACTTAGGATGAATGAATTGGCCTATATGACATCACAGTTAGCTCCATTACGGTCTTCAAATTTGTTCCATAGTTGTGTGTTACGAGTAGATGTGTTCAATCATATGTGGAAGCTCTGATAAGTTGACAGCGAAAACTGTTATCCCTCAGGACAGAATTTTCTATTTAATTTAAACTTAATCTTCCTCGATAGAACCAGTATTAAGCACAAGCAGAAAAAATGTCTAGTTCAAGGACGCCACACATGGCTGCGGGAGAGGATCAGACTCGTGGCCCTCCTGCCATCGATCATCTACCACAGGACCACAAGCTCCACTAATTTTCTAGCTAAGCCTCAAACCTATGCAAGATTATTTCTCTGACATACCAAACACAATGAATAATTATTCCAATTTAATTTGTCACCAATTGTTTTCTGCAATCGCTTTTAAGACTTGAAATTTTATAATTTATGTCATATAATTAGGTTTATATGTTATGAGTGGTCAATGGTGGATTCAGGGTTTGATATTGAGGTATTTTTGGTACCCTGGTTTTAGCGTCTAATTTTCAGTCAATTTAACTGTAAGTGCTTGAGAATCTGGACATGCTAGTGTTGGTTGCTGTTCATTAACACGGCAATAAATTAAAGAAAAACCTAATACATGTAATTGCTCCCCTACCCATTTTTATGGAAATTAAAATGGTTTACTCTGGAAGTTGATCTTTAATCCAAGTCTGGTTTAAATTTTTTAAAATTGAACAAATGTCTCATTGTAACTGATAGAGTGTTTTATGGCATTTTACACACACTTCATTACACAGTTTAAATGTTGATATCTAATGCTCAACTGAAAAAAAAACAAATTGCAAAATTAATAGCCTGCTGGGGCATTAAATAAGGAATATAAGTTATAGTTTATTTATGTTTTTATTTCAGTGACATATGGTCAAAGTCCCTACGTTTTGCTGGTTTCCAAAAAATCAACTACCGCTACTGTATATGTCGTCTCTTTGCCCCAGACAACGATGATAGCTCGGAAAAATGCGTTCTTGTTAAGTGGTGGGAGGGACATATGAAGCCGAGGAAATTTTGTCCTCAAGGTAATACCCACACATAAAAAGTGTTTGTTTATTATAGTGTCACCCCGAGTGAAATGGCCAGACACAGTGGGCTTATAAGACACGTTTGGATTTGAACCTTTGAACTCCTGCTATCTAGACCATAAAAGATATATATCTGTCATAGTAATACTCTAATGGGTCCTCTGTGGGACAGTGGACTAAGATGCCGTCTCGAGATCACTAACTGCTCTCTGCTGAGGTCATAGGTTCAAGTCTCGCTCAGTCATTAAACCTATGTGAGATAATTTGCCAGTAAAATATGGAAAGATGGTGGTTCTACTCAGTTTCAATCTGGACATGTCATATATAACCTGAAATGTGTTGAAAACACTGTTAAACCAATTGAAAAAAATCGGCGTCTGCATTGTCAGTTGTGATTAAGTTTTGGTGTTTGCCTCCAATCTCAGTCTTTTGACAACTCTTGTTTATTTTACTTTGATTATGAAACTAGTTCTTACAACTTTGACAAATAACGCTCAAAGACTTCCTGGGTAGAACTAGTTCTAAACTCACCAATTAAAGTGTCTTGCTCAAGGAAACCACTTGTAGCCATGTTGGGTGACCAAACTCATGATAGCTTCTCACAAAACAGTATCAGTATTGGTTCTACACAAAACAATATCAGTATTGGTTCTACACAAAACAATATCAGTATTGGTTCTACACAAAAGGTTCTGCACAAAACAATATCAGTATTGGTTCTACACAAAACAATAACAGTATTGGATCTACACAAAACAATATCAGTATTGGTTCTACACAAAACAATATCAGTATTGGTTCTACACAAAACAATATCAGTACCGGTTCTACACAAAACAATATCTGTATTGGCTCTACACAAAACAATATCAGTATTGGCTCTACACAAAACAATATCTGTATTGGTTCTACACAAAACAATATCAGTATTGCATCTACACAAAACAATATCAGTATTGGTTCTACAAAAAACAATATCTGTTTTGGCTCTACACAAAACAATATTAGTATTGGCTCTACACAAAACAATATCTGTATAGGCTCTACACAAAACAATATCTGTATTGGTTCTACACAAAACAATATCAGTATTGGTTCTACACAAAACAATATCTGTATTGGCTCTACACAAAACAATATCTGTATTGGCTCTACACAAAACAATATCAGTATTGGTTCTACACAAAACAATATCAGTATTGTTTTTACAGAAAACAATATCTGTATTGGCTTTACACAAAACAATATCAGTATTGGTTTTACAAAAAACAATATCAGTATTGGCTCTACACAAAACAATATCTGTATTGACTCTACACAAAACAATATCAGTATTGGTTCTACACAAAACAATATCTGTATTGGTTCTACACAAAACAATATCAGTATTGGTTCTACACAAAACAATATCTGTATTGACTCTACACAAAACAATATCAGTATTGGTTCTACACAAAACAATATCAGTATTGGCTGTACACAAAACAATATCCGTATTGGCTCTACACAAAACAATATCTGTATTGGCTCTTCACAAAACAATATCTGTATTGGCTCTACACAAAACAATATCTGTATTGGTTCTACATAAAACAATATCAGTATTGGATCTACACAAAACAATATCTGTATTGGCTCTACACAAAACAATATCAGTATTGGTTCTACACAAAAGGTTCTGCACAAAACAATATCAGTATTGGTTCTACACAAAACAATAACACCAAACAATATCAGTATTGGTTCTACACAAAACAATATCAGTATTGGTTCTACACAAAACAATATCAGTATTGGATCTACACAAAACAATATCTGTATTGGCTCTACACAAAACAATATCAGTATTGGTTCTACACAAAAGGTTCTGCACAAAACAATATCAGTATTGGTTCTACACAAAACAATAACACCAAACAATATCAGTATTGGTTCTACACAAAACAATATCAGTATTGGTTCTACACAAAACAATATCAGTACCGGTTCTACACAAAACAATATCAGTACCGGTTCTACACAAAACAATATCTGTACCGGCTCTACACAAAACAATATCTGTATTGGCTCTACTCAAAACAATATCAGTATTGGCTCTACACAAAACAATATCAGTATTGGTTCTACACAAAACAAAATCTGTATTGGCTCTACACAAAACAATATCTGTATTGGCTCTACACAAAACAATATCTGTATTGGCTCTACACAAAACAATATCTGTATTGGCTCTACACAAAACAATATCAGTATTGGCTCTACACAAAACAATATCAGTATTGGCTCTACACAAAACAATATCTGTATTGGCTCTACACAAAACAATATCAGTATTGGCTCTACACAAAACAATATCAGTATTGGCTCTACACAAAACAATATCAGTATTGGCTCTACACAAAACAATATCTGTATTGGCTCTACAAAAAACAATATCAGTATTGGCTCTACACAAAACAATATCTGTATTGGCTCTACACAAAACAATATCTGTATTGGCTCTACACAAAACAATATCAGTATTGGCTCTACACAAAACAATATCTGTATTGGCTCTACACAAAACAATATCAGTATTGGCTCTACACAAAACAATATCTGTATTGGTTCTACACAAAACAATATCAGTATTGGTTCTACACAAAACAATATCTGTTTTGGCTCTACACAAAACAATATCTGTATTGGCTCTACACAAAACAATATCAGTATTGGTTTTACACAAAACAATATCAGTATTGGATCTACACAAAACAATATCAGTATTGGTTCTACACAAAACAATATCAGTATTGGCTCTACACAAAACAATATCAGTATTGGTTCTACACAAAACAATATCAGTATTGGTTCTACACAAAACAATATCAGTACCGGTTTTACACAAAACAATATCAGTATTGGTTCTACACAAAACAATATCTGTATTGGCTCTACACACAAAGGTCACTTGACGGTGATTCTTATAAGCTTTGAGCTGAGCTTACCCTGTTTACATGTTACTAAGACAGAAGAATACCAAACATTATTTATGGTTGGTTAGGTCATTGCTTTAGTCCATTTTTGAAATGAAATATTCTTAAATTATTTCTGTTTTTTGATTGGACTGGAGAAACTAGAAACTCATTCTAAACTGTCATAGGCTTTCTTCTGCATCCCTTTCAATATTTACTCTTGTAAAAGGGAATATATCAGGATTTTTCAAAATTTTTAAATTGGCTAGAAACATTTATTTTCAATATAGCATCACTATATATACCGTTACTCACTGATCCCTCATTCCAAAAGGATATCTGTTTAAACATGCCAAAATATTATATTGAAAAGGGATTTCCTAACTTGGGCTATGCGCCTAAATTAGACTAAAATAGATTTCCTGCTTAAAATTGCAACATATTTTGTAACGTATTTAATTAGTCACAGCTTAGATTTTGATTTCAATAACACAGGTTTACACGTTTATTTCATCTTAGAAAGTGTCCAAATAATGATATAAAGGTAATTAAGTGCTGTTTATTTTTAGAATTGGGAATTTGTTTCAAGTTTTGCACTGAAATGTAATTATCGATTACGTCAGGTTTTTTGTGAATTTGACATACCAAACCATTTGGATTTTATTTATTTAGCGCTTTTTCACTGATATAATCCCTTTAATGTGATTAAAGTTATATGAAGTATATTTTTGAAAAAGTTACTTTTTAAACTAACAGCCCTATTGTTAAACATCAGAATGCTTTCATGTTATGGTTGTGTTTTTCTATTCCAGAAGCAATGCAGTTGGTTCAAGATGGTGTAACAACCGAGCTAGATGTATTTGGAAACTATGGTATGTCAAACCTGTGTAAAATGTCACCTCTATTAAGCAGTCACTTGTATTCAGCAGCCACATTTACTATTTCCCATTTCTATACTTTCAGTGCAGATTAACCTGTTTTAAGCAAAGACCTGCAGCTTGAAATTACAACCACTATGAACCATTTGGAAAATATTTCTTATCAAGGACTTTTTTTTAAGCGTAAGAATCATGTTACCTGAGGGGGAAAAAGGGTACAACTTTGTTGTGAGACGTATACTTCAGATAAGTACAGTCAAACCTGTGTAAGCTGTCACCTCTATTAAGCAGCCACTTGTCTTAAGCAACCATATATTCTATTTCCCATGTCTATGCTTTCAGAGTAAATTAACCTGTTTTAAGTAACAACCTGTCTTAAAAGGCCACTTTTGCTCCTTCCCTTGACTGGCTGCTTAAGACAGGTTTGACTGTAGTAGTAACAGTTTTAGTGATTGTCTATACAAATTTGAAACTGTTTGATACAATCTCTGCAGATGGTATCCGACTGATCAACTGGGGCTGGTTGATGGACAGTTCTGAGATACAGCTACAGTTGCATAGTGACCCAATCAGAATGTGGAAGCCAAAATACCGCGCACAAAACTACAGCATCAAGTGTACCCTCATAGATCACAGCTATAAAGATGTAAGTCTCAAAGATTATAGCTAGAAAGATGTAAGTGTCATTCATGTAGATCACAGCTATAAAGATGTAAGTGTCAAAGATGTAAGTGTCATAGATCATAGCTATAAAGATGTAAGTGCCATAGATCATAGCTATAAAGATGAAAGTGTCATCGATCACAGCTATAAAGATGTAAGTGTCATAGATCATAGCTATAAAGATGTAAGGGTCATAGATCACAGCTATAAAAATGTAAGTGTCATAGATCACAACTATAAAGATATCTCATAGATCATAGCTAGAAAGATGTAAGTGTCATAGATCATAGCTAGAAAGATGTAAGTGTCATTGATCATAGCTATAAAGATGTAAGTGTCATAGATCACAGCTATAAAGATGTAAGTCTCATTGATCATAGCTACATGTATAAAGATGTAAGTCTCATATATCATAGCTATAAAGATGTAAGTGTCATAGATCACAGCTATAAAGATGTAAGTGTCATAGATCATAGCTATAAAGATATCAGTGTCATACATCATAGCTATAAATATGAAAGTGTCATAGATCATAGCTACAAAGAAAAAAGTCTCATAGATCACAGTTATAAAGATGTACGTGTCATAGATCATAGCTACAAAGATGTAAGACACATAGATCATAGATATAAAGATGTAAGTGTCATAGATCATAGCTATAAAGATGTAAGTGTCATAGATCACAGCTATCAAGATGTAAGTCACAAAGATCATAGCTATAAAGATGTAAGTGTCCTAGATAACAACTATAAAATATTAGAGTTAAACTTTTTGGTGGGTCAGTCACGGAATCGGAAACATAGTCATTTATATGGCCTTAATATCATTTCATCATATTGTATAGCAAGTTCTTCTATGTTTGGTACCAATGACATTGACACATTAACAAGATGGTGTTACATGTAAATGACAGGGAACCATTTCAATGTTCCTCCCTTTATATATTATGTTTACAGTGTGCATGATTTCTTATAAGCTTAAGCCATTTGATTTGCTTTTGAAACAATATTTTCTGTAAACATTACATCAGTATTACAGGTACAAAATACCTGATTTGGTTTACTTTAAATTGCTTGAATAAGATTAAGCCATTGATGAGTTATTTATTTACAGGCAACGGATGACACATATGATGCCGAGGTATATGGTGATTCACTGCCACAGTGTAACAAGTCAGAACTTCTAGTTTCTGTAAGTCTTTAATACTCGTCAGATAATTTCACAAAATTTATGTTTTTCCTGACTTTTCGTATCAAAGATACAATTTACTATGCAGTATCTCTAGCTGATGGTCTTGTTTTGCTTATTGTTTAATGACCATTATAATTATATCTTTGGTCAGGTACATGTATCACTGTAACTGAAAAGTGTGCGATTAACTTGGGTTGGGTTGGTGAGGGGAACACTGTATTTGACTGATGTAGCACTGTTATTGAAAAATATGCAGTGTACATTGATGTGGTTGATTGTGATAATGCGGTATTTGATAAGTGTGTAGTTCACTTGGTTCTGGATGAATGTTACACAATATTTGACAATTGTTCACATATTGTCATTGCATTCCATGGATTTTTGGTGGAGTGCTGATCCTTAATTATTTTTAATGGTAAATTTATGTCACGTGCCCTTGTCAGCTTTACACCTGCTAAACTTCTCAACTGATTTTGACCAAACTTGTTTTGGGGGAATATCAGTATGAAGTGATGTTGCACATGTTGTCCTTATGTTCAGGTCTGTGAACATTTGGCTTTGTAAAGGTCCTTTATTTGTTTTTAATGGTAAATATTTGTATGTGGGTTACACTTTCTTGCCATCTCAACTTCTTCTAAACTATTCAACTGATTTTATTGTCATCGTTTTCCTTCAATGGAGATTTTTGATAGAGTTACAGTCCCTTCACTATTAATTGTAAATCTTGTCAGCATTCGACTTCCTAAACTTTTCAACTGAATTTAGTCAGACTTACTCTAACTAGAAAGTATTAGTATAAAGTCCAGTTGTGCATATATTTGTTGTGTTTCAGTCCATTGATTTTTGGCGGAGTTCACACACTAATCCTCCTGAACCTCTCAACTGATTATTGTCAAACTTGGTAGTGAGTAACTGTATCAAGTTCAGTTATGTATATTGTCGTCTGTAGTAGTACTTCTGTCACTTGCCAAATCACATTGCTACAATAAAGCTACAAACAGGTACAGCGAGGACATTCATGTTTGCAGGCACATTTCTAGTTATACCCCCAGATACAAAATATATGGGGGCTATATAGGATGCACGCTCGTCGGTCCGTCCATCCGTCTGTGGACAATTTTTGTGATTGCTATTTCTCAGCAACCATTAACCAGAGTTTAATGAAATTCACATGGGTGACTGGTACCAAGCCTAGTTGTGTATATTGTCAGCATATTGCGCCCAAATAATTTTTCAATGAGTTATGGCCCTTTGAATTTTTCATACATGTTTTTTGTGGTTGCTATTTTTTGGCAACCATTGGGTGGAATTCAATGACACTTTCCAAACGTGTTTGGTACCAAGCTTAGTTGTGCATATAATCGGCATGTTGTGTCCAAATAATTTTTCAATGAGTTATTGCCCTTTAAATTTTTCATACATTTTTTTGTTGTCACTGTTTCTCAGCAACCATTGGCTGGAATTCAATAACACATCACGAAAGTGATTGGTTACTGTAATTGGTTCACTGTGTCAAAGCAGGCAGCAAAAGGGTGCAATAACTGTGTCAGGGCGCCATCTTGGGGTATTCATCACCTTCAGTGATATTTCTAGTTTTCAACAGTATTTCAGTTTGATAATAGTGGTCAGCACACTTAATAACCTTACCTGGGATCCTCTTGGCAGTTAACCAGTATTTCATCTCTGCAAGTCACTGCACTGACTTCTTCTACACATATTCATAGTGAAAGAACAAAGTTTATGGCCAATCATCACGAGTCCATGCGGGGCAGGGATTCAAACTCACGACTGGATTGATAGTCTGATACAGGAGCTAGTTGGGCCAGGCTGCTAACAAACACATAGCTGCAGAACAGAGTTCATGGCCAATTATCACAGAGTCTGTTGCCAGGCATGGTTCAACAGACTGGTGATCCCTTGTTTGACAATCTGACCTTACAGACCTAGCTAGTCTGGCCAGACTGGCAACAAACACATGACCGTAAAACAACATTCATAATATACAATGTATGAGAAACTAATGAGTTTGAGTATTATGAATATATTTATGTTAATAACGTGATTGTTATTATTTCAAGGTACTTGAGGAAGGCAGGTCAAAACCAAAACCTCAGACCAAATATGGCAGTGTCTGTAAACAAGGCAATTTTCTCACATTCCATGCAAAAACATTTGACCCTGAGTCACTGGTATGTAACTTTTTATTTCTCAAATTTTTCTCTTAAAAAAAAAAATATATATGTATATATATAGTATACAGAAGTCTATATAATGCTGAATATGGTATTTCTGTCTTTAATGCAGAAAATTGTAGATCCCAGAAAATAAAACAATCTTTAAATGAAGTGTCCTCAGTGGTCAAGAGTGACATCACAAGTTTACTTACCTCTCACCACTGGGTGCATGAGTTAAGGCCAAGACCAGTTAAAAATCTTAACACGACTTGCCGTTGCATGTGGAAGGATGGTTGTTTCTATTCGTATATATTCTGAGATCTTTTAAAACTGGGTGCCATGCATAAATATATAAAATATAATATACATAGATAAAATATAGATGCTTGACTCTGGTGTATTTACATTAAAATGTTGACTTGATCCATACTTATTTATCTTAACTTGATCGTAAAGTGCACTCTGACCCCATGTTCACTAATCATCTCAACATGACATTTTCAGCACCACTTTTTTAAATGTTAAAACTGCATTTAAATGTATCATTTTGCTAGCTATCCTTTGCCAGTGAGTATTAATGATTAATTATGATTTCAATTCTGTGTGATCATTTAATGAATAGTAAATTTAAGTAATCATTTAGAGATTTTTGAGTTCAGGAATATCTCAGCTTGTGAAATCAGCCATAGACCTTTTGTGAATCTCTGTCAAGTCTGTTTCCCAAGTAGAACCAATACTGGGTGCTAGTTTAAAAAGTCATTGGATCTATTCTGGGATCAAGCTTGCGACCTCTGGCAAGAGCCGGCAATATTATACCCACTACAACACAGTCAAATTAAGGCAGTAAAAAAATTTGATTGAAAACTCGGTTTTAAACTCATTTATTTTAAATTGATTATAAAACAAGTTCTTACAACTTAAAATCATGCTCAGAGTCTTCCTTGGGCTAGTACTAAGTGTACATGTATGCGAATAAAGTGTCTTGCTCAAGGACACCTCACAGCCATGGAGAAGGATCAAACCTACAACCCCCAGGCCCTTACCATTGGACCACATGCTCCAGATTGACAACTCCTATGTGTACCGTAATATTAGTACATATCAACTTTAAATATACATCATGAAACTACAGTTGGCGTGGTGG
The DNA here is from genome assembly GCA_029582155.1 of Panopea generosa. Classification (NCBI taxonomy): domain Eukaryota; kingdom Metazoa; phylum Mollusca; class Bivalvia; order Adapedonta; family Hiatellidae; genus Panopea; species Panopea generosa. Next base: position 44,672,395 of record CM055905.1, read on the forward strand.
CTAATTTACCCGCTTATGAAGTGTTGATCGTTTGTTATCGTCTATTTATTCAGGGATACCAGCTGGATTTTTATGTTAACGACAATGACAGCACACCCACACATATTGGCTTCTGCTTCATACTGCCAGTAGACTTGAAAGAAACTAGGGTTACAAAGAAATTTCCAATTACTGGACACAAGCATGGCCCCATTGGACAGGTTACAAGTAAGTGTTGCATTTTTTGGCAGCTTGCTGTTGTCTTTTATTGAAAATTGTGTGATGGGGGTCACCAATGCTCCCATCCTATGCAAGAAGTTTGATGAGTTAATTCCTGGACATTAAATGCAGTTTGTAAAAACAAATCTATAAACGTTTAAAAAAAAAGATGGTTACACAAAGCATCTCATTATTATTTATGAAAAACATATGAATGATTTGGAATTTCAAATTTGCCAAAACATAACAGAAACAAGAAATATTTTAATTGGGGTGATATGAAGATTGAAAGAAAGTCTTTTTTTCTAAAAAAAAAAATATATATATATATCATACATACCGCTTCACGACCTTCATCTCACCGTTCAGACCTGATTTTGGATTTTACCCCCAAAAAAGTCAATAAGAAGTATCACTCTTCCAATTTGTGCCGATTTTTCTCCCGATGAAATTAAGATCATAGATCTAACAATTTTGATAAGCATGCCAACATTAGAAATCTAAAAAACCTTGGATGAATATCTTTTTTAGTTGACTTTATGTTGGCCAAACCATTGATGAATGGTTGTTTTTCCATGAAGAGAACGTTTCAGCGTTACTGGAAATCTACTAGAAAACCCGTCGAAGTTGGACATAGGGGTCTGGGAGTCTCGTATAAATGTAAAACGTGAGTAGACGTATACTTTGTACTGGTTTAACTCGACTATTTATTTTAGATTTAGATGAATTTATGTTGGAGACTTCTGTCTTAACTTGGATTACATGTAATATCTAAGATTGGATTTCAGCTTTGGATTGATTTAATTTTTAAGTGAGGATTTCCTTATTTAAATTGGTTTAATGTTTATGTGTTTTTTCTTGTTTTCACTTAATGTTTTAAGGGGTGGGGGTCTGTTATATATTTGTTTAAGGTTTAAGATTGTTATTGTTTATGATTGGTTTATTGTTTTAGCAGGGATTTTTGTTTTAGATTGGTTTAATGTTTAACCCTTTACTCTATAGATACGCATTTTCCCACATCAGTCACAAAAGGCCTTTGGAAACAGTGCAGGAATAGTTCAGATTGCTCATGACGAGCAATCTGAACACTTCCTGCACTGTTTCCAACTCTGTCAGTTAATTCACCCAATAATTCAAAAGCCTTCTATATTACAGCTGTTCAAAGGCGTCTTTATTAGAGGTGTCTAAAGGTGTCTATATGAAGTAAAGGGTTAAGTGGGGCTATTATTTTAGATGGCAGAGATTACTGTTTTACTAGAAATTGGTACTTAATAGGACAATATTGTAACAGTGCTCCAGATAAGCACTGTTTGAGGCTATGTAAGCATTGACATTTCTGAATAAAGTATTGAAGTTTAAAGTAAGATGTAAAATAAGCATGATATACTGTCAATTTCATTGAATATTGTATTATTTTATATTGCAATTTTATTAAAATATTCATTTTTACCTGTAACATTTTGAAAAAAAAGCATTGCATACTTATTTAAGTAAAATGCTCATTTCAAGGTAAGCTTATCTGGAGCACTGTAGTACAGGTATATACACGGGGATCTGTGTTCAGTAGAATCTATGGTTCAGTAGGAGCCAGCATTTAAGTATGGAATAATGATTTATTTGGAATACAATTTTGTGGAATTTATTGTTTAGGTGGAATTGATGTCTTAATGATTAATAATGTTTTAATGGGAAGTGTGACATAGCTGCACTTGAATAAAAACCATTGTCCTAGGTACAAAGACAAAGTCATTGACTGATAATGCCAAGATGTCAGATGACACTTACATATCATGCCATTTACTGGTAATGCCAATATGTCAGTTGACACTTTTATATTAATAATGCCAATATGTCGGATGAAACTTAGATATACGTAATGCCAAGATGTCAGATGAAACTTATATATTAACAATGCCAAGATGTCAGATGAAACATAGATATTAATAATGTCAAGATGTCAGATGAAACATAGATATTAATAATGTCAAGATGTCAGATGAAACTTAGATATACGTAATGCCAAGATGTCAGATGAAACTTAGATATACGTAATGCCAAGATGTCAGATGAAACTTAGATATACGTAATGCCAAGATGTCAGATGAAACTTAGATATACGTAATGCCAAGATGTCAGATGAAACTTAGATATACGTAATGCCAAGATGTCAGATGAAACTTAGATATACGTAATGCCAAGATGTCAGATGAAACTTAGATATACGTAATGCCAAGATGTCAGATGAAACTTAGATATACGTAATGTCAAGATGTCAGATGAAACTTAGATATGAGTAATGCCAAGATGTCAGATGAAACTTAGATATGAGTAATGCCAAGATGTCAGATGAAACTTAGATATGAGTAATGCCAAGATGTCAGATGAAACTTAGATATACGTAATGCCAAGATGTCAGATGAAACTTAGATATACGTAATGCCAAGATGTCAGATGAAACTTAGATATACGTAATGTCAAGATGTCAGATGAAACTTAGATATACGTAATGCCAAGATGTCAGATGAAACTTAGATATACGTAATGTCAAGATGTCAGATGAAACTTAGATATAAATAATGCCAAGATGCCAGATGAAACTTAGATATGAGTAATGCCAAGATGTCAGATGAAACTTAGATATACGTAATGTCAAGATGTCGGATGACACTTGAATATCACATCAGTGATTGATAATATCAATATAAACAGTAACTTATTTAGTATTATGGAATAGGAATATCTGTATATTGTCTCCTTTAACAATTCAAGATTTGTTTTTGTGTGGGCAAAGGGACATAAAACGGGGGTTGACCTTTAAGCACATTACAAGTTATATAAAGTACCCAGTAGTATTGATGGAGGGAGTCTTAAATATGGATCTGATGTTGTACAAGTAACATGCAATATTTCTTACACTAACTCTTAAGATTGAGCTAGACTGAAATCAGAGACTTCAGTAGTGAACATTAAATGGGATCTTTGGGATATCTTGTTACACTATTTGACCACAGAGAACTTGTCTGTGACATGTGTGAAGACATGTGACATGTTTGAAGACATGTGACATATGTGAAGACATGTGTGGAGATATGTGACATGTGTGAAGACATGTCACATGTGTGAAGACAGAATGAATCTTGGCATTGTGAGACATAGCACATGGTAAATGTAAATTGTTTTATATGAAATAATATGGATGAATAAAGTCTTCATTGCTTGATTTAAATATGCTCTTTATTCAGATTGGAATTGGTGACAGAAAACACTATTCGTTCCCTTCAGTCAGCTGCGAATCATGTAAGTTTTCAATAAAGTAAAATGCCGGGGTTCGGTTTCACTTATCATCTTAAGCTGAGATTCACCTTACCTAAAAAAAAATCAGTTTTTCAAAATGAGTATTTAAACTCGTAATCTATTAAACAACCACAAAAAATTGAAATCGGAACAAATCTTTACTCATATGTAAAGGATAACCTGCAAACTGATCAATGTAGATGAAGTTATAGCATTTTTAAAAATTTGAGTTGCGGAAAATCTCAAGTTGAGGTGGTTAGTGAAATTGGGGCACAGATATTTGTTATATATACATTGTATTCTTGATTATGCATACTTAGTTTTGATATGCCAAGGAGCAGTCACATGTAACCATATTGTTTAAACTTGTGATTAGAAACAATTTTTTTTTCCAGTCAAACCAAACTGCTGCCCAGTACACTACAGGCTGTGAGTTCAAGTCCCACTTGACTGGTCGTATTAAATAATGTAGAAAAATGGCACTTTCTTGCTTAACCCTATTAACATAGTCTTAATCATCTTTGATGTTTTTCTAAAAGACAGTCTTGACACATTATGCAGAAAAAAGTTTGAATTGGAAGTAGGATTTGATAGTCTGAGACAAATTTAAATCACCTCTGTAATGGTTATATTTAAGTAAAATTATTAAAATCGACCAGGTAGTTTGATTGGTTGGATCAACCAATCAGAAACTTTATCAAAATTGTATTATGCTTTTTTTTCAAAGAAGATATTGTCAAGACGTTTCTCTTAAGAAAACCAAGACAATTATTACACAACTGGTCTTCCATGTGGTAGATCTAGTATTGGTCTGCCATGTGGTAGATCTAGTATTGGTCTGCCATGTGGTAGATGTAGTATTGGTCTGCCATTTGGTAGATCAAGTATTGGTCTGCCATGTGGTAGATCTAGTATTGGTCTGCCATGTTGTAGATCTAGTATTGGTCTGCCATGTGGAAGATGTAGTATTGGTCTGCCATTTGGTAGATCTTGTATTGGTCTGCCATGTGGTAGATCTAGTATTGGTCTGCCATGTTGTAGATCTAGTATTGGTCTGCCATGTGGTAGATGTAGTATTGGTCTGCCATGTGGTAATTGTAGTATTGGTCTGCCATTTGGTAGATCTAGTATTGGTCTGCCATGTGGTAATTGTAGTATTGGTCTGCCATTTGGTAGATCTAGTATTGGTTTGCCATGTTGTAGATCTAGTATTGGTCTGCCATGCGGTAGATCTAATATTGGTCTTCGTTTTTGTAGATCTAGTATTGGTCTGCCATGTGGTAAATGTAGTATTGGTCTGCCATTTGGTAGATCTAGTATTGATTTGCCATGTTGTAGATCTAGTATTGGTCTGCCATGTGGTAGATCTAGTATTGGTCTTCCATGTGGTAGATCTAGTATTGGTCTGCTTTATGGTAGATCTAGTATTGGTCTGCCATTTGGTAGATCTATTATTGGTCTGCCATGTGGTAGATCTAGTATTGGTTTGCCATGTTGTAGATCTAGTATTGGTCTGCCATGTGGTATATGTAGTATAGGTCTGCCATGTTGTAGATCTAGTATTGGTCTGCCATGTGTTGATCTAGTATTGGTCTGCCATGTTGCAGATCTAGTATTGGTCTGCCGAGTGGCAGATCTAGTAGTGGTCTGCCATATGGTAGATCTAGTATTGGTCTGCCATGTGGTATATGTAGTATTGGCCTTCCATGTGGTTGTATGTAGTATTGGTCTGTTGTGTGGTAGATCTATTATTGGTCTGCCAAGTTGTAGATCTAGTATTGGTCTGCCATGTGGCAGATCTAGTATTGGTCTGCCATGTGGTAGATGTAGTACTGGTCTGCTATGTGGTAGATCTAGTATTGGACCAATACCAGATAAAGTTTCTTTGATATGTACTGGTATTTGATCATTTCAGGGAGCTGACTTTGTAGAATTCGATGTTCAGCTGACAAAAGATGAGCAGGCTGTGATCTATCACGATTTTAAAGTCCTCATAACGTACAGAAAGGTAATGCATTGATGGTCATACAACAATAGTTTTGCTTGTGATGTAACTCCTTCATCAAACATATAGATTGATTGAATATTTTGCGTTATTTTTTATGCCATCAAGGGCTATATGTAACAGACCATCAGCTTACCAAACCACTGTTTCCTGGGATCCTGAAAGATTAACCAGTACTCAAGCACATCCCATCTCTGCAAGTAACTGATAACTTTTTCACCTGAATCAGCGGTGAGAGACGATTGATGATGAGACGCAATGTCATATATATCAGTCATCATAGAGACTGTTGCAAACAAACATATTAAGGTTTTTGTCGTTATGTTTCCAATGAAGACATACCAACAAAGTGTCATGCTTAGCTTCAAGTATCTACTCACCCGGGTGTTGGCTAATGTCTTGCATGCAAGTCTCTATCTCAGTATCTGTTGCATGTATTGACTTGAAACTTTACACAAGACTTCCCAGTCATCAAACCTACTGCACTGACTAAGTAAGATAACTTTTGCTTGAAATAATGCAAATTATTGCCATTGTTTAACTTACAAAATTTGTGTTGGTGTCATACATGTACCTTGGTTAAAGTTTTGCATGCAAGTCCTTATCTCAGTAACCACTGCATATGTTTACTTTACACACGACTTCCCAGTCATCGAACCTACTACAATAACTAAGCTAGATAATAAATTCCATAAATACACTGCAAATTATTACCCTTGATTGACTAAGAAAAATCTGATTAAAGTTTTGCATGCAAGTACCATCAAGTATCTCATTAATTGCTGAATGTAATTAATTGAAACTTCACAAAAGACTTTCCAGTCACCAAACATACTAAAATAGCTAAGTAAGATTACTCTTGCATGAATATAATGCGAATTATTGCTCTTGTTTGACTTAGAAATTCTAGTTTAAAGTTTTGCGTGCGCGTACCATCAAATGCATATCTCACCAACCACTCAATGTATTTGATTGAAACTTCAGACAAGCCTTCCACACATGTACTACATTAACTAATGTACTTAACACTTGAATGAATATAATGCAAATTATTACTCTTGTTTGCCTTAGAAACTCTCGTTAAAAGTTGTGTGCAAGTACCATCAAGTCCATATCGCAACTACCTCTCAACTTACTTAATTAAAACTCCACACAAGACTTCCCAGTGATCACATTTAAATAGTGAAGTTTGATAACTTTTGCATGAATTTAATGCAAATTATTGCCTGGTTAAAGCTTTGCGTGAAAGTACTATCAAGTCCATATCTCAATAACAATTTCATGTATTGGATTGAAACTTCACACATGACTTTCCAGTCATCAAATCTACTACAAAACTAAGTTAGATAACTCTTGCATAAATAAAATGAAAATTATTGCCCTTGTTTGACTTAGAAACTTTGGTTAAACATTTGTTTGCAAGTACCATCAAGTCCATATCACAAGAAACGCATATATTTGCTTGAAACTTCATACACGGTATTGCAGTTATAAGGCCTACTGAATTTAGTAAGTTTGATAACTCTTGTTTCCTTGGATTTGTCAGCAGTCTCAGTCAAATTTATACTTTTGTGAGAAATGTTTGAATAGTCTAGTGCACTGTCCCTCCAACAGCTCTTGTTCATCCTGCACCCTCCTCGCTCTATGACATAATGTCATTTTTAAAATCCACAAGCTCTGGCAATTCCTCGTGCTATGATGTAACACAATTATAAAATCCTCACGCTATGACAAATTCCTTGTGCTAGAATTGTATTTATTCATAAATACTATGGTATCCTATAAAAAATAAACGGAAATTAAAAACTTAAAAAATCACACAAGTTAGGGTTGTGTACAAGAAAAAGTATTTTTTATATTTTTTTTCAGCGGGGATTTAAATTTTTGTCCCTCTGGATAACTTAATTGGCCTAGTTACCACCAAGACAGTTATGTCTGGACGGAATTTTCCATCAGCATTTCTCAAACCCATGAAAGATATTTATGTTCTTTTGTGTTGTATTGTAGAGGAAGAGAGAGGACCTGGAGCTGTTTGAGATTCCTGTGAAGGACCTGACCCTTGCAGAGTTACAGCATATGAAGGTGAGAGGTGACACTTTTGTTTTATTTAAATAAAACAAGACATGTCCTATACTGATGTCAAAAAGAAACACTTTACCCAAAATTTACAATATCTCTCGTATTGTTTTAAATTGAAGCCGTTTCTTATATTGTTAAATAAAAAAGATATTGCAAATTTTGGGTGTAGTGTTTGTTTTTGACATGAGTATATATCAAGTGTCTGTAAATTACTCGGCCAAGTGGCATACTACTCCTTGCATAACAAGTCTACTTTATGTTAGATCTAACAACTGTTGCGGAAGTAGAATATGTACCTGATGCACACGACTAAGAAAAATAGAGCATTTTTCTGTATTTAATCTTCAACAAATTTGATTGGCCATTTCAAAAAAACCTGAAATAAATTGGATGTTTGTGTAATATGATTGAAAACTGCCTCTGAAAAGTGCAATAAGGACACTGTTTTTCTTTGATAATGGCATTTTATAGAAGTACCAGACTGATCTGAAAGTCTAACTTGATTTTTATGCAAGGCGTATTATAAATATGTTTTGTCAATGTGTCATGTCAGTCTGCTATGTTCAAATATATTGTCAGTCTGTTTTCATTGTATGTTATTTTACTATGTCAGTCTGACATGTGCACCTGTAATGTCCATTGGTCATGTCAGGTTACCATTTTTATGTGGTATGTTGCCATGTCATGTCAGTCTGGACATTTGTCACTGGTAATGTCCATCTGTCATGTCAAGTTATCATGGTGTGCTATAATTGTTACCATCTTGGTGTGTTAGGTCCTTGTGTCATGTTACTGTTCATCTTTCGTGTCATTTTGCCATCTTGGTATGTTATGTCATTATGTAGAGTCAGTCTGACATGTCCCATTGTTACTGTTCATGTGTCATGTCATATTGCTGTCATGGTGTGTTATGTCATTATGTAGTGTCAGTCTGACATGTCCCATTGTAACTGTTTATGTATCATGTCATATTGCCATCTTGGTATGTAATGTCATTATGTAGTGTCAATCTGACATGTACCGTTGTTACTGTTCATGTGTCATGTGATATTGCCATCTTGGTGTGTTATGTCATTATGTAGTGTCAATCTGACATGTACCGTTGTTACTGTTCAGGTGTCATGTGATATTGCCATCTTTGTGTGTTATGTCATTATGTAGTGTCAATCTGACATGTCCCTTTGTTACTGTTCATGTGTCATGTGATATTGCCATCTTGGTGTGTTATGTCATTATGTAGTGTCAGTCTGACATCTCCCGTTGTTACTGTTCAGGTGTTATGTCATATTGCCATCTTGGTGTGTTATGTCATTATGTAGTGTCAATCTGACATGTCCCACTGTTACTGTTTACAACAAAGATTTTATATCAACTTCTCGCTAGCTGTATGAGTTACCTCCCTTTCTCTGTCCTGTCTTTTGTAATTGTATCATTCCAGTACTTGTAGAAGCTCTGTCCATTTATTCTATGTTCAAGTTATCATGACACCTGTAACTTCTTTGATTTTATAAAGAAAAATAAAATCACCAAGTCCCAGTTTAAATTTGAAACTGTCCGATTTTGTTCCCATATTTGATTGTACACTACATGTATTTGAAGGAATTGCATTATATACTGTATTACAACATAATTTGCTCAAATCTATGTTGACCATACTTCCCAGTGTCTGGCCAAGTCTATGTTTGTATGCCATATTGTACTCAGTAAACATCCCTGCACAGTATCATATCTTTAACATGGTGATATATTTATGTATGCTTCTGTCAGTAAAGTAACATTTTCATATAAACACTGTTTTGTGTAATGTGTGTGTTGTAGTAATGTTTTTCTATCACTAACATTGTGTTAAAAGGAAAAATAAAGTTTGTTGTAATGTAGGTGTAATCACTTTCAACAATCTCGGTTACCCGGATATTGAGTTTTATATTCAATAAATTTTGTGTGTCTCTTTTACTTACATCATCTAGTCACATGGTCTGCAAACATGATACAGTCACATGATCCACTCAGATGATTCAGTCACATGATCCACTCACATGATTCAGTCATATCATTTTCTCACATGATTCATTCACATGATCTAATCATTATATTTCAGTCACAATATCTGGTCATTTGGTTCAGCCGCATGGTCCCCTCACATGATTCAGTCACATGATCTAGTCATTTGATTTCAGTCACATGATTCATTCATTTGACACAGCTACCATGGTCTACTCACATGATTCAACCACATGATCCACTCACATGATTCATCACATGATCTAGTCACATGGTCCACTTACATAATCTATGTGCATGATTCAGTCAAATGACCTAGTCATTATATTTCAGTCAGATGATCTAGTAATTTTTTTCAGCCACATGGTTCCCTCATATGATTCAGTCACATGATCTAGTCACATGATTCAGTCCCATGATCTAGTCACATGGTCCACTCATATAATCTAATCTACATGAATGATTCAGTTAAATGACCTAGTCATTATATTTCAGTCACAGGATCTGGTAATTTGGTTCAGCCACATGGTCCCTTCACACGATTCAGTCACATGATCTGATAATTTTATTTCAGTCCTATGATCCAGTCAATTGATACAGCCACCACATGATTCACTCACATGATCCCCTCCTGATGTAATTCACTTGTCTTGTCATATGATGTAGTGATGATCCAGTCGAGTTGTTCATTTAAATTGTCCGGTCCTGTGGTTCACTTACATGATATACTTGACACTGTCAATTACAGGAGGAAGAAACAAAAATTGATCCATTTATAATAAGACATTATCTAGTCACATAATTCTGTCACTTGTTCAGTCACATGATCCATTTACATTATCTAGTCACATGATTCGTATTGTACTATACTATTAAGTAGCATATGACCCATTTAAATTTTCATTCATGCTCTGGTTAATGTATCTCAGTCTGTGAAACAAGCTATTGTCATACAACTGACATACAAATCACGCAGAATGGTGAGTGCGAAGGTAGGTAATATGTAGTATTGATGCAGATTAATTCCAAACTCCTGCACAAAGCAGCCTGTTCCATTTAGTGATTTAGATACTAGTTTATCATTTGCAAGTCTGCATCATGATTCTGTCCTGAATGCATTTGTGTAATGCAGTGCCCCTTCATCTTTAAGATTCATGGACAATCCAATGGGCCTTGGATTAAGGGACAATCCGAAGAGCAAAGAAAAAGGCTTAAACCTGAGTAATTCAATTAACAGGTTGTCTGTTCTGTTAAGCTGGGGGCTGATTAGTTCAGTTTCAGTCCCGAGGTTGCGAGGTCGAATCCCCACCTGGCCGCAGTCTCCTTGATTATTAATATTCAGCACAGAGTCTCGTTACCATTCATCTTTCACCTCTGACTCAGTTGGGAAAATTATCAGTTTCTTATGGAGATGGGTGTGCTCAAGTACTGGTTAACCTTCCAGGATCCCGAGAAAGAGTGGTTAGGTTAACTGATTGTCTATTAGTATTAGCCCTTGATGGCATAAAAATGATGCTAAACTTCCATCAGGGAGCCAAGATAGCTTGGATTTGCAAAACATTACGTCTGCCGATAGTTTCATCACTGATTCTGCAATCTATACCTGAAATCTGATGAACTCAAGTCAGAAATGTTATAGAAAAATATGTATGAATAAAATTTGTTAATTCTTAAGAATATTATAAAAAAAAATAATTGAGCAGTTTCTATGCAATATTGAACTTCTAGAAACGTGAACATTCGTATGTAGGATAGGATTCTGTCATTTCTGTTTCCAAAAAAAATTAAATTTCATTTTTGCAAAAATTTACTGGCATAAAGCAGGGGAATCTGTGTCCTAATGACACAGTTCTAGTTTATGTCGGTACAACATTTTATACGTCATGCTTTAAATTTAGGCTATAATATTTAAATCAATTGACATATTTCTGTGATGTGAATTTGTTCAGGCTATGGAATGTTTGAATTGCATTGAAACACTTAATTTCAAATGATCTGTGATTTTTTTGTCATCGTTATAAACTTTATCATATATAAATTTTATATCTGCATTTTTAAATGCACGGTGTATGCTTAACCCATTTCTCTTTTGTAGTTGTCACATACGGCTTACCAGCCCGAGCATAAGTATGGTGAGTCTGTGGCAAGCAGACGCTTGTTTCGCGATGATCTTTGTCACTAAAGGATATTGTTTGGTATTGTGAAGTAAATGTGTTCTGGTATATAGTTGATATCTGAAACTCTATATCTTGCATCAGTTCTAAAATTTGAGCAGAAAATGAAAATTAATTAATTTTCCTTACTAATTTCAAATGTTCCTGATTGTTCAGTGAAACAAAGCTAAATATTTATCAAGAATATTGGCACTTTTCAACAGCTTAACTGAATGTTAAGTTGAAAAATATCCTTTTCATAACACCTAAGCTATATATTTAGTTTGAATAGTATCCTTTCCATAGCACCTAAGCTATATATTTAGTTGGAATAGTGTCCTTTCCATAGCACCTAAGCTATATATTTAGTTGGAATAGTGTCCTTTCCATAACACCTAAGCTATATATTTAGTTGGAATATTGTCCTTTCCATAACACCTTAGCTATATATTTAGTTGGAATAGTGTCCTTTCCATAACACCTAAGCTCTATATTAAGTTGGAATAGTGTCCTTTCCATAACACCTTAGTTATATATTTAGTTTGAATAGTGTAACACCTAAGCTCTATATTTAGTTGGAATAGTGTCCTTTCCATAACATCTAAGCTATATAATTAGTTTTAATAGTGTCCTTTCTATAACATCTAAGCTTTATATTTAGTTTGAATAGTGTCCTTTCCATAACACTTTATCTAGATATTGTATATGGAGTAATTTTCCCATCTTCAAAAGAAATTTGATATTTGCATAAAATACATCCATATCCACAATAGACCCTTTACATACATGTAACAAGTTAGTTGAATATTTGATGAAATATTTATTTCCAAAAATAGTTCCTCTCAGTAACAGTACAATTGAGTATTAGTTGAACTGTTCTCTACCATAATTAGTCCTAGATCGATAACAGTTCTGTTTAGCATTAGTTGAACTGTTCTCTACCATAATTAGTCCTAGATCCATAACAGTTCTGTTGAGTATTAGTTGAACTGTTCTCTACCATAATTCATCCTAGATCCATAACAGTTCTGTTTAGCATTAGTTGAACTGTTCTCTACCATAATTAGTCCTAGATCCATGACAGTTCTATTGAGTATTAGTTGAACTTTTCTCTACCATAATTAGTCCTAGATACATGACAGTTCTATTGAGTATTAGTTGAACTGTTCTCTACCATAATTAATCCTAGATACATGACAGTTCTGTTGAGTGTTTGATGAAATGTTTCCTTTCATATGGAAGTCCATTCCATAACAGTTCACTTGAATATTGGATGATGTTTTATTTTTCCAAATTTAGCCCTCCATATCAGTTTGGTTGCATATTAGATGAAAAATATTCTTTACGAATTAAGCCTTCTCCATAGTAGTTCTGTTGAGTATTTGATGAACTTTTCCATTCTGTAAGTATGTGACCCCTCCATTACAGTTCTGCTGAATACCAATATTTGATTAAATATTCCCTTCAGTAATTATGTCCTTTTCATAACAGTTATGTTGAATACTTGATGAAACTTTTCCCTTCCATAACAATGTCTCCTCCAGAACAGTTATGTTGAACATTTGATGAAATTTTCCCTTCCATAACTATTTCCCCTCCATAACAGTTATGTTGAATGTTTGATGAACTTTTCCCTTCCATAACTATTTCCCCTCCATAACAGTTATGTTGAATGCTTGTGAAATTTTCCATTCCATAACTTTCCCCTCCATAACAATTATGTTGAATGTTTGATGAAATTTTCCCTTCCATAACTATTTCCCCTCCATAACAGTTATGTTGAATGCTTGGTGAAAATTTCCCTTCCATAACTATGTCCCTACCATAACAGTAAAATTATATTGACTATTAGATGAAGTATTATCTTCCATAGTTATATCCTCTCTATACTAATAAGTGGACTTTTTCATTTTTACCATAATTATATCCTCTCTATACTTATATTAGTGGACTTCTTCATTTTTACCATAATTATATCCTCTCTATACTTATATTAGTGGACTTCTTCATTTTTACCATAATTAATTGACCTGTTTATCAGATACTACAGCTGTGTGTTAAGCAGTCCTAACAAGTCGGCAGTAAGAATAGATAACTGTTGCAAGATTTGAGTGTCAGAATGTACCAGTTGTTTTCCGAGATAGATGTAGCTAACCTTTTCACCCCTACTTATTTTTTTTTGTAATAAAATACTCTTTCTTAATTGTTTGAGCTGTCTTAAATCATTTTAGGGGTAAAAAGATTAACGTCATGTTTTTTGTGTAGATCACCTGAACAAGAGCTTTAAGTTGGTAAATCGAGTTACTAACGTTAAGTTAGCTCTTGTAACAGACTCTTTAGTTTTGTGTACATGGGTCTGTCTCCCCTCACTTGAACAATAATATGTCCTTAAGGAGAAAGTTGTGTTCATAGTTTGTTTGCAGAACAACCTGCCTTTAAAGACCATTCTGCCTCTTATTCAGAATGGTTGCCTAAGTCAGGTTTCTCTCTTTATCTAAAATAGGTTTGACTCTTTATCTCAAATATTGTAGTCATGCACATGTACCTCTTACATTGTAATTCTCACTTTTTGTTTTGCCTAAAAATAAATCCAGAAAAAATACTTATTACTGCATTACCAAGGACAGTCAGTTGAGTAACCAGACTTAAATTCACCAATATATTCCCATGATTCTGGTAGCTTTTTGTGATCTGAATTTAGGGGCGAATCCAGGATTTCAGTTTGGAGAGGGCGGACTTATGGGGCACAATACAAATTTTGAACAGGCACACATGTTTTTTGGATCAGTAGAAATATACATGTAGTAGATTTTAATAAACTGTTGGAGCTAGTGGAGAGGGGGGGCATGCACCTTTTTTAAAAAAATGTAGATCAGCTGTTGGAATTTATAGTAATTTGACCATCTTCCCATTTAAACATTATACCACTACAGTAAAACCTGTCATAAGCAGCCAGTGACGGGAAGGCAGCAAAAGTGGCCTTTTAAGACAGGTTATTGCTTAATACAGTTGAATATGTACTAAAAGCATAGCAATGGGGTATAGCAAATATCGCTGCTTAAGACAAGTGGCTGCTTAATAGGTGATTAATAGGTGATCGCTTACACAGGTTTTACTGTATATTCCGATATTACAGAATGCAGGGTTCTCCACTGACTTGAATCCAAGGGCCGGGGCATTTATAGAGCACACTTATTTGGAGATCCTTCCTAAAACATTTACAATGGTGCTGTGGAAAAACACTCAGTGAACAGAAATCTGACTCACTAGCAAAACTTGATTAAAGAGAGGATATCAGGAAAATAGCTGCAATTGCCTCAAAGAATTTGTTTAGAGTCTCATAATCATTAATAAATAAAATCTGAATGGTTTGGTATATCAAATCCATCAAAACATTCAAAATCTATAATATTTAAATCGGAGTGGTAAACTCTAAACGAAATCGCCATTCTTAAAATAGACAGTGCTTAAATACTGCTCGACAACCTTCACCTTGTCATACAGACACTATTTAAGATGAAGGCCGGGCCCGATTAGCTCAGTCGGTTATGCGTCTGACTTTCAATCCAGGGGTCGTGATTTCAAATCCCCCGCCCGGCAACAGTCTCCGTGATGATTGATATACGACATTGTGTCTCGTTATCATTCGTCTCTCACCACTGATTCAAGTGGGAAAAATATCAGTTACTTGCGTAGATGGGGTGTGCTTGAGTACTGGTTAATCCCAGGAAACAGTGGTTAGGCTAACTGATCGTCTGTTAGCCTTGATAAAAATGACGCTAAATATTCAATCAATCAATCAATATATTTAAGATGAAATAATTTTTTCTATATTTTACCTGTACAAACATGTATTACGGATCAAATTGAAATAAAAATGAAACTATGTGGCTCATTTAATACGTCACAAAATATGTTGCAATATTAAGCCAGAAGTCTAACCTAAGCATGTAGCCCAAGTTAGAAAATCCGTTTTCAGTATTGTTATTATTTTCACATGTTTAAATAGATATCCTTTTGGCAATATGATGTCAGTGAGTGGAATCTTATATTGGAAAAAAAAAGTTTTAGCCAATTTTAAAATTTTGAAAAAATCCCCATACATGTGTTATATTCCCTTTAAAAAGTAAAAGTAATTTGATTTAACATGATTTATTTTATACATAAAAATGTAAAGAAAAACAAAGAAAAGATTTAAAGCAATATAGACCTTAAGTTGGCAAGATTTCAAGTGCAGGGAGCCTTTTTTTGATATTCAAGTGCTGAGATGCCCCTATGCCTAAATGCCCTGTGGAGAAGTCTGTCAAGAACATTATGTTATCTAGAACATTTTTTACTTGTTTATATTTATTGATTGACAATGCTTTCAAAATGTTGGTGAAACTGCATGAAGCCTGCAAGGTGCCATATTTGCATGTTGATTCTTTTTGTTACTCTCATACCGTTGTGCTCCTTATCCTTAAGTGTTGTTAGTTAAAACAGGATAGTTTTAAATATGAATGCTTGAGTATTTACAGTTTTGTATTAACTGTGTTGTTTTAGGTGCGGGCCAAGATGTATATAAATATATAATAAGGGGTAGTGGTGCATGTACCTGGGAACAAATGGGAAGGTTATAGATGTAGGATCTGTTTGTATAACTGTATTGCTTGTGAATTAAAATATAGTTTGTACGTGATTGTGGAAGTATGTGGATGGAGTAGAGCCAATTATTCATGAATAAATACATCACAACACGTCAGGAAGGCAGGATAAGTGCTTGGTGGGGGTGTAGGATGAAAAATCTGTACCCAGTAAAAATATGCAGAAATCCTTGTCTGGTTTGCAAGAATGGTCAGTCCTATCTATTGATTAAAATTACAAAGAATTCCTATTTGGCATACCGGGTATATATATATAAAATATAAAAACTTGGAATTTCCTTTTAAAAATTTCTTCCTATCATTTTCTGGCATTTTACACTAAACTAATTATTTTCTTAAATGATATTAAAAGATAAGCATCTGCACCCGCTTGTGATGATTTTTTTTTTTTTTTAACAATTAAAAAATGCCGATAGGCACATCATGACATGCATATCAGCATATTCCCGCTACGAGCCAGACTTAAGTATATTGATAATACAAATGATTAAAACAGTATCTGCCATTTATCATTAACTACAATATATCTGTGTGAGAGAGATTGATGGAGATTAACGGAGATCTTTGGCAGAAAACATTTTAATCTGTGTCACAAAGATGCCTGATTGCACACAATCCATTTCATTGAAAAGATCCATTACTTTCAGTAATGAGCTGTATCACTTAGATGTATGAATTATGCAGTCTGGGTGACATTGATGTTCACAGCATACACTTTGCTATTTAGAATAATTATAAAGTGCTTTGCCGTATATTGGATAGGATTGTAGGAGTGACTAGTGGGATGAGATACTAAAACAAAATGTATTCCACAATCATCATCTGTTTGGTTATAAATGTCTTTTTGATATTTGAAATATTTACATTTAATAAAGTGCATCTGTGGGTGGAATTGTTCTTGTACTTGATACCAAAGATTCAGGTTAAATTGACACTGTAGAACAGTAACTGCAAAAGAGACCTCTTATCTCTGAAGTTTTGGGTTTTAGCCAGGTCGAAAAACTTTGTGTGAGAACATTTTATCAGTGGCTTACAGAAGGGCAGTGCTTCTACTAAGATGAAAGGTTGCTACTCGTGTGATGTAAGGTTGCTACCTTTGTGATGTGAGGGTGCTATATGTACCTATGTCAATTAAGGTTGCTACTCATGTGATGTGAGATTGCTATCAATGTAGTGCAAGGTTGCTACCAATGTGATGTAAGTGAGCTACCTATATGGTGTGAGGGTGCTACTCATGTGATGTAAGTTTGCTACCCATGTGGTGTAAGGTTGCTACATTGTACCTATGTGATGTAAGGGTGCTATTCATGTGGTGTGAGGGTGCTACCCATGTGGTACCTGTGTAATGAAAGAGAACTACCTGTGTAATGTTAGAGTGCTACCTATGTTATTCAAGAGTACTACCTGTGTAATGTAAGAGTTCTACATGTACCTGTGTAATGTAAGGGTGCTACCTGTGTAATTTAAGAGTGCTACCTGTGTAATGTAAGGGTGCTGCCCATGTGGTGTAAGTGCTACCCATGTGATATTAGTACTACCTATTACATTTATGTGATGTAAGGTTGCTACCCATGTGATGTAATTGGTTTATGGAATTAATAAGCTTTCATTTTAAATTTTGATAAAGGAGGCCTGTTTTGGTGTTTTCTAAACAAAACCTTAGAAGTGTCATCCCATTAGTTAGCCATCCTAGGCAATGACTCTGAAATGGTTAACCAGATTTTCAAAAACCATTGTAACAAACAAATTTTAATGTTAAGTTTAAACTTATTTTTCTCTACTTCATTTGTGAAACAAGTTATTACAACCTATACAAATCATACTCCAAGTCTTTCTGGGTAGAACCAGTACTAAGCTTAACAATATGTAGAAAAAATGTCTTGCTCGAGGACACCAGGTGACACATAGTTGTTGTGGAGGATCGAATACACGACCCTCCGATTCTGGGTCCAACGCTTCACCACTGTACCACGCGCTGCACAAATGTTAATATTCATGATACGATTTATCCCACCAAGAATGGACAAACTTTACACACCAGAGTTATTTCCTATTGAATGAGTAACAAAAGTTTTGTCCGTCTTTGGCAACAATGCAATAAATGCCAGGCAACTTTTACAAAATATCAATCAATACTCGGTGCTATCAGAATAGCAGAAAAAAGCAATTATCAGTTATTATTGCTGTATGATCACATGTGTCTTTTTTTATCATTTCCACAAAATTGACAAACGAGAAAAAAATTGGGTTATCTGGATTATTTTACCATACAAGTTCTCTGTATACATGTATAACAGTAAACACTTGTCCCAGAATCCCCACAATAATCACATAATTACCAACCTCCTTGCCTTGTCCATTAAGCTAAAACCCAGCAATTGCTTTAAATTACTTAAATTGAGCATTTTTATCATTCTCCTGGTTTGTTAACCCAATTTTTCTGTCATTCCAAAATGTACTTCCACTCATGCATTTATGGGATGATAGATGGAATATTCGGTAATGTATTTGTAATTCTGCTCTTTTTCTGTTACCATGGAATTTAAAAGCATATCCCCCAGGGAGTGAGAGAATGGGTAATACTATTATTTGTCATTCAAACATCTATTTCTATGCCAAAATTTTGGGATGGCATATAGTCGTCTGTCCGTCCTTCATTCGGTATTTCGTGTCTGTCCTGTAACTTTGTCACGCATAGATGGATTTTGTTAATACTTACTGCAAATTTTCAACATAACATGATGATGAGTAGAGAGTAAGACCTGTACCTCAAAGGTCAAGGTCACACTCTGAGTTTGTTTGACAACACTTTGAGTCTGTGTGAGTTTTCATGTCTGGCCTGTAATTGTGCCATGCATAGATGGATTTTATAAATTCTTACTACATATGATCAACATAACATGACGATGTGTCACGTGTAAACCTAGACTATCACTTCAAAGGTCAAGGTCACAATTTAACTTTTAAATTTTGATAACACTTTCAGTGTGTTTGAGATTGCGTGTCTGGTCTGTAACTTTGTCATTCATGGATTGATTTCAAAAACACTTGGCTCAATTTATCAATTGATCAACATGACATGATGACGTATCGCGTTAAGACCCAGAATCTTACATCAAATATGTTTGATATTTCATGTCTGGTCTGTGACTTTGTCTTACATGGAGGGATTTAAAAGTAGCTTGACACAAGTGATCAACATGTCATGATGATGTGTCACCTGCATTAACCTGTAGAAATACTCAGACCTTTATATCAGATGTCAAGGTCAAGGTTACACTTTAATGTGTAAAAACCCCATGAAATTGCGTGTTTAGTCTGAAACATCAGTCCATTACTCTTGATATCCATGGCTACACCACTACCTATTATAAAATATATTGTTATTTTCACATTTGGGGGGCATGTGACACTTACCAGTGTTTTATTGTACTCTGGATAAAGAATCTGGTAATGTGTTTGCAATTTGGCACTTTTTCTGTAGTTTCGGATAATCTCATTTCATTACAGTTAAATAGTCAGTCTTTCTCTCTGATCTGTATGTTATTAAGTCCTTTATGTGAGAAAGTTTCCAGTTACTTGCCAAAGGACGGTGGTTCTACTCAGTCTGATTCAGTCTGAGGTTTTCCTCCACCAGTAAAACTGGATATGCCATATATAACCTGAAATGTGTTGAAAATGGCGTTAAACCCCATTAAAAAAATAAACATAAAATAAAGTCCTCTGAACTGTCTGTATCGTTTTTGATATCATAGTCATGTAAGAAGTACAGTACGGACAGTTCTGGTTATAAAAGTCGAGCTCAATGAGTGAGTGTTTTTTATTCAAGATTAACTTTTGCATACAAGTGAAATGAGTGTGAATTTCAGATTTAGTTCATCCAAACTGAGCTTATACTGTGTACATATTCTAGCAACTTCAGGTATTATTGTAATGTTTTAAAAAATCATCAGTTGAAATACTGGATATCTTGTGTTTAACTGTATCTAGTATTGTTGAATTATTCTGATGGTGAAAATGTGGGGGTGGAGTAACTTAGACAGTCCTATCTTTGATTGAATTCATAATGAGCATTCCTATCTGGCATATATATGTGTTCTTTAAAACATTGAATTTTCTTCCTATCATTATCTGGCATGTCACATATATACTGAACTGAATAGCTAACCTGACCATTTCATGTACCTGTCATTTTATGTATTTTTTTCAAAAAGTATTAAAGCTTGAAATTTGGACTTTTAACTAGAAAGGACATTTAGGCTATGTAAAAATACAGAACTGTCTGTCAACGTCATCTACACAATTTAATAGTGCTACTCCTTATTTTAAAAAAGATATTGGAAAAATGCAAAAGTGACGGGTTAGCTGTTCCTTTCAGTACATTTTCTTATCCTGTGTCTACTGTTGTCTTCTGTCCAACCAAAGTATGGGTTTATTTAGCATGTTGACAATGTCTCTTTTCTAAAAAAATGACATCAACTTTGATGTTTTATGCGTATGCTTCCCTTTTTTTAGAAACATAATAAGAAAATAACATAATAGTTTTATTCAAAATAGAAAGAAAACATAATGTAAATATAATGTATTGAATCATTTCATCAGGTGAAGAACATTAGTCTAGTTTAATGTTACTCAGATGACTGTCTGACTTCACAGTCGTAATGGTTTCATTTAACTGATGAAAAATCAAAATGTTCTTTCAATCCTTAAATAGAGATCAAACCATTCAGTTGAATGGAATAAAGTTACAGATGAAAAAAAAAAAAGATTTAAAATGGCTGGCAGTCCCTTTAAAAATTTACACTTTTTCTTACAAACTTTTTATAATAGTTCTATTCTTTCTTTCAATTACCGTATCTGTTTATGACGGTTCTAATGACAGAAATGTTTTAATGACTTAACCCTGTTAATGTTTCTCAACTTGGTGCTGATTTGTTGCCATTAACATCCAGACTGTGCAAAGAAATGTTAATCTCGACAAATGGACCTTCTATTGACTTGATTCACATTTTTTCTTTCTCCATTTTTGCTAATGTAGTTTAATAAGTGCTTTTTTTTTTATTTCTTTCTGTCTCTGCTTAAATGTATTAAGTATTTTTTTTAATCTTATCATTAATACTGTTATGCTTTTAATACATTTTTCCTCATATAGAACAAAAATTGTAAGATAAGATTAAAAAAAAAATTATGTTAGACTCACAAATACTTAGTAATGCATATCTGTCAATTAATTTACCATGTTTAAGTATGTTATATATGTGTCATGGTTACCAGATCTCATTACCTTCAGAGGGTATCCAGGATGATGATGTTGACCCGGAGGATTTGCGACCTTTTCCGACCTTGAAACGTGTGTTTGAGACGATAGACAGGCATACAGGCTTTAATCTGGAGGTTAAATATCCTGTACCTAAAATTGTGAGTGACCATCATGACCCAAAGAGTAAGGCCATAATAAAGTTATTGCAAGATTATCATCCCTGCCCGCCCCCTAATTTTTATGCTGCCCCCACCTTTTTATTTTCATAAAAAAAAGATTAAAAAAAGATTTATTTTTTTTTATTAAAAATACATCAAATATTTTAAAAATAAAAATAAAAACTAAAGTCCTCCCACCCTCCCCATTTTTAAGAAAAAATTGGATGATAATCTAGCAATTAATTTATAATGGCCTTACCATTCGTATTTCTATTTTATGTTTGTTCTTTATCTATCTATCTGTCTGCATATCTTTTTAACTGTCCTTTTGTCTGTCTGCACTTTCTTTTTGCTCTTTTTTTCCCCTTCAAATCCAGAATCTTATATGAAAGCTATTACTAAAAATATACTCAACTTGAGAAAATTTCAAACAATGTCTGAAACGCCTTTTTCAGTGCTTTGCAAATTCATAAACATGACCATTAGGTCAACATATTAAAATATTCAAGATGGTCCCCTCAGGGCTGTGAAATTTAAGTTATAAACTTCATGTACTTCGGAAAGATGAAAAATACTTGTATACCGCTAATCATTTTTTGCTCGACTGTTTGAATAGAATAAGAGAGCTATTCTACTCATGTGGGCATCGGTGTTGGTGTCTGCTTAGGCGTCACACCTTGGTTAAAGTTTTTCATGCAAGTCCCTATCTCAGTAGGTAACCATTGCATGTATTGAGTTGAAACTTTACATAAGACTTCTCAGTCATCAAATCTACTACAATAACTAAGTTAGATATCTCTTGCATGAATATAATGCAAATACCCTTGGTTGGCTTAAGATTTGGGTGCAAGTACTATTAAGTCCATATCCCACCAACCACTTAATGTATTTGATTGAAAATTCACACAAGACTTCCCCGAGTCATCAAACCTACTACAATAACGAAGTTAGATAACTCTTGCTTGAATATAATGCAAAATTATTGCCTTGGTTTGACTTAGAAATTCTGGTTAAAGTTTTGCATGCAAGTACCATCAAGTCCATATCTCACCAACCACTCGGTTTATTTGGTTAATCACACCTGCTTAAATAATGAAGTTCGATAACTTTTGCATAAATATAATGCAAAGTATTTGATTGAAACGTTACGTATGACTTTGTAGTCATAAAACCAACTAAATTAATCAAGTGAGATAACTGAGATAATCATGGCCTTTGTTTGACTTAGAAATTCTATAACTCAGCAGCCACTGCATGTATTGGATTGAAACTTCATACAAAGTATTGCAGTTATAAGACCTACTCAATTTTGTAAGTTAGATAACTCTTGTTTGCTTGTATTTTTTATCAATCTCAATCAAATTTGTACTTTTGTGACAAATATTCAAATATCGACAGCTCTTGTTTATAAAAAAAACAAAAAAACTCAGGTGAATTTAAGTAGATGTGACTGTGTTTTTGCTACCACTTATAATTCAAGTTGGTTCACTGTGTGGTTTTATATCAAAGAGAGTTTGTTTTAATGAGACGAGTTTGTCTAAGGTCAATTTTGGCAGTCAGCATTATTGTTTTTTTTAACATTATATACACCATCCTTCCAACAGTTGTTGTTGCTTTTGTCCTCTAATGAAGGTAATTATTCAGATTGGCTTGCATGATTAGTGTGCCCACCAAATAATTTCTTTTCTTTTCTTCTTTTTTTTTCTGCAGGATGGTTCAGGAAAAATAAATGATTACTTTGACCTGAATCGCTACGTGGACACCATACTGAAGGTCGTGTTTGAGAACCACAATGGACGACGCATTATTTTCTCAAGTTTTGATGCAGATTGTTGCACATTGTAAGTCCTCCAATTGTACAGTTTAAGTCCTCCAATTGCTGTACAAAGTAAGTCCTCTGATAAGTGTACATAGTGAGTCCTCCAAGTATTGTACATTACAAGTCTTCGAATTATTGTACATAACAAGTCCTCCAATTTTGTACATAGTAAGGCCTCCAATTGTTGTAAAATATTCTCGAATTGATGTACATAGCAAGTCCTCCAATTGTTGTTCATTTTATGTCCTCCAATTGTTGTACATTATAAGACCTCCAATTGCTGAACATAGTCCTCCAATTATTGTACACCATAAGGTCTCCAGTTGTTGTACATAGTAAGTCCTCCAATTGTACTGTGTATATATTCCAAGTACACAGTGAACGCTCTCCAATTGTACCCTGTAAGTCCTCCAATTCTCCTGTACTCTCTACTTGTTCAATTTAAGTCTTCCAATTATAGGAGGTATTTCCTCAAATTGTTGTACATTGTAAGTCCTCATATGGCCATTACAGTTATATTGACCTGTTTTACATGAAGTACAAACGTTTCTACCTGACTACTACAACTTACTACCATAATGTGGTCCGGTTTGATACATGATTCACTGACTGATACTATTGTATTGCAGACTAAGGTTAAAGCAGAATGTGTACCCGGTTTTGTTCTTGACTCAATGTCAGACAACAAGATGGCTTCCGTATGCTGGTCCCCGGGCCCAGAGTTTGACAATGGCTACAGAGTTTGCACTTAGTGCTGGACTTTTGGTAGGTTGTTTTATTCATTTACAAAGTCATAGGAGGGGCCTCAGTGGCCGAGTGGTCTAAGGCGCCGTCTCAAGATCAATTGCCTCTCACTGCTAAGCTTGCATGCTTGAGTCCAGCTCACCTCAAAAGCTTTATGTGATCAAGTTTACCTGCTGCTTGCGGATGGACGGTGGTGTTCCTCCACCAATAAAACATGATATGTCATATGTTACCTAAAATGTGTAGAAATGACGTTAAATCCCATTAAAAACAACAACAAAAAACAAGGCCATGGGCAGATATATCACAAATGAACAGACATAAATGTTGGAAAGAAAGTTATTACAACTTATACAGATCACACTCGAAGTGTACCTGGGTAGAACTGGCACAAAGCTTATGAGGAAAAAGTCTTGCTTACTAACAAAACACATAGCCGTGGCGGAGGATCGAACCCAGGAACCTCCGAGCATGGGGCCCTGATGCCCTACCACTGTACCATGACCTCCTCACATATTGAACACTTATACAGTCTATTAAAGTTTTGTCTTGCATACACAAACTACAGCATACATGCACTTTCATTGTTACATACACAAAGTTCTACAGTGGTTTAAATTTATGTATATTCTAGCATGACTGTCGTGTGACGTACATCTCACTTTGTGTCGTTATTTTTGTACAAATGCAGTGTAGATGTCGCGATGCTATGTCAAGATGTGTCGCAACACAAAATAAAGTCTCTTATTCCAATTTAATCACCTCTATGCAACCACAAGGTATCCCTCCACAAAAAAATCCTTGGTTGTAATAAGCATATATGGCTGTCAACATATCCAATCTACCATTCGAGACCTTGTCGTCAACACCATGTCAAGATATTTAGGTTTACTGTTCAAGTTTGACTCTTTGATTCAGGACTTTCATATCTGATATCATCTTCATGTCCAATATTGGCCCAGAGTTTGACAATGGCTACAGAGTTTGCACTTAGTGCTGGACTTTTGGTAGGTCGTTCTCTTCATCTACAATGTCATAGGAGGGGCTTCCGTGGCCAAGTTTGACTCTTTGATTCAGGACTTTCATATATGATATCATCTTCATGTTCAATATTGTATTTTTCCTCATTTTCATTCACAATCTGGCTAACTCAGTCAGTACTTCCTCTGACTTTTGACCTGTGTTATTGTTGACCTCTGTACTCTCTCACTTGCTAGTAATGCTCAGACTGTTGATTATTCTAGCTTGGGTGAGAAGCAATGGTGAGAGGGAATGAGATTATTTTAGAACATTTAATTCTGTTTTGTATGTTTGCAGGGTGTTGATACCCACTCAGACATTGTCCTGCATGACTTGTCAAAGATTGATTACGTGAAGAAGTCTGGTCTGGTGATGTTTGTTTGGGGTGAGGACTGTAATGACAAGGAGAACATTGCCAAGTTGAAGGAACACAAGGTGGACGGTATCATATATGACAGGTAAGACACTCTGATACCAAAATGTTAACTTTCATGTCAATGGAATGCATAGTATAAGAGAAGCAAAGAATAATGCTTATGTATTGATTTAATACCCAGATTAATTTATTCAAGTCAGTTTATCTTGAATAATTTATGGATGGAAGACAAGCCAATGACTGCCATGTCAGACTTGCCAATTGCTGCAATGCCAGACATGCCAATAGCTGCAATGCCAGACATGCCAATAGATGTGATGTCAAGACACATGTCAATAGCTTCAGTGTCAGACATGCTGATAGCTGTGATGTCAGACATTCCAATAGTTGCAATACTGTCAGACATGTCAATAGCTGCAGTGTCAGACATGCCAATAGTTGCAATGGCACACATGACAATAGCTGTGATGTCAGACATGCCAATAGCTGCAATAGCAGACACATTTTAATAGCTGCAATGTCAGACACATGCCAATATCTGCAATGTCAGACAAATGCCAATAGCTGCAATGCCAGGCATGTCAATAGCTGTAATGTCAGACATGCCAATAGCTGCTATGTCACACACATGCCATTAGCTGCGATGTCACACATGCCAATAGTTGCAATGGCAGACTTGCCAATAGTTGCAATGGCAGACATGCAAACAGCTGTGATGTCAGACATGCCAACAGACACATGTCAATAGCTGCAATGTCAGACACATGTCAATATCTGCAATGTCAGACACATGCCAATAGCTGCGATGCCACACATGCCAATAGCTGTTATGTCAAGACACATGCCATTAGCTGCGATGTCACACAATCTAATAGCTGCTATGGTAGACATGCCAATAGCTGTGGTGTCAGATATTCAAAAAGCTGCAATGGCAGACACATGTCAATAGTTGCAATGTCAGCCATGCCAATAGCTGCTATGTCAGATACATCCCAATAGCTGCGATGTCACATATGCCAATAACTGAAGTGTCAGACACATGCCAATGACTGTTATTTCAGACCAGCCAATAGCTGCAATGTCAGACATGCCAATAGCTGCTATGTCAGACATATGCCAATACCTGCAATGGCAGACATGCCAATAGCTGCTATGCCAGATATAAACCAATATCTGCTATGTCAGACACATGTCAATAACTGCAGTGTCAGACATGTGCCAATAACTGCAGTGTCAGACAAATGCGAATAGCTGCAATGTCAGACAAGGCAATAGCTGCAATGCCATACATGCTTATAGCTGCTCTGTCAGACACATGCCATCAGCTGCAATGTCAAACATGCCAAAAGCTGCAGTGAACACATACCAATAGCTGCTATGTCAGACATGCTAATAGCTGTAATGTCAGACATGGCAACAGCTGCAATGTCAGACATACCAATAGCTCTATGTCAGACATGCCAATAGCTGCAATATTGGACATGCCAGTAGCTGCTATGTCAGACATGCCAATAGCTGTAATGTCAGACATGGCAACAGCTGCAATGTCAGACATACCAATAGCTGCAGTGTCAGACATGCCAATAGCTGCTATGTCAGACATGCCAATATCTGCGGTATTGGACATGCCAAAAGCTGCGATGTGGGGTACATGCCAATAGCAGAGATGTTAAACATGCCAATAGCTACGATGTCAGACACATGCCATATCTATGTACTTGCTGATAACATTATAAAAAATTTGCTTCCAGGATTGACTGTTACAAAACTGGTGATAAGAAAAGCATCTTTAAGATTGAGGAGGAGAGAAAGAAGCAGTTATTAGAGAGGACAGGGACTATAAGTTCCGAGGAGACCCCGGATTCCGGCACCGAATCTCCTACGGACACTTCCTGATGTTTGCAGTGTTGGAAAATTGATGATATATTATCATAAGTTGCTATTTATCTATACCAGAAACATATAACTATATGTGTATTAATTGTTTGTTTACAATGTAAAATGTATGATTTAAAATGCAGTTCAATGCATGTGTATAAGAACATAGATAATATGTAAGATATAACTCTTTTATGTATATTAATTCACTGTTTTTACAATGTAAAATGTATGATTTAAAATGCAGTTCAAAGCATGTGTAATTATAAGGAACATAGATAATATGTAATGAGGTGCCTATAAGGTAATTGGCTATATTTTTTTGCATAGTGCATATTTTAACATTATTTGTTTTATGCGTTCAGTTTAAAAGGTACTGGACATGTGTAATACAGAGGTGGGTTGGCCGCACAAAGTTTTCACTTTTGATATAGAGGGGCTGCATGGAATATTTCATGTGTGTGAAGGGTAGCAGATATTTTGCTTATTAACTTTAGTTTCATCAAGATATTTTGATGAAATTTTCTTAATAGGTTTCTCATATGAAAACGAAGCTTTGGAATGTTTAGGAGCCAACTCAGTTCAAGGTCAATGTCATCATTGTTAAAAATAGGAAAATAGATTAAATTATTCCTAGTAAGAATCAAATCATTCTAGAATCTCATGGTTTTGTTCTCTGTCGAAGTTTAGGAGAGCAAATATTGATATAGTTTAGGAATATAGCATGGTGTACATGCAAACTGTTTGGACCTATCTAGTAGTCTGGTAAAGCGTTCATCTTTTAGGCAGAAGGTCAAATGTTCGAATCCAAGACCAGCTGCATATTTTTTGTGTCCTGCTGTATGTTCATCTTGTTAGTGTAATGTACTCTGCTCTCCAGTGCCATCAGACATTTACAGGATCTTTACCATTTTTTTTAAAAAAAAAATAATTATTTATTTATTTATTTATTTATGTGACACGATTACAATATAATACAAGTATAGACAAACAAATATAATAGTTGTAATAAAAAGAATTGTACCCAGCCTAAACAGGCTTATCTGTCACTTTTTTGTTTGTTTTGATAACATTATATGTTAATTCATTTACAAATTGTAAAAGAATAATGATGTTTTAAAGTGAGAATATATTCAATTGTTAAATTGAGAGTAAAATCATTATATCGATAATATGCAATATTATAAATTATGAAATATATTTAAGCAGCATTTAACCAATATTAAACAAAATTTGCATAATATCAAAGTTATTCGATTTTTCAAAGCAATCATAATAAAGTGTCGTGTTTCATAACAAGGAATCCTTTGATCAGTGAACACAATATTGATGCAACCACAAGTTAACCCTTTACTTCATATATATGCCTTTGGACACCTCTAATATAGACGCCTTTGGACACCTCTAATATAGACGCCTTTAGACACCTCTAATATAGACGCCTTTGGACACCTCTAATATAGAAGCCTTTAGACACCTCTAGTATAGACGCCTTTGGACACCTCTAATATAGACGCCTTTGGACACCTCTAATATAGACGCCTTTGGACACCTCTAATATAGACGCCTTTGGACACCTCTAATATAGACGCCTTTGGACACCTCTAATAAAGACGCCTTTGGACACCTCTAGTATAGACGCCTTTGGACACCTCTAATATAGACGCCTTTGGACACCTCTAATATAGACGCCTTTGGACACCTCTAATATAGAAGCCTTTAGACACCTCTAATATAGACGCCTTTGGACACGTCTAATATACAAGCCTTTGGACACATCTAATATACAAGCCTTTGGACACCTCTAGTATAGACACCTTTGGACACCTCTAATATAGACGCCTTTGGACACCCCTAATATAGAAGCCTTTGGACACCTCTAATATACAAGCCTTTGGACATCTTTAATAAAGACGCCTTTGGACACCTAATATTGAAGGCTTTTGAGTTATTGGCTGAATTATGTTTATATAACTGACAGAGTGGAAAACAGTGCAGGAAGTGTTCAGATTGCTCGTTATGAGCAATCTTAAGTCTTACTGCACTGTTTTCAAAGGCCTTCTGTGATTGGTGCGTTATAACGCGTATATATGGTGTAAAGGGATAGGAGATATTTTCTTCCAGCATAAACTGTCCTTATTGCATACATGTAATTGCTTACAAACTTTCAAAATACTCAGGATGTTCAATGTTCATTTGATTTTATGTATTGCATTGTTGTAAGTGAAGATATATTTGCATAATATCTTAAGTCTTTGATTAAGCCCAATCTGAACATTATCATAAGATGTAATTTTTGTGACTTTTATACATAAACATTGATATGATTTTGCTGTTTTGTATATCTTATTGTGTTTTTACACCTTCCCCATTTTAACTTAAAAAGAAACTTGGCTATGTAAAAATCAATTTTATTTTCTACCTGTAAGGTTTTAAGTGTATAGCCAATCACCTTTTCCAAGGAATGACATAGAGAAGGAAAGGCAACTGATTGAGATTTTGTGAACGGATGCGTATTCACGCAAAATCTCACAATATCTCGTTTCCAAATAATTTTACTTCCGTTCATCTCAGGAATGCAAATCAAAATTCTTACATTGCAGAATGAAATTCTCCTCAAAACAATACCATTCCCAGAAATTTGTGTTTTAAATTTCTGAAGTACTTGTGATTAATACAAAATGTGTATACTGCAGCTAAGATAACGACAAATTACGATAAATTTTCCTTCGAACCTCAATATGTTTAATTCAAGAGCATTTCGCGTTATCAAAACATGTTTAAACATGATTATATACAACTTGGAGTTTATGTACAAGAAATCAGTTGCCTGTGAATTATGAATGATTAATTTGCAAATTAAGAATCCTTCGTGTGCTATTTCATCAACATTTAGTCAGGAGGAGCATGTTTCTTATCCTGTGGAAGGTTTGTGGATACAATTCATTTTATATTGTACAATTAAAACTGAAAATCGTGATTAAAATAAATCCTAATAAAATTGAGAGGAAATGATAAAAACAAACAAACATAACTGTTGATAATGAAAATGAAAAGTGTTGGTGAATTATTTTGCTAATTTATTTTAAATAGATAAGCAATAATTATAGTTAAATTTTACCACCCCTGAGTTTTTATTGTCTTCTCTTTGGTACTTATTTCCTGAAAAAGCTGATATTTTAGAACAGAACGAAATAGTCGAGTGCAGCTCTTGCTAATATATGGAATTAAAAACAAATTAACAGATATAAATATATCATACAGGTATAGAATTTTATAAATTTTATTTACATGCTTTTTCCATTCTATGATGTTGTTGCTTCTTGTTGCTAATTAGTGAAACCCATTATGAGGTTGTTGCTAATTAATGAAACCCATGCGATGTCATCTGGTGCCATAGAGTTTGTTCACCAGGAAGTATGGTCAGATTTTGTTTGATCTTTATCATCCTTGTAAATTGTACCGAATGTAAACATGATTAATTTAAATATATTTTTTATTTGTTTGTCAGTTTTCTTTTGCTTATTCGTTATAGGCTCAGGATGAGCTGTTATCCTTGATCCTTGTCTGTCGTTGAATTTTGCTTAAAACGATTTCTTCTCTGAAACCACATGACAGATTTGCACCAAATTTTGTGTGAATCAGTCTTACACAGAGCTCTCTCGAGTTTGTCCAAATGATGACCCTGAGGTCAAACTATTCAGTATTTTTATGCCGCCCCTCAAAATAGTTTTTTTTGGGTGGCGTAAAGTAATCGCAGCGTCCGTCCATCCTTCTGTCCGGCCTGTAACTTTATCATGCATAGATGGATTTTGTTAATACTTACTGCAAATATTCAACATAACATGATGAGTAGAGAGTAAGACCTGTACCTCAAAGGTCAAGGTCACACTCTGAGTTAGTTTGACAACACTTCGAGTCTGTTTGAGATTTCGTGTCCGGCCTGCAACTTTGTCATGCATTAATGGATTTTATAAATACTTGCTACAATGATCAACATAACATGACGACATGTGGCGAGTAAGACCCACACCCATACCTCAAAGGTGAAGGTCATACTTTGAGTTTTTTTTACAACACTTGGAGTCTGTGTGAGATTTTGTGTCCGGACTGTAACTTTGTCATGCATTATTGGATTTTATAGATACTTGCTACAATGATCAACATAACATGACGACGTGTCGCGAGTAATTTACAATTTAAGTTCACAATTTAACTTTGTTTGACAACACTTTCAGTCTGTTTGAGATTTTGTGTCCTGTCTGTAACATTTTAACCTATGGATAAATTGCAAAAACACTTGTCTCAGTTGATCAACATGACATAATTAAGTGTAGTATGTAAGACCCAGAAACTTTCCTCAAAGGTCAAGGTCACAATGTCAATTTGTTGGATATTATGTGTCTGGTCTGTAACTTTGTTTTTAACTTGGCTCAATTGATCAAGACGTTGAGGGCCGATCGCAACTATATATTTAACGAAAATGTTTTTTTGTTATAACTTAAACTGTAATATGGTAATATATAACCTGTAAAAATATAAGCGTATTTTATTTTGTTTAATATTTAAATTTTACAAAAATATTCTATCTCAAGGGGATACATCGTTTAGTGCAAAACTATTCTAACTGAAGTTGGAATAGTTTTACATTACACATTAGCCAAAGCAGTTAATTTTTCTATTGCAAAACTATTCTAACTCAAGTTGAATGCATAAAATACTTCCTTTTTAATAAAATATTTTTAAATCCTTTAAAATTTTAATTATATAATTATAATCTATCATCATTGTACTAAAAATAAAAATTAAAAATATTTTATTTAAAAAAATAAAATAAATTTATTGTTTATTTTTAACTTCGACCTTCAACACACAAGTTTGTTTCCCTCCAAAGTTTGACAAATTTGAAAATGTCACCCAGCATTTGAAAACAATTGCTGAACTATTAGGTAAGTATTTATATATATTTATATCCTTTTATTTTAAATAACACTTTTAAGCATAGTTTATTATAGTTTTTTTTATTTAACTTATAAATATTTAGAGAAGAAAGGAATCATCTGATATGAAGTGGGTGGGGTAAAGTTTTTTTTTAAATGGGTTAAATCAACCTAAGGCTAGTGGATGAATGTCCTTTTTAACACTTTTTGATCTTGTAGGCCAAATTTTTCAACCGATTGTATCTGAACTTGAACAGTTGCTTAATTGGTACGGATAATATCTTGAACAAGTTCTGAAATGGGTCAAACTTACTAAAGGCTAGTTGAGCAATGTCATGTTTAATTATGGACTTAAACAAACACTTGGGTATTTCACATGAGTGATTTTAGACCCATTTAGGGCTGTTGTTCATGATCAGACAGCACCCTCAGACCATCTTTATTAAGCTAGTCAATCAATTTCCATGCATAAAAGTGTCTGCTCCTGAAAGGATTCGAACCCATTACAGTTAGGAGCCAGTGTTTATCAGTCTAGACATTGTACTTAAATATCTATATAGACGTTTTTTTTTGTCTTCAAGAACTTTTCTTTCTAAATGTTTTTTATCAATATTCTGTATGAACAGACCTCTTTTGAATGTGGTTGAATAATAAATAAACTTTCAATTTTGTTAATTATACAGTTTTTTTTAAGAATGCTCTCTGTAAAGGCTACAACACACCAGTGCCATGCACAATACTTTGGTGCTGGGAAACAGTGTGTTGCCAACAGCTATGTGGCTATGATTCACACCAAACAAAGGCAACCATCATCTTGGAATAACCATGACTTAGATGAAATTCTGTCAAGAGGGGATGCCATACACCAAAATTTAATTTTTAATGGCCTGAAAGAGCAGTACCTTTTGGTAACAGAACTACCACAAACATGGGAGCAGCATCAACTTTCCATTGAACAATCCTGTGCTGGTTTAATTTATACAACATTTAAGAGTTTGGACAACCTATGTTTATTTTTGAAACATTTTGCCGCCAGTTTCAATCCAGTCAAAGATGAGGTTCAATTTGAAGTAACTCATGTTTCTATAACACATCTTGAACATCAAACAGTCTGATTCAGAATTTGAAGGATTTTCCGAAATAAGTGATGGTGAATACTCTTGTGTACTTCAGATTGCAGAGGAGAAAAAGAATGCCTACATAGAAGAATCTGACCAACTGAGTGATTTATTAGTTTAGACTCTATTATAAGTAATAGGTCTATAGACAAACTATTAGATGAAAATTTTACAGAGATTTTATTAGGTGGTGATATTGATGATAATGATGTTGATATTGAAGACAATATTCTCTTAGCTTTTCTTTCTAGAATTTGTTATTCTGATGAAGGCAGTTCAGAATTCGATTGATTTTCAGAATATGATACCTCTGGAAGTGAATACTTGTTTACTGATTTTGAAACAAAAATGTTACACCAAAACATGTCTGATTTTGATATGGTAACATCAGAAGATGATACTAGATCTCAATCTTTCCTTAAAAAGATACCAAGTAAAGTAAAGAAGTTAAACTGCCAAAGAAAAGGGTTACAAAACTGAAAAGGGGTCAAAGAGTTAAAGGGGAGATGGTTAACAGTCAAGGCGGTATTAAAGATGGAGTAGGTCGTGATATAGATAGGATGATGGTAAATGGTCATGGAGATAATTGTGAGGAAGAAGAGTTTAATGTAGATAGGGAGATGGTAAATGGTCAACAGGGTATTCATGTGGGAGTAGGTTGTAATATAGATAAGAAGATGGTATATGGTCAGGAAGGTATTGGTGAGGAAATAGGTCATAATGTTGATAGGCAGATGGTAAATGGTCAAAGGGATATTTGTGAGGGAATACGTCATAATATAGATTGGCAGATTGTAAATGGTCAAGGGGATGTAGGTGAGGGAGCAGGTCATAATGTAGATAAGAAGATGGTAAATGGTCAAGGGGATATTGGCGAGGGAGTAGGTCATAATGTAGAAAGGCAGATGGTAAATGGTCAAGGGATATTGGTGAGGGAATAGGTCATAATATAGATAGGCAGATGGTAAATGGTCAAGAGGATGTAGGTGAGGGAGAAGATCATAATGTAGATAGGGAGATGGTTACTGGTCAAGGGGATATTGGTGAGGGAGTAGGTCATAATGTAGATAAGCAGATGGTAAATGGTCAAGGGGATGTAGATAGGGAGATGGTTAATGATCAAGGGGATATTGGTGAGGGAGTAGGTCATAATGTAGATAGGGAGATGGTAAATGGTCAAGGGGATATTGGTGAGGGAGTAGGTCATAATGTAGATAGGAAGATGGTAAATGGTCAAGGGGATATTGGTGAGGGAGTAGGTCATAATGTAGATAGGTATATGGTAAATGGTCAAGGGGATGTAGGTGAGGGAGCAGGTCATAATGTAGAAAGAGAGAATGTAAATGATCCAGAAGTTGTGATTTTTAGTCAAGTTAACCATGTGGCAGGTAGTTCCAGGGGCAAAAAGCGGTTTCATAACTCTGAGTAGTGGGCAAAAGGTGTAAAAACACAGGTAAGAGTTTTGTTAATCACAAAGGGAAACTACAAAAAGCAAAGCAAATTAAAAAGGGTTGTGGCCTATTATGCAGGTATAAGTGTCACTCTCATATAAATACAGAGGAAAGGGAGGAAACATTTCACAAGTTTTGGGGATTAGGGGACATTACCCAACAACGACAGTTTTTTTGGAAGTATTCAAAACCAAAAGAAAAGGCAAGCCAAACGATGCAGGGTACTGGTAGTATGAGAAGAGGTCGGTCATTTCGGTGGTCTTTTCAAAAGAATGACAAAAATGTTCGTGTATGGCAAACCTTTTTTTCTTCACACCGTTGACATCACTGCTCAGATGGTTCGAACAGTTCTAAATAAATCTACATTTATAAAAGGTGTTTGTAAGAGTGAAAAAAGAGGGAAACGCAACATGAGACCCAACTAGACACCAACTGACAAGGTAAATCATGTTAAAACTGGCATTGAATCTTTTCAAGTTATTGAAAGCCATTATTGTAGAAAAGACACAAAAAAAGTGTATTTAAATCCTGACTTTAACATTAGTAAAATGCACAGACTCTATTTGGAAAAGTGTTGGCGAGAAGATCTGCCACTTGTTGGGTTATCTGTCTATTGAGCAGTGTTTGATAAATATTACAATGTAGCCTTTCACCGACCAATAAAAGATCGATGTGATGTTTGTAATATGTTTAGGAATGCTTCTGAGCAGGAAAAAGTTGACCTGACAGGTAAGTATGAACGCCATATGCATAACAAAGCTTCTGCAAGAAAAAATAAAAAACAAGATAAAATTACAGCAATAGGTGCTTCATATGATAGCTTGTAGCTGCATGTTTTGACTTGGAAGAGGTCTGAGTGACTCCAAAAGGTTTCGAGTCTGCCTTATTTTACAAGCGCCGTTTGAGTACATTCAATTTAAGTGTGTATGATCCTGGGACTAGCGATGCTTTCTGTAATGTTCGGAACAAGTCAATATCAGGTAGGGGGGCATGCGAGATAGCAAGTTGTGTCTACAAATTCATTAAGAACAAGGCAGAAAATGGTAGGCGAAGATTTGTTTTCTATTTAGATAATTGCGGGGGCAAAATAAAAACAAGTTTTATGTAGCTATGCTCTGGTTTGCTATGCAAAAATTTAGGTTAGAATTTGTTCAACAAAAATACCTTGAAAAAGGCCATACTCAAAACGAAAACGACTCAGTTCATGCCGCTATAGGAACAGCTAGTCGGTTTATCTCAATTTATACCCATCCCAGTGGGCTGCCACCCTGAGGGCTGCACGGTTAAAAAATCCATACACTGTTAATGAAATGGCCACATCAGATTTTTTCAATTTCAAGAAGGTAGCTAGTTTGCTAAAAAACTTCCATATCAATTCAGAACGAGAGAAGGTTTACTGGTCTGATAAAAGAACATTCAAATTAACATCAAATGATCGAAACTCTGTCATCTTTCAATATGACTATGGCGGATGCATGTACCATTTGAACCTGGCCCGGCATTTGCGAAGGCCATTAGTAGAACACAATCCTAATGACATTGTCTTAGAAAGACTGCACACAGAAAGTCCACTTTTCTCTTGGGATAAGTAGAGAGATCTTTTATCTTTGTGTAAAAGTGGAATCATATCAAATACCCATCATGTGTTTTATCTACTTCTACATAATGAATTTGCCTAGTGAGGATATCTGAATTTAGTCAATCTAAATCAAAGTTCTGGGTTTTCGAGCTAGTTCATGTTCTGTGTTTCATTCTGCTATTATACTGAATATAGACGAAACAATTTATCTGTTTTAAACTATAAAATTATTATGATCACTATATAAATATCAAATGCCTGTTCAATGATAGATGAAAGTTGTGAAGGTGTGTGTGTGTGTATGTGTGTGGTGGTGGTGAGGGTGTGTAAACTTGCTTCACTGGTACAATCAGTGTTAATCTAATGGATTGTTTTTCTTTCAATGAAAGCCAATGTTTTTTTTTGTGTGTGTGTGATTGAATATATCTATACAAAATTAATATAATAAGATATATGCTATTATTTCCTAAATACTGCGTATATACATGAAATTAAATAGCATTGAATAATATAATAATATTATTAAATTTTAACCATCAAAGTAATATAAACACCATTTCAATTATATGATTATGAAAAAAGAGTGTATTTTCATGTTTTAACAAAATAAATTTAGGAGTAGACTGTTTTGAAGATTTTTGATACAGTATATTCACATTGTTGAAAAAAAAGGAATAGTGTAGTTTTGTCAGTTGATGGATCTGAATTTTATCAAGTTATGATTCTTTACAAGATTTTGTTATGTCAAAAAGGTACCAAAAAAGTGTCATTATTGGTTTACTACTGCGAGACTATAAAATGCAAATAAATATTTGTTAATTATAAACTGTTAAACCTCCAGCTCAACTTCAGTGATATTCTAATTATACATTATTACCTAAATTTTAGTATGTTTTTAGTGCAAAAGTATTCCAACTAAACTTAGAATAGTTTTGCAATGACACAAGTTTTCCCATTGTGTCAGTATTTTATTGCAAAACTATTCCAACTTGGCTTGGAATAGTTTTTCACTCAGCAAGTATTCAAATTATTAGAGTTTTGAATGCAAAACTATTTCAAGTCAACAAACATGTTATAAAATCATAATAAACAGAAAATGCTTCAAAACTGAATGTGTTTATTATTTATTTTAAGATTTAGCACCAGTAGATGGAGAGACTATTTTTTTTGAGCCAATACTAAAAAAAAAATGAACAGGTTTTTTCCTTCTCCTGAAAATGTAGTTAGAATAGTTTTGCGCTCGGCCCTCGAATTGACGACCTAGGCCCGTACCTCAAAGGTCAAGGTCACACTTTGTATGACAACACTTTGAGTCTGTTTGAGATTTCAAGTCCGTCCTGTAACTGTATCATACATAGATGGATTTCAAAAACACTTGGCTCAATTTATCAATAGATCAACATGACATAACGATGTGTCACGTTAAGACCCAGAACCTTACCTCAAGGTCATATTTTGTTTGAAATTTCATAACTGGTCTGTAACTTTGTCTTACAAGGAGGGATTTTAAAATAGCTTGACACGAGTCAGGCAATTACATTAATTTTTTATATCATTTGTCCAGTCGGACAAGTATTTCTAAAGCCTGCTTGCCCTGACAAAAACAATTTGTCCTTCTTTATTTTAGAATTATGGTACTAGTCTTATGGATATAATTTAACCAAATAAACTGTTTTATCAAGGTTAAAAAAAAACAGGGGATTTGCGAAAAAGAGATGCCGTGTATAATTTCTGAATTTTCAGTTGTCCAGTCGGGCTTAGTTGCAGCCTTATATTTTACTTGTCCGTACCCACAGTTCAGTTGTCTTGGACAGTCGGATTAGCATTAATATAAAGCCCTGCACAAGTGATCAGCATGGCATGATGATGTGTCACTTGCATTTACCTGTAGAAATACCTACACCGTTACATCATATGTCAAGGTCACACAAAGGTCAAGGTCATGCTTTAATGTAACCATCCCATGAAATTGCATGTCTGAAACATCATTCCAATACTCTTGATATTCATTGAATATATGCTCCATGCCCCTTTACCGGGTCTAAAAAACACTAGTCATGAATACATTGCTACCTATTTTAACATATATAACATTTATTGTTATTTACACAGACCATTTGGGGGGCATGCAACACTTACCAGTGACATTTCTTGTTTTTTCAAAATTTCAAAAATCTCCTCAAAATCTGATCAGCCAAATGTGTTAATATTTAGTATAAATGTCTCTAATGAATAGGGGTTTCAAAGTTGTTAAATTAAAGGGATTATAATATACTGGGGTTCCATGATGGGACTTTGATGTTTACGTATGAATTCTATGGGTCCAGTATGGGAAAACAGATCATTCTGTTTTTTCACCTATTTTACATATTGTTTCAATTATCTTGAGGTTTGGAACATTGTTTAGTCATAACAGTTGAGACTGGGTCCTTTAATATCTATAAGGGGTCAGCAGGGGCCCAAAAAGAGGTTAAATTGTAAATTTAAAAAAAAAAAATTCCCAAAAGCTAACTGTCCAGTCAAATTCTTTTATATTTGGTATAAATGAGGCCTATGAATAGGGGTTTCATGTTTGTCAAAATGAATGTGCAAGGATGTTTTAGGTCAGTAAGGGGACTGTAAAATCCATTTGTATCAGTTATTTTAGTAATTATTTTAATCTTCTTGAGGTCTGGAGTATTGTTGAGTCATAACAGCTGAGCCTGACATTTTTAAAGGATATAAGGCAACTAAAATGTTTAAATTTTTTCTCCCTTTATACTTTTGTTGTTGTTATTTTTGTTCAATAAGTTAACGACTTATATAGGTTTAAAAATATCATAAAAAGGTATTATACTAAATATTTTACATAAAATTAGTGGACAATATTTCGAAAAGTTAAAATACCCACCCATTTAAAAGTAAATGTTTACCTATAGATAAAATCGTTTTTTGATACTGCTGTATGTATGAGTTGTTTTATAATACAAGTATGAAAGGAGTCTGCTTGAAATTAGCAGCAAGGGGTCCATTGGATCCCAGTAGTGTGGCTTTCACTTTACATTTAAATGCTATGAGAAAACATATAATTCTCATCTATACCTACAATAAGTTGTTAATATGCTTAGTCCATACACAATTTGAAAGGAAACCAGAAGAGCAACCAGTGTAACCAGTGTGCTACAAGAGGAGAGACTGTAACTGTAAACATAATTACTTCTTGCTCAGCCCGTCATCTTTTGTCACACCAGTTATTGGATTTGGGCTAGCCTTAAAACTCCCTGAGCTTGTATCTCTTTTAGAGGTCCCTTCCCTTGTAATACCATCACATCTTTAAATGAAGGCTCCAACATGTCCTGTCAGTTTATCCGTTGAGTCCCATTCAAGCACTATTTTTATCAATAGAAATACCAAGCATACTTTTTTGTTGTCCTATCTTTAAAAGAAGAAAATAGATTTGTTTTGATTCTAATAAAAGTCGCCCACACTGCAATTGGAAAATAGGACAACCCAAGGGCGTTTAATAAAGCTTTATGGTGTTAATAATTAAAAATGTAAATGAACACCCCCCACCCCCCCTCCTTGGAATTTTCAAGATATAGACCTATAGTAAACTGTACTGTGAAAATTTAATCAAACTAGATCTACATAAACTTACAAGCTGGGTGACAATATATAGAATATAAATACTATTTAATAGGAATATGAACGAGAGCTATTGTCATGACCCGGCGTCGTCGAGATACAGAGATAAGAACCATCACTCTGGATTGCATTTTAGCACAGTTATGGCCCTTTCTTGACTTAGACACCAAGGTTAAAGTTTGCATTTAGTTGCGTTTAAGTTTAAGATATCTATGCAACCGCTCATTGGATGTCAATGAAACTTCACATGTGTATTCACCATCATCAATGGAACACACAGAGACAAGAACCCAAACTTTGGATGCTTTTTGACACAGTTATGGCCCTTTTTGGACTTTGACACCCAAGTTAAACTTGAGTTTAGTTGTGTTTAAGTTAAAGATATTTATGCAACCACTCATTGGATGTGAATTAAACTTCACGTGTGTTCACCATCATCAATGGAACACAGAGACAAGAACCATAACTCTGGGTTGCATTTTGGCAGAGTTATTGCCTTTAAGACTTTATTTTTCGTCTGTAGACACCCAGGTTAAACGTTTGCGTTTAGATGTGTTTAAGTTTTGGTGCTTGCCTCCAATCTCAATCTTAGCTTTGGTGGTGAGTTTTATCCCATCGGCGAGCTTTTTTGTCTTCTGACAACTCTTGTTTTTATGACGTCACATGTTGCTCATTATACGTAAGCATTCAGTTGGAAAAGGTTTTTCGGCTCCCGCACTCGTTGCGCCTTCTTGAACGCTAATTCATTATTGGATACCGTTATATGTTGGTTTTCCATACATTAAACACGCATTTCAGACTTTCAATTCTACTAGGAACAAACATATTTTAACAGTTCGTGTTTTTCTGTAATTTCTAACCGAGAATTATACTGATGATAACAAATGTGTCAAGATGAGCGAAGATTTGGGCAAAATGCAATCTGCCTTTCAAAAAGCAGCACTGCATGTGTGACAGGCAATTAAATTTCAAGTTTCATTGAGGTGCAATAGTTTGAAGACGCTATCGTTTAACAAAATTTGGAAAGGTCTCTCCAAAATGAGGTGCTAAAATCAATCAGAAGTGGGGAATACTTTTCAATTGTACATTTCTTTGCCCAATATACAGCATTTACCCACTGGTTCAAAACATTGCTGTAAATAGAAGTGTACACAATCAAAGGATTGATTGAATTCCCCGATGATCCCCCAGCCCCCCCCCCCCCCCCCCCCCTCCCTCTATCTTTTTTATGTGGACATAAACAGAAACTTCTGATCTTGAAAACCGGAATCCAAACCACTTTGTAACATGTTTTCCAAATCATTCCTTAGTTCGAAGGATGATGAGCCTCATGCCAAAAAAAAAAAAAAAAAAAAAAAAAAAATGAAAAAGAAAATTAAAATTGACCATGATGACATCAATGAAACTGAAACTACAGCCAATGGTAGTAGGAGGATGGCGGCTTATACGGAAGAAACAAACCAGTCAGAGAGGACAGAAACGGGACAAAAACAGGAAAGTGGCGACAAGAATACTGCAGCAGACGATAAAGAAACGGGTCACTTGGGAGAAAAAAGACACAGAACCAAATCGTGAAAATAGGAATGATTTGGGTAAAATTGTCAATGGAACAACTGATTTATTAAAATTGACATCTGCAGAGAAAATACGCTTTGGAGAAAACCAGAAATTTTTTAAATATGAAGCCCCAATCTATTTCCAAAGGAAAGGGAGATACGAAAAAGTCAAAGATTTTGTCTTTTCAAAGTTCATGGGTTAGACGGTATAAACCGCTTACAAATAGTCATATTTCGGATGGTGGACTTTATTCAGTTAAAAAGAGCCACAGGTGAAGATATAGCAGAGAAGATAGTTGAAACGCTTCCAAGCAATATTCCAGTAGACGCAATGCGTGGACACGTTTATGATGGGGCTGCGGTTATGTCATCGAAAAAACAGGGTTGTCAAGGACGAATTAAAAGACTGAACAAGTTGGCCATCCACACTCACAATCGAAATCATGTTCCCAACCTTATTATAGCTTCAGCATGCAAATTACCTCTAGTGAGAAATATGATTGATGTAATTAACTCAGTGTTTCTTTTCGTTGACCAATCTCCGGACTTAAACATATCCAAGAGGTTGAAGGCTCTGAATATGCGAAGAAAAAAATAGTTGGACGTTGTAAAACCAGGTAGGTAGAGAGGCATGTGTGTTTTGACACATTTTATCAGCTCTACGGTTACATTGTCAAGTGCCTACAGCGCATGTTGAATCCGTTAGGTGAAAGCAGCAATGAAGATT
Organism: Panopea generosa; assembly: GCA_029582155.1. Taxonomy (NCBI): domain Eukaryota; kingdom Metazoa; phylum Mollusca; class Bivalvia; order Adapedonta; family Hiatellidae; genus Panopea; species Panopea generosa. The sequence goes on from CM055905.1 coordinate 44,715,018, forward strand.
GGTCATGGGATAGACAATCAAAGATAATAGCACAAGGATTGCTCACATCACTGACAAACTTTACGGTTTTGATTGCATTTGTATGTGTAAGATATGGTCTCAACACAATAACACCTCTGACATTGAAGCTTCAAAAATGATATGCTTGTGAAATGCTTGATCATCATGTCGAGAAAATATCTGAAATACGTAGAGAGGTGGACATCGAATTTGAAACATGTTTCTCTGATGCCACACAAATAGCAAATAACCTAGACATAAAGATCAAAGTTCCATAAACGTGTTTAAAACTCAGCATAGAGCAAATGTTAACACAACAGAACCAAAGGAATACTTCAAGTCTACATTGGCCATTCCATTCCATGATTATTTACTCCAAGAGTTGAGATCTCGCTTCCAAACCGAAGATACATCAGTATATTCTATACGCTTTTTATTACCATCCAACATAACTGAACTTGGCGAAGAAGAGCTGATGAGACTTTCTCATCCGCTGATGTTTTTGGAAACTGATCTTGACTGCATTTTACTAAAGGAAATTAAAGAATGAAAAAAGTATTATTAGAAATTAGAAGTCCATCAATTTGACATTCTCAGTGACCTGGTATCGCTTTACAACGAAGTGGATGAACACTTATTCACGTAGGTTGTGTTTTACCGATTACTTCATGCGAAGCAGAGAGATCTTTACTGGGCTCAGGAGAATAAAGAATTACATGCGCAATACAATGCACGAGGAGACATAAGCTGGGCTGGCTTTGATGCATTTATATCATTCAATGGATATTGAACTTGATATTGTCCAGAGATTTATTAAGACAAGCAATAGAAGGCTTTTTTAGTCGAGCATAGTCTTTTTTTATCTGAGTGTGCTGAATGTGAATGACACACATATTCAGCCAATAAGAATAAAGATGTTTCTAACTTGAAGACACCCTAGTGGTTAGAACTCGATTTTGAAATAGACAAACTATAAGTATGAAAAAAGAAAATATATATAAAAAATAAATTAAAAGCCTAGACCTATGTGTGAAAACAGCTTGGCTATACCCGGTTTAATATGGATACGAAAAAAAAAAGAAAAGAGAAAAAAGACGGTTCAAGAAGTGGAGACCTCCGCGCGATTAGAACTAGAAACGTTTTAAAATAAAATGAAACGGCTAGCATCCACATCAATACTGTATGAAATTCAAATTTGGACCTCCGGGGAAAAAAATCTTAGATCCGCCCCTGATCGACAACTAGACAAACTCAACTAATCTTCAACTTCAAGAATCAACATAATCATCTGTTCCGAGTCAGTGGTGCAGCACCGAGAGTAGAGATACTGAAGATATTGTCCACTAGCTACATCACCTTCTTATCTTACCCGCCGATATGCCAAGAGTAAAGCTGTAAATAAGAACTTAGACTGACTGATGTGATTGATGGCCACATCCGTGTCAACACTCCACAAGCCACAACCGGTCAGGAATGACATCCTTTGCGTGGAGCTCCAGATGTCAAAGTTGGCCAAGACTGATCTATATATAGATTATTGGTGGTAGACCATGTATAAACCATTTGATGACCAGGTTCCTGTAAATAATGTTACGACCATCTCCTAATTTACAATTATATTCTCCTAAGTCAAATTTTGAAAACAATCGTTATTCGTTTGTTTATTCAGGCATTTGTTTGTGCAAATCTATTTCATCATGTATAAAAAACGCAAATACTCTGTTCAAAGCTTATTATTTACAATTGAGTAAAAATGCTGAGCAACTCTAATAAAGTCGTGTTTTGATCTCGTTTGAGACGGAACCAGAACCTAAGACCACTGTGCCGCGGAGGATCCTGTACATATTTATTTATCGATATCATTTTGCAAACGTTGATTAGATGTGAGCTTCCCAGTGGCGCCTTTTTTCTACTGATCCAATGCGGTGGTGCCTGTTGGTACATCTGTAGTTTGTGTAAAGCGTGTGGTCCAGTGATAAGAGTATCCGCCCCTTGATCGGAGGGTCATGGGTTCGGAATTCAGTTACGGCTACACACATTGATAGCTATATATAATTATTATATGTAAATCGTACCATTTATGATGCAGTTAAATGTATGAACATGTTTATAAGAACATAGATAATATGTAATCAGGACCTATAAGGTAATTGGCTATATATTTTTGCACAGTAGAATGTTTAACATTTTGCCATTGTTTTATGTGCCCAGTTTTGGCGATTGATACAGAGGTGAGTGGGCGGGGGGGGGGGGGTCATTTTTGACATAGAGGGGGTGCATGGAATATTTCATGTGTGAAGGCGAGCAGATATGATGTACATATGGGCCTGGACGTTTTTTCTCCTTATTAACATTAGTTTCATCGAAATATTTTGATGAAACTTTCTTAATAGGTTCTGTATGAGAATGAAGCTTTGGATGGTTTTGGAGCCAACTCTGTTCCACGTCATCAATTTAAGAAAATCTCAAGCTGAAATGTTCCATGTAAGTGAAACTTGCGTCTGTTCATTGGTTACAAATTTACAAAAACAAATTCAAGATAAGTGTATTTTTGTCAATTACTTCATTTATCAATTATTGTACTTTATTAGTTTGATAATGTAAAAATTAAATCCACTATTATACTGGTGTGGGCTATTCTATAATTACATGCATTTAGTCATTAAGCTGGGAGATCCTAATTAGTTTGAACTTTTGATATATTACACTGTCAAAAGTTCGCCTACAGCAGGTTTGAAATAGAGATAGTTAACATTTTATGGGCATTTTAGCGGAAGAGAGTGGACATCTAAACAGGAAATGCCTGATAAATAATGACTGGTGTATCAATTAAAGATGACTTTTATGACCATTAGCTGAAGTAGTTTGTTGTTAAGTTCTCGAATATCGAGTGAATAAAGACAGTTGTCAGTTTAACTTTGGGAGGCGAGATGTTAAGTCAAGTTTTTAGTTTAGGGAGTTTTACTTTGGAGGGCAAGATGGAAAGACGGATTTTAATTTAGATAGAATACTTTGGAAAGTTGGGAGATAAGACGCGTTTTTTATAGTTTGGTTGTAGAAATGCGGGTTAAAAATGCAGTTGGGTTTTAAATAGGAACTGTTATAATAAAATGGGGAACGTATTGAACTATATTTAGAAAAGTGCATATGTGTTAATAGAATTCATTAAAGTTTAAATGACCGTTGTAAAATGTAAGAAATAAATATATATAGAAAGTCCTGCTTTCTGTGTTAGTTATGTGTGATGTTGAAACATAAGTCGTGTATCACCATGTTAACCTATTACTGACCCCGGTATGAATACGTAATGTAGGAGTATTGCAAATAAAAAATAATAAATTAGGGCCTTATTTCTTGTTCCTTGAGGTTGACATGGGTATATTATTCCAGCGATAGAAATTAACATACATTTTTTTATTCAAACTTGTATACATACATCTGATACTTTATTTGGTTCAAAGAAATTCATCAAAGGGGAATACATAAAAATATTTGAAACCAGTTTAGTTCCATTCGTTGTTGTTTTGCTAAATATTGTTAAAGTGAACAAACAATAGACCAAGTGCATTTGCAGTTGACTTCGTACCCTTTAATATTGATGCATTTCTTTTTATACATTGATATCTGTAATTTAAAATAAGGACTTATATAGAAGGATATGAAACTTGCACCTCCTGACTAAATGTTGCTTAATTGCACGCAAAGGATTAATTATTTAGTAAATTGAGTATTCATAATTCACAGGTAACTGATTTTTGGTCGTCGTTTTTGAACTCTGCTAAAAAAACTGTTAGTCCGATTGTAATAGATGTCAAAATATCACAAGAAAAATATTATTTATGAAGCTGTTATTAAAATACATAAACCAAGATAGTATGAAATGTTCTTTGATGCATACATATTACCTTTGTTTGATTATGGATGTATTTTACAGGATCGGTGTTCTGCAAATAACAATGAATTAATATCAAAACTACAAAAAAGAACTGCAAAGCTAATGCCAGGAGTTGAATTGACACATCCCTCCAATAAAATGTTTAATGTTGTTCATGCAATGAATTCCTTATTATAAACGAATAAAAAATCATACATGTATTATGGTCTACAAATCATTAAATGTTCAAGCACCAGAATATATATATTAAATACTATGTTGTCTAAATGTTCTTCAAATCATTGGAAAAAATTAAGATCGCTCGTCTACCAATGATACATAACATGTTCCTATACCTTACACGTCATCGTATCACAGGGCATTTTCTATATGCGGTTCTACAGAATTGGAACAATAACCAATATCAATACACCATTCAAATCACTCTAAAGTCACACCTTACGTCCTGTACATCATGAGCACATGTACCTACCGTAGAAAGTCATGAAGATCGAGCAATAACATATTTTAGATACTTTAAACTATCAGTTATTTTATACATGTATGAATTATCTTTAAGTTGCTTTTTCTCATTTAATTTTAATTGCTAAACATAATCTTAAATTTGTTTTATGTAATTGCTCTTTAATACTTTGTAACAATTACTATATTGATTTTATATTTAAATGAAATGTAAATAACATAAAGAGGATCATAAGTCAGGCTGACTAAATGTTATCCTCAGAAAATAAAGATTGTATTTTTATGCATTACATGTTTAGTGCTTGTCATCTGTAATGCTATGTTTAATATTACACGTGTAGATAATGGCCCTTGCGTAACGAGTGATTTATATTCTGTATTCAATCAGAATTATTTGTGTTTCTAGTACAATTAAGTATAACTGCTCATCAGAAATGATGAGAAATTAGGAATAGGAAACAAGAAAAATATGGTAATCTATTGAGATGGATTTGTCCTTAATAAAACAATTATATAATTGATTGCGAGTTTAAGTAAGAAGGAAACTGTTTGAATAAGAAAGAGTTCACGTCAAGATGAACTGAGGCAAAACTACATTCAGAGTCTGAAGGGCTATTAAAATATAATGGAAATATTAAGTCTCATAATAAGTTTTTCTTTAACGAAAATGACTTCATACCATTTGCTGTAAAGTAAACCAGTGGTTAATGGATTACTGCAACTTTTCTATTAAAAATGTAGATCTTTTAAATACACAAAATGGTAACCTAGAGTTAACTGTTGTTAATGCCGATAGTGTTAGAGCTTTCATAAGAGGTGCAACTTGTGTATGATCAATGCCCATCTTTGCACAGCGGAAAATCTTTAAATTGATGTAATGTTCATTTGATGGAATTTTGCCGTGTTTCGATATTCTAGTAAAACTATAATCCCTCCATGGTTCAAATATGCCAACAGAGTGATTGCTAAAATAGTTATTGTTGTTGTATGGTGTTAGGCGTCGCTTAATTTTTTTCCGTCATGTATGGTACGATACCCCCCACCCACTCACATTATATTGACAGACCGATTGGACCTAAAACTTTTCTCTAAATACTAAGCACCAAGTGAAGTATTCTAGTACCATTTTTAAAATATTTGGTATGACCCGGCCGGGGATCGAACACGCGACCTAATGCATGCGAGAAAGTACAAAAATGAGGACCACTGAAGTTCATGTATTGCGTAAAATGGCGAAAAGTACGGATATACTTAACTGAAACCCTGCAGTTCTGCAGTGCAAAGGTTGTGTTGGCTAAATATAACCTATATTCTATTGTTAAGTTGTGCAACCCCAGTTCATAACGTGACAATGCGCATTTATTTTGGGAAGAACATATCGAGTATTTAGATAGTGACAGACGTACCTGAAAGAAAACAAGAGGGCCAAGATAGCCCTATATCGCTCACCTGACTGACCTTGAGTCACCCAACTTAATTAGATTATATAATACATGTACACTCAAAATTCCAGGAAGACGTGATGGTCAAGTAGTTAGAATTTTTATTTGTTTTGATGATGTAACAGATGCGTAGAAAAGTTCAAACTTGATAGAGGTTCACCCATGGTAAATTTCAGTGAAATTACATCAAAATCGGGTCAGTAGATTCTGACAAGAAGGCTTTTGAAATTTTTACTAAAGCTGACGACTGTTCCAAACCTAAGTCTTCGAACTAGATTAAAAATCCAGTTCCAGCACAAAACTAACCTGTTATGTTTGAGAACGGTTTCAAACTAAAGCATCAGACTAAACTATTGTGCATGAAACAATCCACAGTTCCAGCACAATAAATATTCCTATGAGTTTCAAACACAAGCCTTCCCAAAGCCTATCGCTTGAATGAATATTTGTTACAGTGCACTCTCCCCAAAAAACAATTAAGCTCCTCCTCCAAGATGACACTGAAACTCTCAAGCAGACTTCTTGCTGTGAAGAAACAAGCTAAAAATATGGTACTGCTTTATTATGGTGCAGTAAACCATCCTTGTCTAAACCATAAAAACTCCGACTTTTATATTCAGAAAAACACCTATTTTAAAATGGTTCATGATATATGAATACTTTTTCAATCATTGATTATAAATGTATCATTCATCTTTTTATGCTGAATTATCTTTTAAAACTTATATCTGGTATAATATTGTAAAATAATAGCAAAAAAAATTTATTTAAAGAGTCTATTACCTCTTCTTGTAATAATTGCTTTATGCAGACATTTATGCTATAAAACAAGGGAAATAATTTGACATAAAACTAACCCACCCCCCTGGCTGCCATGTTTGTTTACGAATCAAGATGGCTTGAACAAACTTGGTAGAGTGTCACCCAAGGAACATTTCTGTGAAATTATTTTAAAATCCAGCCAGTAGTTTCTGACAAGAAGATTTTTTAAGTTTTTACTATAGCTTATATAGTAAACTAACCCAATCCCCTGGCCGCCATGTTTTTTGACGAATCAATATGACTTGAACAAACTTGGTAGAGGGTCACCCAAGGAACATTTCTGTGAAATTATTTTAAAATCGAGCCAGTTGTTTCTGACAAATTTTTTTTTTTAAGTTTTAACTTATTAAACTTGCCCCGCCCCCTGGCGGCCATGTTTTTTGACAAATCAAGATGGATTGAACAAACTTGGTCATCCAAGGAACATTTCTGTAAAATTGGCCCAGGGGTTTCAGAGGAGAAGTTGTTAGAAGCTAAAAGTTAACGACGGACGACAGACAGCAGGCGATCACAAAAGCTCACCTGTGAGCCTTCGGCTCTGGTGAGCTAAAGTAGCTGTTAATTAAGGGAAGAAATACTACTGCGTCTATCGAATTATGACAAAAATGTTTTACACTGAACGTCCAACTGCATGATACCATGTTTCAATCAAATCACTGCCATCGACGTACACGTTCTTATATTCTGACCGTCGCATACCGCTGTGGAAATATCCGATATTACTAGAGAATCAACGGTGATAAATATTCTACAACTACGTGGGTCGATCAAATGGAGTCCGAGTGAGTGCAGTACAACGGATAGTTGTGCTGCTTAAAACAATATTCACCCTGCTTCTAATTAATTATATTATAATTATCACTAATTATAATCATACCAAATATTACCAGCAGCTAAGAAATCTAATATGAAAGGACACCATTATCAAAGGTCAAACACCTTTGTTATTCACAGAGTAATTATGACCAGTACAAAACAAAGATGTATCGAAAAGAAGTGAGAACTGGTGTCGCCACGTTGGAGAGTTTTAAATTTGGTTAACGGTGGTTGCATACGTGTGTCATTAATTACAAATGTGAACGGGTATAGCTCAGTCCATAACCCTAGCAATTATGATTGCAATAAATAATCTAAAAAATTATTGTTGTGGAATGATAAAATCGTGCATTCTCTGAAAATATGCATTTCTTCTATCCTAGTCTACAGCACGTTACTTGAAGTGAACTCGTTGTTCTTTATTAATACTGGTGGATTTTTGTTCCCCGCTTTGCGAAAATCGGGAGACACTAATTTGGATCTGTCCGTCTGTCTGTCCATCACACTTTGGTTTCCGTGCAATAATTTAAGAATGCCTGAATCAAATCTTTAAAAATTCTAATACAGTGTTATAAAGACATAACAGATTTAGTTCGATTTTCGGGGTTGTGACTTTTGGCGTTGCAGAGTTGTACCCCTTAAATTTGTGAAAAATCGTCACACTTTGGTTTCGTGCAATACTTTAAGAATGCCTGAATCAAATATTTTGATATTCTAATACAATGTTTATAATGACAAAACACGGGCTAGGTTCGATTTCAGGGGTTGTTGCATTTGTCGTTGTAGAATTGTGCCCCTTTGATTTGTGAAAAGTCATAATTTCCGTCCGGCTGTCACATTTTTTTTGATTTCCTTGCAAAAATTTAAGAATGCCTATATCAAATCTTTTGAAGATTTTATACAATGCTTATAATGACAAAACACAGGCTGAGTTCGATTTTAGGGGTTATGGCACTTGTCGTTCTACTGTTTTCACCTTTAAATTGTGGAAAATCGTATTTTTTTTTTGTGCAAAAACTTAAGACTGTCTGAATCAAATCTTTTGAAAAAAGCAGGGTACGTAATTTCCCTATATTTGCTTGTTCAACTTTGTATAGTTTGAGAATTTCGCGAATCTTAAATATTCGCAAAAAATATCGTAAATTACCCATACAAATAAATACATTGCATTAAAATCGCGTACTAGTATGTTTACGTCCTCTATGTCACTTAATAGTTTACTGTCTTTATTTAGTAACAGTTACTCATTAACGAGTTTGACAAAGGACGTTTTGATAAAGCTATTAACGTTGCATTGGCTACCGGTATGGTATATTCGGGCGAACATTGAACTATTTTAAGCTATACCGTTCATGTTTTTGACAAATCAAAATGGTTTGAACAAACTTGGTAGAAGGTCACCCAAGGAACATTTCTGTAAAGTTATATCAAAATTTGCCCAGTGGTTTCAGAGTAGAAGTTGTTAGAAGCTCAAAGTTAACGACGGACGACAAACGAACGACAGCAGGCGATCACAAAAAAATAGGTGTTAATTAAGGGAAGAAATACTAGTGCGTGTATCGAATTATGGCAAAAATGTTTTACACTGAACGTCGAACTGTATGATACCATGTTTCAATCAAATCACTGCCATCGACGTACACGTTCTTTTTAATGTCACAATGGAAATATTCTGACCGTCGCATACCGCTGTGGAAATATCCGATATTACTAGAGAATCAACAGTGACAAATATTCTACAACTACGTGGGTCGATCAAATGGAGTCTGAGTGAGTGCAGGACAACGGATAGTTGTGCTGCTTAAAACAATATTCACCCTGCTTCTAATTAATTATATTATAATTATCGCTTCTAATAATCATACCAAATATTACCTACAGCTAATATAAAAGGACACCATTATCAAAGGTCAAACACCTTTGTTATTTACAGAGTAATTATGATCAGTACATGTATCGAAAAGAAGTGAGAACCGGTGTCGCCACGTTGGAGAGCTTTAAATTTGGTTAACGGTGGTTGCATACGTGCGTCAGTAATTACATATGTGAACGGGTATAGCTCAGTCCACAATCCTAGCAATTATGATGGCTTCATCATTCTTTTGGAAGACAATAAATAATCTTAAACATCATGGTTGTGTATAAACATTTCTTCTTTCCTAACCTGCAGCACGTTGCTTGAAGTGAACTCGTTGCTCTTTATTAATACTGGTGGACTTTTGTTCCCCGCTTTGCGAAAAGCGGGAGACACTAATTTGGATCTATCCGTCTGTCTGTCCATCACTTTGGTATCCGTGCACTAATTTAAGAATGCCTGAATCAAATCTTTAAAATTTCTAATACAATGTTTATAGTGACGTAACAGATTAAGTTCGATTTTCGGGGATGTGACTTTTGGCGTTGCAGAGTTGTGCCCCTTTAATTTGTAAAAAAATCGTCATAGTTTAGTTTCGTGCAATACTTTAAGAATGCCTGAAGCAAATATTTTGATATTCTAATTCAATGTTTATAATGACAAAACACGGGCCAAGTTCGATTTCAGGGGTTGTGGCATTTGTCATTGTAGAATTGTGCCCCTTTAATTTGTGAAAAACCATAATTTCCGTCCGGCTGTCACATTTTTTTTTATTTCTTTGCAATTATTTAAGAATGCCTATATCAAATCTTTTGAAATTTTTATACAATGTTTATAATGACAAAACACAGGCTGGGTTCGATTTTAGGGGTTGTGGCATTTGTCGTTATACTGTTTTCATCTTTAAATTATGAAAAATCGTATTTTTTTGTGTGCAATAACTTAAGAATGCCTGAATCAATCTTTTGAAAAAAAAAGCAGGGGACATAACTTCCCTATATTTGGTTGTTCAATTTTGTTTTGTTTGAGAATTTCACTAAACTTAAATATTTGCAAAAATTATCGTAAATTACCCATAAAAATAAATACATCGTCATTAAAATCGCGTACTAGTATGTTTACCTCCGCTATGTCACTGAAATATTTACTGTCTTTATTTAGTTACAGTTTCTTATTACTCAGAGTTTTAACAAAGGAAGTTTTGATAAAACTATTAACGTTGCATTGGCTACGGAATATTGAAATATGTTTAAGCTACACCATTCATCAAATGAATTGAAGTATATTATAAAATGTTATTATCATAAATATTTCCGTTTATTCATTGTTGTCAAAATAAGCCTGCGTTTTTGACGCCGAATCTAGTCCTATTTTCGTGACGACTAAACACTGTCGTCTAAAAAAAAAATTGAAAAACTTGATGAAATATTTGACATTTTTATTGGTTCAACATGTGCCGTTTAATTTCCATCTAATATTATGAATTCATAATTTGAACCTTTTTCTTTATATTCGTTAAAAGAAAAGCAAGTTTTCGACATTGGTGACAGAATCGTCTGGATTACCAACATACCTGACCCAAAAAATCAGAACAAAAAAGCCTCTGGTGATGTGCCATGCTGCTGTGATTGTTGTCCCTATTGTGATTATTGGCCCTGCTGCTGTGATTGTTGTCCCTGCTACTGTGATGGCTGGCCTTACTACTGTGGATGACACTGCTGCTGTTGTGGTTTGTCCTACTGTTATTGTGGCCCTGCTGTTGTGATTGTTGGCCCTGCTGTTGTGATGGTTTGCCCTACTGCTGTGATTGTTGGCCTTGCTGTTGTGACTGTTGTCCCTGCTGCTGTGGTTTGCCCTGCTGTTGTGATGGTTTGCCCTGCTAGTGTAATGGTGGTCCCTGCTACTGTGGTGGATAGCACTGCTGTTGTGATGGTTTCCCTGCCGCTGTGGTGGATGGCACTGCTGATGTGGTGGTTGGCCCTGCTGCTGTGGTTGTTGGTTCTGCTGCTGTGATGTTGGTGCTGCTAATGCGGTGGTTGGTCTTTATACGGTGGGGTTTGTCCTGCTCTGTGATGGATGCTGCTGCTGGTTTTAGTGTTGATACTGTTTGTGACGGTGGACTAGTCTTCTAATTTTCAGTGATATATCTTATTCAATGATCGATCAAACATGGTCAAAATCAGTGTCAATTTAGATATTTTTACATACTCCGTAAAGTAGTTAAATACAGCATTTTTATTCATTCATTGGTTATTTGTAATGTACGCTCAGCTAACTCATTTGGTTAGCACGTCTGGTTTACCACACCAGGGTTCGCGAGTTCGATATACGACTAAGTGGCAGTCTATATCATGAGTTGGTGTTGAATTTTGTTTTAAACCAAATCATAGAGAAATGGGAAATTCGTCAACTCTTTCAGAGATATGATGTGGTACAATTGTCGCGATTTGTACCCATTTTTATAATTTAAACATTTAAGGATTAAAAATCCCCAACAAAAAACGTGATTTCACGATAAATAGTTTATATACAGTTGCATAGGAGAAAAATGTACACGCTACTAACGAACTGTATCCATGTACAATGAACCTCTTTTATTCGTGACGGTAAGGTCAGCGTTTCACAAATATCGATATTTGAATACTTGTATCTCTCATGTTTATGATATTTGCCATTCACGACAGCGTTGCCATTTGTTTATTTAACTGGCTTGCATGACCATATAGCCATGAGTATTTCAAACTCCCCCATGATGCAATCTTGTACTACGTACACCCGGGAACAAATGTTTAAAACAAAGCAAAAGTGGTGAGAAATAATTCCTTAGACATGACATGAAGATGTACTGTGTCGGTTTTAACTGCAATGCAGTTATGGCACGGCAGTATCTAATTGAGATTGGTTCGTGGCGATTTTTAAACGTACATTGTAATAATCATGCTGCATTCATTCACGCGAGCCAATTTTCTCTGATGGCTATGGTAAGGTTGTCCATGTAGGCGAATACCACAACTTGGCAACAAGACATGATCAAAGCAATAACAAGCATGCAATACCTGGTCATGTTAACACGGTATTTAGAAATAAACAAAGAGAGAAATTCTGATAAGTGACCTGAACTACTCGAGAGAATCAGTTGTAGAATACTAATGTCCTGGTTAGAACCAGACTGAGTTCTGAGTGTTATTTGTTTAGATCATTGGGTTTAATCCTTGACCTGTGGTGTGAGCAGCAAACACTAACAACTGCTATACCGTCCGCTTATAAATACTTTAAAGTGCTTTTTTTCTAAGATCATATAGCTCAGGTCCAATGTTTACACCGAGTGTATAATCACGTTACGTGGAATTATCCAATTTGTGCACGGTATGATACTTTGGAATATCAGGTAATCTGACCACGGTAAGATACTATGACATATAAGGTAATTTGACCGCGGTATGATACTATAAAATATTAGGTAATTTGACCGCTTAATTTAGCCGCGGTATGTTACTATTGAATATAAGGTAATTTGTTTGCAACAAGAAACTATAGAATATCAAATTATTTGTTCACGGTATGATACTATCAAATAGCAGGTAATTTGTCCACGGTTCGCTACTATGGAATGTCAGGTATTTGATTGCGGTATGATACTATGGAATATCAGGTAATTTGTCCGTGGTATGATACTATTGAATATTAGGTAATTTGTCCGTGTCAGTTATGATACTATCGAATAGCAGGTAATTTGTCCGTGGTATGATACTATGGAATATTAGGTAATTTGACCGCTGTATTATACTATGGAATATCAGGTAATTTGACCGCGCTATGATACTATGGAATATTAGGCAATTTGTTCACGGTATGATACTATCGAATAGCAGGTAATTTGTCCACGGTATGCTACTATGGAATGTCAGGTATTTGTCCGTGGTATGATACTATGGAATGTCAGGTATTTGTCCGTGGTATGATACTATGGCATTTCAGGTGATTTGTCCGTGACATGATACTATGGAATATTAGCCAATTTGTCCGTGATATGATACATAAAACTATCGGATATCGGATAATTTGTCCGCTGTATGCTACTATGTAATGTCAAGTAATGTTTCCGCGGTATAAAACTATTGGATATCAGGTAATGTGTCCTCGGTATGCCACGCTTTGATACTATGGAATGTCAGGTAACTTGTCCGTGGTATGATACTATGGAATATTAGGTAATTTGGTCGCTGTATGATACTATGGAATATCAGGTAATTTGTCCACGGTATGATACTATCGAATAGCAGGTAATTTGTCCACGGTATGCTACTATGGAATGTCAGGTATTTGTCCGTGGAATGATACTACAGAATAATAGATAATTTGTCTGCGTTATGATACTATGTAATATCAGGTAATTTGCCTGTGGCATGATACTATGTAATATCAGGTAATTTGTCTGCGTTATGATACTATGTAATATCAGGTAATTTGCCTGTGGCATGATACTATGTAATATCAGGTAATTTGTCTGCGATATGGTACTTAAACATATAATCCATGCGTCATAAATCCCCAATATGATTGGTGTTAAAACCTTTTTAGGCAGAACGATTTACTTCTGTGAGAAAGTCACACGTCTCTCTTGAGTATTGTTAGTATGTGATGTGTATCTTTAAATAAAACTGAGCGTAAATGTGTGTATCGTTCTATTGATTTTGTTTCAGGAAACATCCTAGTCTTTCCTGATATTGTCAGAAATGAGGAGGAAAAAAAGAATAAGTCCAATTCTCCATTGGATACCTTTTAATAATGGAAGCGGGCTATTTCTAATATACGTGTGACGTTTTGCCGTATTTTTTCTATGTTTGTTCTTTTCATGGGCGGATATTAGCTGTTTAACTAATAGCCGCATCTGTGAGATGAATGCTTGATAACGACCGTTATAGGAGAACGATGCGGTAGTATCAGCAGCAGCCGTCACAGACGTATATAGTGGTAATAAATAGAGGTAGATAAAAGTACTGTTTGATAACGGTTCCATTCGCTTCTCGGGGTGACAGTATGCGTTCATCTGGACGAACTCAGATAGGTAATATACTGTACTCTCAAAAAGGACAACACGCGGGAAGTGTCAGTTGTGTATTGGGAATTTATAGTTAAGTTTATCACAAATGTCAAAGGGACACCAGCAATGTTGAAATCGAAGTTCACTCATGTTTACGCATCCAACCAATTCGTTTACCCATGAACACATAACCATATGAAAATAAATATCAATTTCCAAGTTTTACCATATGTAATTCAATATTTATGAAATTATTTCATCAAACTAGTTAAGCTATGCACATAAAATATCAAAGATTTTATTCAATTATTATACAATGTATTTTAAGTTAATTCTAAACGATTTTATTTTAAATTGTTATTTAATTCATTTCCCTAATTATTTTTAACCATTTCTGCCTTAAACAAAATAATAACTTTTCAATATCCGGGTACTTTTTATGGGTAAGCACGATCGGACGTACGACCTGCGTCTTTCAGACGACTAGATTTTCATTTTGCGATCATTCAAATGTAAGTGGCGAAGTACAAAACAGTAGACATTGTTGGATGTGTGCGGTTCGTACCACTACAATTTCGTACCAGGTGGTTTCGTACCATTTCAGGAGGTTTCGTACCATATATATAAATTGTGAAATATATATAGTGTTTAAAACTTTATTTTGTTTAATACATGTTTCCCATTCATTTCATGTACAAGTATAGAAATTAGATTTTAAAAAAGTAAAGTAACATATTATAGACTGATCAGGAATTATATATATATAGTCTATACAAGTTCATGGACAGATCAATGCACTTACTTTCTACAATAAGTGATGCATAACAATGTTTGATAATTAAGGATGCTCAATCTAAAGACAGTTTAATATGTAGGCACGCGCAAACATGAAATACTCGTGATCCAAATACACATTGTTTGATCATTACGGTAATAAACCAATACCATCATAAAAATATGATTGTGACACCTAATCATGGTGTGAAATACAATATAGTTTATGCATTAATCTCAATTTGGTACGAAATGGTAGTGGTACGAAATTGAAGTGGTACGAATTTTCTGTAATTCCTCTACAATACCGAAATGTGATTAAATCGCTAGCAATATGTCAGCGAATGCACCGAAAGAGACCACATGTGACCTTTTTTAATATCAATTGACGACATCAGGGCTGCGTTCAGCAATGTTAAACAGCAAACACGTTTAATGCCTGGTTCCCTAAAATTAACGCGTACTGCGTGCTAATATGAGGTTGAGCCAGTGTCCAGGAAAATATGTAGCTAACGTTATCAAACGTTTGACCGAACTGAACGCAGCCCTGTATTGTCTTATCGACTTATGTGTTGGATTCTCTAACAGTGGCCACTATTTTAAGGTTGTCATAAATCAAACTCAATACTTACTAAGATTGATTGATTGAATATTTAGCGTCATTTTTATGCCATTGAGGGCTAACAGACGATCAGTTAACCTAACCACTGTTTCCTGGGATTAACCAGTACTCGAGCACACCCTGTCTCTGCAAGTAACTGATAACTTTCCCACTTGAATCAATGGTGAGAGACGAATGATAGTACTCACTAAAAAGTTAATTATAAGAAGTTATTTGTATTTTTTTCACCTTGTGTGCAGGCCTTGTTCTTTTGCTGGCAAATTTTATAATCTATGTGTTTTCACCAATCGATGCATAGGACAACTCTAGTTACTGTATATAATGTGGAACTAATATAGTGAAAATAGGGCGGACAATGTTGTCAGGAACAAACAGCAGGAAGTCAGCAGAAATCGTCCACTATGATATGAGTGTTTCAAAAAAAAAAAAAAATAAAAAATAAAAAATTGATGCCGATATTTTCAGTTAATTAGCTTCGTCATTTTCTTTCATCCCATTATTCACAATCCTCTTCGTTATTGTCGCCGTTTCAGATCATTTGCATTACAGGCGAAATTTGATGGGGTATGAAAAAGATATCCATTTAAAGCTAACTGCATTTTTCGGAAAGTTGATAACAATAATAAAGAAGGATGAAGTAGATAAATATAGGTAGTGCAACTGACATGCTTAGTTCGTTATTTACAATCAAATCTCAATCAAAAAAATCCTCGTTTCAGTCTCCCTACCCTTTTTTACAATCGGTATATATTTTAATGCATTGTAGCAGTACAATTACTGTTACATTGTAGCAGTACACTACTATTATATTGTAGAAGTACACTACTGTTATCTTGTAACATTGAACTACTGTTATCTTGGAACAGTACACTGTTACCGTATAACAGTACACTACTGTTCTCTTGTAACATTACACTACTGTTATCTTAAAACCATACACTACTGGTATCTTATAGCAGTACATTGTAGTAACATTACACTTCTGTTATATTGTAAATACATTACTGTTATTTTGTAATAATATAACATTATAACAGTACAATACTGTTACCTTTAAACATAATATTACTGTTATCTTGTAGCAGTATAACATTGTAACAGTACAATACTGTCATCTTGTAGCAGTGCACTACTGTTACCTGAAGCAGTATACCATTACACTTCTGTTATCTTCTAGCAGTACACTACTGTTACCCTGTAGCAGTACAACATTGTAACAGTAAACTACTGTTTCTTTGTAGCAGTATTACATTGTAGCAGTACACTACTGTTATCTTGTCGCAGTATAACATTGTAACAGTACACTACTATAACCTGAAGCAGTATAACATTACACTACTGTTACCCTATAGCAGTAAAACATTGTAACAGTACACTACTATTACCCTGTAGCAAGCAATATAACATTGAAGCAGTACACTACTGTTACCCTGTAGCAGTATAACATTACACTACTGTTACCCTATAGCAGTAAAATATTGTAACAGTACACTACTATTACCCTGTAGCAGTATAACATTTCAACAGTACACTACTGTTATTTTGTAGCAATATAACATTGTAGCAGTACAATACTGTTACCCTGTAGCAGTATAACATTACATTACTGTTATCTTGTAGCAGTACACTAATTATCTTGTAGCAGTATAACATTGTAATATTACACTACTGTTACCTGTAGTAGTATAACATGACACTACTGTTACCCTGTAGCAGTATAACATTAAACAGTAAACTACTGTTATCTTGTAACAGTACACTTTTGTTTCTTTGTAGCAGTATAACATTGTAACAGTACACTTCTGTTACCCTGTAGCAGTATAACAATGTAACAGGACACTACTGTTACCTTGTAGCAGTATAACATTGTAGCAGTACACTACTGTTACCCTGTAGCAGCATAACATTGTAACAGGCCACTACTGTTACCTTGTAGCAGTATAAAATTGTAACAGGACACTACTGTTACCCTGTAGCAGTATAACATTGTAACAGGACACTACTGTTACCCTGTAGCAGTATAACATTGTAACATTACACTACTGTTACCTTGTAGCAGTATAACATTGTAACATAACACTACTGTTACCCTGTAGCAGTATAACATTACACTACTGATACCCTGTAGCAGTATAACTATGTAACAGGACACTACTGTTACCCTGTAGTAGTATAACATTGTAGCAGTACACTAATGTTACCCTGTAGCAGTATAACATTGTAGCATTACACTACTGTTACCCTGTAGCAGTATAACAATGTAACAGGACACTACTGTTACCCTGTAGCAGTATAACATTGTAACAGGACACTACTGTTACCATGTAGCAGTATAACAATGTAACAGGACACTATTGTTACCTTGTAGCAGTATAACATTCTAGCAGTACACTACTGTTACCACGTAGCAATATAAGAATGTAACATGACACTACTGTTACCCCTTAGCAGTAAATCAATGTAACAGGACACTACTGTTACCCTGTAGCAGTATAACTTTGTAGAAGTACACTACTGTTACCCTGTAGCAGTGTAACATAGTATCAGGACACTTCTGTTACCCTGTAGCAGTATAACATTGTAGCAGTACACTACTGTTACCCTGTAGCAGTATAACATTGTAACATGACACTACTGTTACCTTGTAGCAGTATAACATTGTAGCATTACACTACTGTTATCATGTAGACGAATAATATTTTAACAGGACACTTCTGTTACCCTGTAGCAGTATAACATTGTAACATTACACTACTGTTATCACGTAGCAGTACAACATTGTAGCATTACACTATTGTTATAATGTAGCATTACACTAGTGTTATCATGTAGCAGTATAACATTACTCTATAACATGAATGAATGAATGAATGGTGTTTTACGGCACGTCTACACATAAATAGGTCATTTTGTGCGCGCAAATATTAATGAATGTGATGACAAAAATAATTATATTAAATAAATATGGTTAAAATTTATTAAAACTATTTACAAATAAATAAATGAAATTATTTACAAATAAATAAATAAATGAAAACATCAATTAAATACAGGGAAATCAACGATAAACTAAATCATTTAACCCGTCAACGGGTTTTAAACTAAAAATGTTTAAACAGTTTAACCTCTTTTAAAAAGGCAAATATACTGGTTACATTAACTTTATCAAAAAGCTCTTTCATACTATCAACCCTGTAGTACTTCGCTCTCATTGGAGCAAAGTCAACACAGTCGATAAGTATATGCTTAACAGTAAGCGGTGCAAATCAGGGCACACACTCTGGGACAGCTTCACGCTTTAAAAGATATGAATGGGTACAGCGGGTATGCCCTATTCTGCACCGAGCTAAAATAACTTCTGCTCGACGAATAATCCTATTGCTAGGATGCCATTCGCCAAGTTTTGGTTTGATATAATGTAACTTATTATGTATGGCAAGATCCCAAGAGGACTGCCATGAACTAAAAATATACTTATTAATATTAGATTTAAAATCTGTAAAAGGTAGTTTAAAAAAAGAAATATTCAAGCTTAAGGCCGCTTTAGCAGCCTTATCAGCTTTATCATTTCCACTTATTCCTGTATGACCAGGAAGCCAGCAGAGAACAATAGTATTTTCTTTACATAGTACATTGTATTTATTTAAAAGTTGAAGAACAAGAGGATTATCATCTTTCATGCCGTCTATAGCTTGAAGAGATGAAAGTGAATCAGAAAATATAATAAACTGTTTTTTTATCAGATTCATTAATGTAGTTAAATGCCAATTCAATGGCTTTAAGTTCAGCTGAAAAGATGGAGGCTCCGTTTGGTAAACGGCTCTTTGAGATGTGCTGTCCCGTAACAGCAGCTGCAGCCACGGTATCTCCATCTTTAGAACCATCTGTATATATTTGACAATAATGATTGTAAGATGATTCGACTTCATTAAACTTATTATGGAAGATAGTGGAGTCTGTTTCAGATTTTTTGTCTTTACAAAGTTCAAAAATGATTTTTGGCTTTTCCAAAGTCCATGGTGGTATTTCTGAAACTTTGTACTTAGCAATTAAATTAAGATCAATATTGGCTTCGGTGAGTTTTGGTTTGATCCGGAGACCAAAAGTTCGAATAGCTTTAGGTTTTTTATCAAATAGAGTTTCATAATAGGGGTCAAAAGTAATATTAAAAGCAGGATTAGATGGATTTGAATGAAGTTTAATGGCATATTGAAGAGCCAGTTTGTCACGTCTTAAATACAATGATGGTTCATTTGCCTCTACATAAAGACTGTCGGCTGGGGACGTACGAAATGCACCAAGGGCGAGTCGTAGTCCTTGGTTGTGTATAGGATCAAGCATCGCTAAGTAAGACTTGCGAGCTGATCCATATACAATAGAGCCGTAGTCCAATTTTGATCTGATTAGAGATCTGTAAAGTCTAAGTAAAACTTTACGATCTGCACCCCAATTAGTATTGGCAACAACTTTTAATAAATTTAGTGCTTTATTACACTTTGTCTTGAGATATTTAAGATGAGGAATAGAAGTAAGTTTATGGTCAAAAATAAGACCTAAAAATTTTGTTTCCTCAACAACAGGTATAGGTGTCCCATCTAACGTTAGATTGGGATCATCGTGATGTTTACGTAGTTGACAAAAATGCATACAATTTGTTTTATAAAGACATAGGTTATTTTGATTTAAAAAAGATTAAACTTTATTACCTTTATCATTAATGTCTTTACAACCCCATATGTAATTGTGGGCATTAAAATCCCCCAAAAGCATAAAAGGTGATGGTAATTGTGCAATGAGTTGATCGAGATCCTTCGGATCAAGGGTTGCACTTGGTGGTAAATATAAAGAGCAAATTGTAATAACCCTATGCATTGTAACACTAACTGCAACTGCTTGCAGATTAGTGTCCAATGCAAGAGTGCTGTGCGGGACGTTTCTATTGACAAGAATAGACACGCCACCAGTTGCTTTTTCACCTGTATCACAGATTGTATTATATAAAGAATACTGTTTAAACGTAGTTTTATCATTTGAATTCAAAAAAATTTCTTGAAGACAAAATGCAATAGGGTTATGTTCATTTAAAAGTAAACTAATCTCATCATAATTTGGTTTTAAACCTCGACAATTCCATTGTATTATTTTATTTTAATTTGAATCGTTCATTTAGGTGGAATAATAGGTGCCAAAGGGGCTTTAGTTTTTACGACTTTGGTAGAATCCGATGGTGCTTCATCGGTCTCCATATCAAGGTGTGAAAATTTGTTGTGCAACCGTACAGGGCCATCTGGTCAAAATAATAAGTTAACAAAGTCAGATAAAAGATTCAAAGCGAATGTTTTATGACAATTGGATTGTTTTTTTTATCATAAGTAAATGAACTCCAACATTCAATTTAACACATATTATTGCTTTATAGTGTATACGTTACAACAAGTGCAAAGCATTTTGATAACGTTACAAGGTTGACTCTCATCAATGTTTGTTAGACTAGATGAGTACTTACTAAAGATTTGTAGATGAAATTTTGCAGCTTTTTAGTTGTGTAGTTTTTGCTCAGGAATTTGCAGAGCTTAAGCTTATTTGCTTATTGTTTCAAAATATCTCTTATACAAATGATTAACTTGCCAAATATTTAATGATTATCCACTATATAACTAACTACTTTATATTAAACTGTGAAAACTGATTTCAATTACATGTATATTGTTCTGCACGTCTACAAATGCATATATGTACAAGTTATCTTAATGTCTGGTAGCCATTGAGTTGTTGACCCCGATTTCACTAATTTAACATATTTTGATAGTTTCCTCGGCGATACTTTTAAATGCTAAAATATCACACTTACTGATTATGTTGCAAGTTATATTATATCATTAAGTACAGAGGTGTTATGACTGTATGTGGTAACTTAACTGTGAAGTATTTCAAATAATTATTAAAAGAGAAACAGAAAAAATAAATTGTTTGGGGGTGGGGGGGGGGGGGGGATTTCTGTTTGAACATTTTTATTAATCACGATAATACGGCCCTTGAGATTTAAACTACACAAACAAACTATCTGGATTTAGTGGGCACTGTTTGTTACTCATTCAGTTCCCACAGACAGTGAGACACTCAATGGCTATTAGAAAAATTCTAAATGTATATATAATTGTCATGAACCTTTTTGTATCAATATGTCTGTTTTGTACAACTAAATTGAAATAAAAGTTACAAAAAAAAAAAGAAAAAAAGAACAAAAAACGACTCCGGGTTATGTCATGTTGAAAAGACATGTGAACTGAACTTCAGAGTACTCTATGGATCATATTTCATCCAACACAACATTTTATCACACTCTAAACTTCCACTTTAGCTGTGACGTCGCCCATTTTGTCACTATTCAAATTCGCACTTGTATTTTAAAAGTGCGCTAAATATTCAAAAACGATGTTCGCGCATGATCTTAAATGACGCCTTCTGTTATTTAATAACGTTTAGCACCTTATTAACGAAGCTGTTTGCTTTCTAAGGCAATGTTGTTTTTATGCTTCCCCCCTTTAGTCGCCGCTTCGTCCGTGTGTGCGTGCGTCCGTTCGTGTGTCACCAATTCTTGTCCGGGCTATTTCTCTACAACCTCAGGTTGGAATTTTATGAAACATGGTAGGATGCATCATTATCAAGTGCAGATGCGCATATTGTCTTTGTGTTCCGGTTCGATGATTTCTCAAGGAGTTGTCCCTTTGATTCTGTTTGTGACCAAATTCTTGTACGCGCTATTTCTCTACAATCCCATGTTGGAATTTTATGAAACTTGCTAGGATGCACCATTACCAAGTGCAGATGCGCATATTGTCTATGTGTTCCGTTCGATGTTTTTTCACGGAGTAATGGCCCTTTGATTGAGTCTGTGACCAAATTATTGTCTGCGCTATTTCTCTACAACCCCATGTTGGAATTTTGTGAAACTTGCTAGGATGCATCATTACCAAGTGCAGATGCGCAAATTGTCTGTGTTTCGGTTCGATGATTTTTCATGGAGTTACTGCCCTTTCATTGAGTCTGTGACCAAATTATTGTCCGCGTCTTTTGTCTACAACCTCACGTTGGAATTTTATGAAACTTGCTATGTTTGTGTTTCGGTTCGATGATTTTTCATGGAGTTACTGCCCTTTGATTCAGTCTGTGACCAAATTCTTTTCCGCTCTATTTCTCTACTACCTGTGGTTGGGATTTTATGAAACTTGCTGATGCATCATTACCAAGTGGAGATGTGTATATTTTCGTCATGACGCTTTTTCCCTACAACCTCTGGTTTTAATTCTGTAAAACTAGCTAGGATCTGCGCATATTGTCATTTTGTTCCGGTTAAATGATTTGTGAATTAGTTCTGTCAAGTGCAGAGCCACATATTGTTCCTGCTATACAGTTTGGTATTCTTCAACCAAGTAGCTTGTACAGAGGCAAACATTCACTTGGGGAGCATCCATCGGTTCCACCGATATTTTCTTGTTTTAAATGGTATTTAAATTCAAAGTCCCCCGTACTTCTAAACTTGCGTTACTATGGTGGCTTTTGCATGGACCCAATGCTGACCGAAAGCTGATTTGACGTTCCATGACAAAAGAAAATGTCTCGATCTATCCATTGATACCACTGGTTTGCATGTGACACCCTAAATACGTAAATGATAGGGTCGTCCTATTTCTTTTTGGACATACCTCGTATTATTGTTACGCCACGACCAATGGAATTGTAATCCACAATAAAAAGTTACAAGTTTTATGGCAGATCTAATTCAAAATAAAATATTACGGACAATATGATGAGGTTATTTAAAGAGTGGACTGCCATTTATAAGTATCCTCGGATGTTTTGTTTCAGTATGACTCTCTGCGACGAAAACGAGGCAAACTTTTCGTGGCGGTCGAAATTGAAAGTGCAATTTAAATTTTAAACGTGTTTATATTATTAAGTATTTTATCATTAATACATAAATTGAGAATGGAAATTGTAACATTATTAAGAACAGGTAATTGAAGTGTTACGTTTATAATAACTTTGTTAAAAGAATATTCACGGCGTTACCCCACCCACTATGTTTGACTTTGTTTTTTTGGGTAAAACGTCACGCTCACGCGCTCCAAGAAATGATCGCAAAGGATAAAACTTATTAAATGTAGCTGTT
This sequence comes from Panopea generosa, assembly GCA_029582155.1. NCBI lineage: Eukaryota > Metazoa > Mollusca > Bivalvia > Adapedonta > Hiatellidae > Panopea > Panopea generosa. The sequence goes on from CM055905.1 coordinate 44,738,923, forward strand.
AATCGAAGCAAAGTTACTAGATGGATATCAGTTACTATTAACAAAGCTGCAGCTCTCAACAAAATGTGTAAATATAAACTAATTTAGATATTGCTGTATGTACATATGAACCAACTGCTAGCGGATGTGGATCCGGATCGGTTCAGCACAGATGTTGAGAAGAACGCTCTTATTTCTGTTGAATGTTAAACAAAAACCGATGCCATAACTATTACGATTCTATCTGAAGTAACATATGCTGGATTAAATAACCTTTTAAGAGGTCGTTACATGTTCCATGGCAACATAAATAATTATGAAATTGAGACAAGTACATTGGAAAACGGCAAAAAGTTGTGATTACCTTGTATTTCAATAAAACGTTGTTTATACAAGGGAATGGCTGTTGAGACTGGCACAGGAATGTATTCTACAAACTTGTTGACGGCTTAACCTTGAATCTTGAGAGACAAATAAAGGAAATGTTTGCACAGTAAACAAAAGTTTTCTACAAACACTGCCACAATGAATCAAATTGTAAATTACCTGGACAATGGTTAACAGTCTACGTTAATCACGAGCCGACAGCACTCCAAAGTATTGTAGTGAATGCATAAATCAAATTACCTGGGTTTCGAAATGGCCAACACAGTTAGAAAAAAAAAGCACCAAATCGTCTCTCGTCTCTAACCAAATGATTAACAGTTAAGGTACCACACACCAACAAAAATAATGTCAGTTGTCAAATTGACGAAAACTTACCACTTGTCAAGGAAACATTCACACTTGTGAACGATGAAAAGGGTCAAACATTGGTAAAGAAACCAATTACGCAATTAGACATATCATATTACTAGATACACCAACTCTAACTGAAGAAAAGTTAACATTGGTTAATCAACCATTCACACAATCATTAATGGATACGAATGTAACTGAACCAACTGAGTTAGCTTACCAGTCATTTCCACCAAACATAACCTTATAATGTAAAGCAAACCCTCGATTCTGATACATATATGACGCAGTATACATTACACATATCTATATTTCTATTTGCAGTGCATATTGAAGTGTTTTAGGCTATGTAAGTAACGGATACTAACTGTTAACACCTTACATGTCAATTGAAGACAAGCAGCATTTAAAACAAAGACATATATGTCCAACCGTAAAAGCTCCATTCAAAACGACATATCACTAGGTACAGCTGGTTGAATTTAACGGTCGTACGCGAATTTGTAAAGCATGGTTGAATAGTACCGACTATAGGCCGTGAGCTAAACAAAAAATTGGTACCATTTTTCTGGCAAATTCCCCCTATGATTTTTTGAAAGATATATATCTCTACAACAAAAAAAATCTGGGGGGCCATATCTCGGGCACAGCTTAATGTCTGAAAATGAGCAATTCCAAAATGGCTTCCAAAATGGCCGCCAATTTCTTAAAAAATGTCATTATCTATAATATACACCCGATTTTCAAATTTAAACTGCATAAATGTATGTGTTTTAAGTTACTTATCACATTAATGTATGAAAATTGTAATGTTCTTCATTAAAACACACTCTGTTGAAAAATAAATGGATTTTTGTTAATAAAAACTAAAAACATCAACACCAAGAACACATTTTTGCATTAAAATTGTATAAATTTTATGTTTTTTATATGTTAGATGGTATATGTCCTAATATTTTAATCAAATATGATATTAAGTTAAACAGAACAATAGATTTTATCAAAATTAGGTGTTAAACTCTCTCTTTTTTTGCGAATTACAGCAAAATCAAAGTGGGTGGAGTAAATAGCACAACATTTACACAATTTGACAATTAGTCATAATTTATATACATATATTGGTTAATCATGTTGAACATTTATTTCTAATGAAATTAATTCATGAACACTAAAAATTGATGAAAATACAAACTTGAAATATTTATACATTTGTTTTAAACAAGAAGCCCATGTAAGTCAATCACCTGAGTAAAGAATTGACCCCTGTGGAGGCCCTAAATTTGACAAAAGGAGTCCAGACTGATCAAGTTTTATACAGGGCTACCAGACAATACTAGATGTAAAATATTCAAACTCCATACATTGTGTTTATTAACACTTTGTAAAAGTTTAACCTCTGGAAGCCCTTAATTTCACCCCAGCAACCCAATTTGAACAATTTTGATAAAGGACTATAAACCAATTGATATACAACATATCACTTGCAGAAGATTTAAAAAAGCTATATTTACCTATAGCATTCTCATATATTATAGAAGTGTTTTAATACAAGGCCTCGGTAAACCCCAGTCCATTTATTAGAATAAAGAAAACTCTATCATAGTGATATTCTATAGGAAATAGGAAAACATTTTTGAGTTGAAGCTTTTTGAAGATTCACATTTTCAATTTTTCTAATCAAAGTGGTAGTCTAGTGATAGAGCTTCTGCCTCGCATGTGGTAGGTCATGGGATCGATCCCCAGTCGGGTCACACAAAAGATTTAAAATGGTACTAGAATCTTCCTCACTTGGTGCTCATCACTTAGAGAATAAGTCTGGTCGACCTGTTGTCAGTATCATGTGACTGAGTGGGTATCATGCCATATGTCTGTGACATATTTCAGTGTGACAATGCTTAGAATATTGTCTGATTCAAGTAGACACCATCTTGATATGACTGAAACAATTTTGAAAGGGACACTTAACACCATACAACATTAATCTTCTTCTCTTCTACCCCTGCTGGTCCCTTATTGATATTTATTCCTCTTTAAAGGACCGAGTCTTTACCACTTATTAATGCTCAAGATCTGTAGATGATACTTTTGAAAATCCACAATTCCATCTGTTTTTAGACCCCTGCTGAAACTTTATGGAGATCATAAGATCACAGTTAAAGAACCCAATTCCAACTGTTATTACTAAACAATAGAGTTCTCAAGATGGATAAGATATAATTCCAAAAATAGATCAGAAAAATATTCAGCTCCATGGGTATCTAACTAACATGTCAAAATATCAATACTTTCGTTGGTTATATTTTGCTGAATGCAAGCCAATCCCTGGTCTGTATTTAATTGATTATGCTATTTAAAGAAATACACCTTTTATAGCAGGGTGAAGATATATGCACTCAATCCCTTCACTTCAGTGTGTATATTCTAATAAAACCAAACGTCCATAGCAGAATAAGGGTTAAAGGACACAGTCGCCCCAATTGTTATGATTAAACAATGATTCAGCTCTTAACATGATCAAAATAATTCCCTATTTCTGGGGCCCCAATAAGTCCTAACCCTTTCATTTGAACAAACTTGAAACCCCTTTTCATAGGGATATCTATACTGAATAAAAACGAATTTGACTGGTCGGTTATTGAGACTTTATTAAATTAAGATTTCTCGTGGCCAGGGTCTATGATCATAGCATAAATAAACCTGAGAGATACGTATTGCAAAAATCAAAGCCAGGTATTGCACTTTCCAAGAAGAATATTGTTGAAATTTTGAATAAGAAAACAACTGATAAGTCTCTTGGACGGGTCCAGTCATGGCACCAGGGTCTTGATTTGAACAAACTTCGCGTAAGAATGCTTCACTTAAAATTTGGTGAAAACCTATCGAGCAGTATCGGAGGAGTCATTTATAGAAATTGTTGATAGACATTCAAGCTAATAGGTATTTAAGTGATCACTAGCCATATAAAAGCATCTTTTAAGTAATTAGAAACAGTTGCATATTTTTTTCATCTGTTTTTCAACTGTCAAAAAAAACTTATCCTACCTAAACCATAAGCATTTTAATACCCATACGGACAAATCGGACAGACAGGCAGATGTATGGATGAAAAGAGATCCTACTAGCTAATTTAAGACTTATCCATGTTGATCTTGAAGCACAGCTCATTCAAAAGGATGACAATTTAGACCAAGAAATATACTTGAGAATAAATGGTTGTGCTCTTTTATTAACAGCTACAGCAATATCTACTGCCATTGTAATGATTTTTTAAGTGATAAGGAAAAGGAAGAGAATGGTTTATATATGCTTTTACATAATTATCAAGAATACAATCTTTTGAATGAAAATCCATATGATTTGTTTTACGACATATTGCGAAGGAAACACCCAAATATATTCGGTAACGTTCAGAAAACAAATTAAAATATTTTGTAAAGAATGCATTCTCGAGGTTGATAACCAGTTATTTGGATACATGGTTTTGGTAGCATCTAGCTGACATTTGGTTATGAAGGAAGTACTTCAAAATCCACCAGGACCATTAACCTTAACATTGGCTAACTGTCATGGTATCCTCAAGAAAACAAATAAATCTGCACTTGCAAGGAACATGTCCAATAGACCAGTATGTGTTAGTGATGCTATGATGATTGTCAACAAAGTAAGTGTTGAGAACCTAACGTTTGGAGATCTGTACAAAAACACATTTGATACTGGAATGCAAGAATAGCTTTAGAATTATTGTGGTATTTGATGTAAACTATAATGCAGAGATGAATAATAGAAGCTCGGGTAGTCGATTGTGGATCTGTAATATCAATAGAGGGCAACCAAATCAGCAATAGAGATGCCTCTAAGGTTTTCCAGAAGGCGAGACAGCATTAATCAATTTTCTTGTTGATACTTGGAAGGTCCCGTACTACCTTGCCGTTCCAGGTGACAAAGAGATGTTTGCAACATCAGAAAACAAATGATATAAACTTACGCATGATACTGTTTGTCATGTGGAAGAGCAAACATCTTCACACGAAAAACTGAGACTCGCACGCTGCTAAATGCTGCTACATGCCAGTCAACACTTTAACTCTATTGCCATTGAATCAGAAGATGTGTTTATGCTATGTCTGGCACTTTACAGGGAGATCGAGCATATATTTATCAGATGTAGGACCAAGAATAGACAGCGATACAGAGATATATGGAAACTCTCTTAGTGATAATGGAAGTTTTTCAAGTATTTACCAGATGTGACCCAGTGTGTGCTTTCAATGGTCATGGAAAGGTGTCTGCAATTAGATTTGTTATGAAGTCCAGTGTATTCCAATCAGCTATGTTAAAGTTAGGTGAAGAATGGATTGTACTACTTTGCGAGCTGATTGCATCAAATGTAGGATATATGCTGCAAAAGCTACTGATACTAAAGTGAATAGCTTGTGCAACAAGATGTTTCGGGTTTAATATTTTGGTGTTGAATCAGGAAAACTTCCACCCTGTGAAGGCACATTATATCTCCACTCATTGCGAGCAAATTATCAGACATCTTGCGTAGAAGCCTAATAAATTTTACTGAAATTCAAGTCCAAAAGATCACGGATGGTTCATGGAAGATGGTTAGTTGGAAGCTAAATGGATGAAGTAATATTCTGCTACACAGGTTGTTATAGAATTCATGTCTCCTGCAAGTACGCCAGACAATGTAAATTACCAACATGTCATTGTCTGTTAAATGCACTAAAATGCTCATCTGTCTCATTAAGTCGAGTAAGAGTTTTGATACGGAACATAGAGATAATGGTGAGAATGGCAGTAATGATGACATGTACACTATAATACTACTTCTTGTAACAACGGAAATGTACAGAATGGATTAAAAACACATATTGTTTAATTACAGTATAAGATTATGTTACTTTAGAATTCAAAATTGCTTGAAACAGAAGTTTATGTTGTGTAAAATTTTCCTAAAAACACATTCCATATTTTGCGAGTGTACCTATATGTATCGTCATTCTTATTATGTTATATGGAAGTCATTAGCAGGCTTGTATGATTTAAATTACAGTTCATATGATCATATGATTTAAACTTGATAATTATATTTTAAAAAATGAATAAATACTACTTGTAAATGTTACGTTTTTTGTAACATATTTTATGTTATATAAAGTTATAAAAAATTGTTTGTATTGTACTAACATGTGTCCACAGAACATTTATAAAAGCATCAGAGCGAGACGATACCATTTGGGTGTTAATATGAATCAAAGCCTGCAGGCATTTGATCTGATCCAATTTAAACTTGATAATTATATTTAAAAAAAAATGAATAAATACTACTTGTAAATGTTACATTTCACATTTTTGTAACGTATTTTATGTTATATACAGTTATAAAATTGTGTTTGTATTGTACTAACATGTGTCAACACAACATTATATAAAAACATTAGGACGAGATGAAACCATATTGGTGTTAATATTAATCAAAGCCTACAGGAATTTGATATGATCCAATTTAAACTTGATAATTAAATTTTAGAGAAGTGAATAAATACTACTTGTAAACGTTACATTTCACATTTTTGTAACGTATTTTATGTTATATAAAGTCATAAAAATGTGTTTGTATTGTACTAACATGTGTCCACAGAACATTATACAAAAGCATTAGGACGAGAAGAAACCATATTGGTGTTAATATGAATCAAAGCCTGCAGGAATTTGTTCTGATATTTTAAGATGATTTTTGGAACGATTATATAACTGTTTTTATCAGATGATTGTAACGCAAATATTGTTTAGAAGAAATAATTAATAATAATAAATTACATATAACATTACTTATCTGATACACTTGTGTTTTATTATGTATTTTTGTTTATGTTAATTTAATACTTTGTAAAACAAATCTAAGAAGAGATTTCAATAGAAATATCGGAAATCAATATTATTTCTAAAAAGTAACGTCAAATGTAATTGTAACGTAAAAATACAAAATGATTACAAAATAATTGCTTAATGTGGTATTTTATATCAGAAGAACACTTCTGCTCTTGTTTAAACACCATTGGATAACACATATAACAATTATTCACTGCACTAATGCAACTGTTTTGTATACCAAAAAATAAGAAATTATTTGTAATGATTTTAATGAAATTACAGTTACCATAGAAACTCACTAAAATCAGACACTAAGCTGTGCCTCAGAGGTGGCCCCCTGACTTTTTCATATACCACAGACATGTATCTATTCAAAAAATAGTATAGCAATTTGCCAGTCTGATTGGTACCAATTTGTTAAATTTTGGGTCTTAGCTCACGGCCTACTAACATTAATCAAGAAAACCGACAAGACCATAGAATTGCGAGTCACGCACTAATGCAAACTTGAAGCTAGAGACAACAAATGTGGGTTACACAGTTGGGACGTCAAAAACTGTTAGACAATTGGCGATACAAAACTGCCATTTAAAGATGCACCACCTATAACTTTCTGTTCACTAAATGATGGGAAGTTTATTGAATCACAAATAGGAAGGTTCCATTCGAAAAGAATCTTTATAGTTTACCTTATTTATGAGAATTTCGTTAATACACAAGTCTGTATTTTCTGTTTTATTCGTCAATGTCTTAGCATAACCCGATAATGGCCAATGGTGATATTATCGCACGGGCCGAGATTTACTATTTGATCAAGAAAATTAAATAATTTTACACTACAAAACAAAATACAATATAATATACCCATTTTATATGTTTGATATAAATGTGCAGTTTTACTGCCAAGATCGAAAAAATATCGGCAATATAGGCGATACCTCTTTAAATGTATCAGATTCTAGAATATAACTTTTGTGACCCTTGTGACCCCTGCAACTGTGACTCACGGTAATAAAATCAACAAGTGTTGTGATATGCGTCATTCCCAACCATCAGCGTTTTGTTTAACAAGGTCATAGTTCTCCCGAGCACAATTTTGTTTGTTTCGTGAAATTCAATTACCATATTTTACCAACATGAACAATATTTATGATAAGAAATGTCACGATTTCCCCCATGGCAATTTTCATAAACATTTAATATGAAGCACGAGCAGGCTGTTTTTGTACAATTTATACTTAATCAAGTTTTATTACGTATCAGAGGTGAATACAGTAGCCAAATGTGCACTCAGTTGATACTTTCTGAACATATTGACGAGTATATAAACAAGAGGATCAAGATGGCCCCATATCGCTCACTTGACAGACCTTGAGTCACCCAACTTACGAAAATTATAATTACATGTACACTCAAAATTCCAGAAAAACGAGATGGGCAAGAAGTTAGAATATTGATTTGTTTTGAAGATGTAACAGATACGTAGAAGAGTTCAAACTTGGTATAGGTTCGTCCATGGTAAATGTCAGTGAAATTACATCAAAATAAGGTCAGTAGATTCTGACAAGATGGCTTTTGAAGTTTTTACTATAGCTGCCGTATTGGAGACTGTTCCAAACCTAAGTCTTCGAATTAAGAAAAAAATCCAGTTCCAGCATAAAACTAACATGTTATGTTTGAGAACGGTTTCAAACTAAAGCATCAGACTAAATTATTGTGCACGAAACAACCCAGTTCCAGCACAATAAAATTAATATTCCTAGTGTTTCAAACACAAGCTTTCCCAAAGCATATCGCTTGAAAGAATCTTTGTCGCAGTGCACTCTGCCAAAAAAAACAAAAAAAAACAACAATTTAGCTCCTCCTCCGAGATTTCAAGTACACTTTGGCACTGAAAATTTCAAGCAGACTTCTTGCTATGAAGAAACTAGCTAAAAATATGGTATTGTTTTATCATGAAGCAGTAAACCATCCGTATCTGAACCATAAAAACTCTGACTTTCATATTCAGAAAATCATCTATTTTAAAATGGTTCATGATTTATGAATACCATTTCAATCATCGATTATAATAGCCCCCCAAAAAAGTTTTTTTTAAAGAATTTATTGACTCTTCTTATAATAATTGCTATATACAGACATTTATAATAATTGCTATATACTGACATTTATGCCATAAAATAATGACATTAATTTGACATAAACTAACCCCACCCTCTGGCTGCTGCGATGGCTTGAACAAACTTGGTAGTCACCCAAGGATCATTTCTGTGCAATCATTTTAAAAATCGAAATGCACATTTGATTCAATTTCACTTGGTGAATATCGTAATTGGTTAGTGTCTCTTACATTCTTTACACTCTCTTTTTGCGTGAATATTGCTTAGAATGTAAAAAAACCCCATTTATTTGAGACTTTTCATTTTTGTGTCACCTGCATGGTGATTTTATACATCAAATTAAATAAAGAAGGAAATGTGCAAATGAGGAATGAGATACATAAAGTTGATTTGGTTGCGTTTACACATTTCTACCTTAAATTGTTGCATAAAGCAAATTTATCAATATGTTTTACTAGTTTATAATTAACTTCAATTTGTTTCAATTATCTGATACTTTAGTTGAGGCAGCTGACACAAAGAATACACATTTAGTTTCTAATATCAATTGATGTTATTTGTGTAACTGCAGATCTGCTTTTCAGTTGGAATGACAAAATGTCTTCCTGACCTTGTCAAGTCTCTGATGGGTGAAGCAAACTTCAATGTGAAGTCACTAATGCAGCTTTTAAGCAAACATTTGTCATGGTAACTATACAGTTATATGAACTAAGGCATTGCCTCTTTTGTGGGTCAAACTTCCAATTCCGCCCATGGAGATCAATGTTTTAGACTGACCCACATATCAAGTTTCTGAATATATGAGTGAATTAAGTTGCCATGAATAACTAAACTTAATGGAAGAAACAGTTCCCAGCACTAGGTTCTTTGTAAACATCAAACAATTGTTCAATTATTTTCTGCTCTCGCAAGCTGGGCATGGATATTTTGCGAGCCATTTACAGAACAAAAGTGATACAATTTTACACAATATATCTATATACACAGGTATACCTTTGATATCACTAACTATTGAAACAATCAAGATTTATATACTTTATCGATGAAAAACAGCCTTTTTAATGCCCCTGGGTGCACAAAATGTAAACGGCAGGATATTTTTCTTTTTTACCCGCAATTATTTTGACCAAAACGTTGCTGAACATATTTACTGCATATAAACCACTTTGTCGTCGGGTTGGACATTTTTATTGTCAACTAAAACTGAGAATTTCATTTGTCAAAATGTTTTAAAATCATTTTAATATAATAATTACAACACTCTTTTTGGGACAATATGGATTAGAATTGTTTATTCCGAGGTGACTTTTCTTGACACGCACTTCTCCAGTTCCGTACTGGCTTGAGTGATACCGTTACGGGTTGACGAGGGCGACTTTGGATCCAACCCCTTATTAATAAATGCTTATACACCGAGTTCCAAAAGTTTTGCATATGACTTCAGTTTTATATATTTTCCAAAATTGGTTATTTACACGCAGCATAGATACATGGATCGATGTTACGAGTAGTCTTTATTTCTGGCCCATGGAAAATTACCGTTGTCACGCCTGGTTGGATATACAGAGCCAAACTAATCAAACAAGTATTCGTGCACGTGAAAATTGTCAATTTCAAATTTATCGAAAATGTTGGCCTACATGTATTGAAAACACGCCATTGAATGAGAAAAACAATTTAGCCGGTTTTGCTCTGTATGTGTCGAGGCCATGGCGGTTAGGTTAACTACAAATCAGCTAAACAGGGCAGTGGGGATGTTAGTTGTTGGGGTGCATGTAGGTGGGGTTGCCGTCGCAATGGGATGCCACGTGGCAACTATCAGGAGGCTTCGTAATAAATCCCTGCAAACAGGAAGTGAACAGGATCAACACCGGAGCGGCAGGCCGAGGGTAACCACGCCTGCCCGGGACAGGTATTTACCACTTTGTTTTTAGAAAATGAAGTGGTAGGATATAGAGATCACAACAAAAGTGATTTTAATACTTTGCAGTGACTTGTTTGGAAGAAATCTGATTTGAAACTAAACCATTATTATTAGGGCCTCATATCCGTATTGTAACGGCTATCCAAAGACAGGATTTTGATCCAAAGCAATTAATTATGTAGTGTTAATGGAATGAAAAAATGTGAAGGTGTTTCCCTGTAATGCAGGTCTTTCGGAAAGGCCTCCTACAATATTTGCAGAGTTGTGCATTTCGCTGAATGACATCCTCATTGGTTAATGTTTCAGGCGAATACAGTTGCAGCATCTCCGTGAACGGTTCCTACCAGCTGCAGAAACTGCTAGGACAACCCCTGGTAGAAACGAACAGAGAATAAGCAAACAGACCGTTGGTAGGCATCAACGAGAGCAGAATTTACGAGCACGGAGGCCGTATTTTGAGGCCAAATTGACCCGTCATCAAGTTGCGCGTCTCCAATGGGCCAAAAATCATCTTCGTTGGACAAGGCGTCATTGGCAAACTGTACTGTTCACCGATGAATCCAAGTTCAACATTAGCAACGCTGATGGTTGAGAGCGTGTTTGGCGACGCCGAGGAGAATGGTATGCCCAGTGTTGCATCCGGGAGGTAGATCGTTTCGGTGGCGGCGGTGTTATGGTTTGGGGCGGAGTGACTGAAAATTCCAGAACTGAGCTGCATATTTTCCGTGTTCCAGTTACTGCCATAGCATATCGAGACCAGGTTCTGCGACATATTGTGCTATTCTTGGCGAACAACAACGTCATTACCCTCCAGCAGGACAACGCAAGGCCCCACACTGCTCGCGTAACACAGCAGTTCCTGCACACCAATGGTATCAACGTTCTCCCATGGCCAGCGATGTCACCAGACATGGCTCCCATTGAGCATGTGTGGGACATGCAGGGTCAGAGGATTCGACGTCTACTAGTTAAACCCCAGACTACAGCACACCTGAAAGCGGCACTTCTCCAAGGATAGAATCTTATACCTCAAAGGGATATAAGAACAGTGATACGATCAATGCTGTCATGGTACCTTAGCTGTATAGCTGCCAACGGGGGTCATACCTGACAAAATCTGTACTTTTCATCTGAGAGGGTGTGACGATTTATGTGATGACACTGATTTGCTACGTCGAAAAATTTGATGTTTATAAAATTCGAAAAACTTAATGTTGCTCTAAGCATACAAATTTTAATCTTTCATCAACCTTTAACCGTTTTCGAAAAATTGCCATTTCAAAAAGAGGTGTAAAACGTTTGGAACTCGGTATACAATTAAACTTTTATACTGCATGATATCAACTTTATTGGTGAAGAATCATAAAGCTTCCGCAACTTTCTTAGTTTTTAGACAGAGCTAAGCTCGTACCAACGATGTAAGTGTTCTTGATACAGCACCTTCGGCCACTTCCAGCTAAAACCCCAAAATAGACACAAGCAACACCATAAGTAATAAAGGTTTTCTGCAAATTCATGTTTTTTTTTTAATTATTTGCGATTTGTTTGAAGTTTATAAAACTGTGTCATTATATACACATGTATGTAACTGGTGGCATAAATAAAAAAAATGTATCTCTATAAGGTTATTTACTTTCAGCTTTATTTATTTATGTAAGCACTTGGGCTCGAGAAGAGTCGCTCGTTGACAAATTTTGAGAAAACGATATTTACAGTCAAGCCAGAAAGTCACAATATGTCACAGAGTGGCAACCAATTTAGAAGTAATTTATTGTGAAAACTATCAAAGAACACAAAGCATAAATTCCTTTTTATAATGAACATCAATTCACAATAGAATAAGGCATTTGGAGGTATTAAATATTTTTTGAGAGCAGACATTTCCCAGTTCCCGATCTTTGTGAAAAATCCCGGTTCAATGTAAATTTTCCTGATTTGTCACAACCGGGATCCCGTGTCAAGTGCTCTTTCCCATAAAATCCCAAGCGGCATTTATAATCACACCGGGATCCCGTTTATGTGAAAATCACGGTTCAATGTTTATTTTTCATTTGTTCTTCCCTAAATGTACATATTATTTATATATCTAAACTATCTCAACTTTAAATACCTGAGGTATGGCCATTATATTGTTAAAAACAATACAAAAGGTGCCTTTTTTGGCATTTTCTCCTCTGCCACAGGAAGCAATACTGACCAAAAGGCCCTCTTAATTTAGTCGTATTGCTCTTTTTTATTTTCATGTGTTTGTCAAAATGTTTGAGTTGTTGCACATACCATAGGAATTTTTATGCATTTTTATGATATAATTGAAATTGACTTTTAAAAGTCTTTATCTCAAATGTTTTATTTGAGATAAAATACTTATACGAGTTATTGATCACTAAATGTGCCTACCAAGCACATTGCCTAAAATACTAATAGTATAGAAGCCATATTGATGTCACGCCTCTGATCAATTTACTGATAGAATTAATATTTAATGAGTCGTTTATCATTTAACAAAATCAAAGCCAGACACTGCCGTCATTGGTACAACGCCTTATTATTTTGAGTCTGTCGGAATACAAATAATGGTATTATTACTCGAAAAGTACTACAGGTGGTTTTACAGAAATGGGGAGATCTGCGATGGCAATTGAAACGAGGTATATATATGGATTCGGTTAAGAAAAGTATTAAATGACTCTTAAGTGTGTTGAAAGATGATTGTGGAGAAGATGCACATTCTCATAAAATAGTAGATATTTTTATGAAATGTATTGTAGATCTACTATAAGCCGAGTATGCACCGCTTTATTTTAACAAACAAATATGGTTTCTATGACACCTAAATATGTAAATTATGCCAAACGTTATGGACATCTGTAGCTAATGCTATGTTATACCTTTTACAGCTGCTTGTTAATAAATTTTAAGAAGACACTACAGAGACGCAGGTTTAGTAGGTGGTCAGAGAGTGGCACGTACAGCAAGGTTTGGCCCGCACCCACATAGTTTTACAATGTTTATATCTAAATGATATATTTCAATACTTTTTCTTAACCAATAATATGAGAATAGAAAAAGGTTGAAAAGTAATAAATAGTAAAACAAAAACATATAATTTCTTTATTATGTCCTGTATCCACATCTCAGTAGCACCCGAGTGAGACAATCAGATTAGTAAATAAACAGCACAATAAAAACAAAACATTGGTGTCCTATGCAACTTGACGTTTATATACAATGGGCAAAATAGTTGAATTATTCACAAGATCGAAGTAATATAGTGCAGCTTAAAACAAGACAGGAAAACATAAATGTGATTATACAAAATGTTTAGTTTCTTTGATATACGAGTAGTATTGTACCGCTTTGACTATAAAAGTATTGCTAACATTGCTATCTCCACAAAGAAAGCGTTGTATATTTCGTGGTCGAGTTAAATAATGTTCATCTTTAGGTTCTATACGTTGTGCATTTGAAAAACTAATACTTACATTTTCAATTTTTAATAACAATTTCTTGCTAAATGTTTGTTTTAGTACATTGTAGCTATGTCCAGAAAAGCCATCCAAAGTAGTATATTATATGCGTTAATATAAACTTTTTACAAATGCTTCATACTTAAATGTGTACTTTTACTACTCTAAACTGTTTTAAAAGTGATATTATATCGACAAATAGCTGCTATAATTTTCAATTATAATTAATGGAATGTTAATAAAATGTGTTTCTTGTATCTTATTTGTAGGTAAAGCCCCACTAGGCTCCAAACCAGGAAAACAAGCTGTTCTCGTACATGAAGAAGAAACAGTGTTAGTGGATTGTTGATGGCTACATTTGCAGCGCCAAGAGCTTTGTTTTGAAATTAAGAAGGTCCTACAAGCTGATGACAGACGTACACCCTTCAATCACAATTTTCCTGGAAAACATTGGTATCAGCATTTTAGTAAAAGACATCCCGAGTTGACTGAGCGTAAGTTTATGGCTTTAGGTTATCATAGGTATGGTTTGACGACGTACCTGAAATGTGAAGTTCCTGACTGGGAATCCAAGACCGGTGCCAGTAAGTACAGTTAGAGCAAGTGTTTCACCACCTTTGCTTTTGACAAGATAGAAAGGCGTGTCTAAATCGTTTTCTCTTCTATCTGTACCAGAGTTAAAATCCGATAAGCCTGTGAATGCTATAAGAAACAAGCACCTTAAAGCACTGTCTGGTAAGGTAGCTCTTCGGATTTTGAAAGAAATAGAAGAAACGAAAAGAGCAGAGAAAGAAGCAAGTAAAACAGAAACGAAAGAAAGAGTACACACACGACAAGAGATAGCTGAAGAGAAGGAACAAAAGCGACTTCTTAAGAAAAGATTAAACGAATGAAAACCGTTGCTAGATTGGATAAACTTCAGACGAAACAAGCAAAAAATGTAAAACTGAAGTTTCTTCATCTTCCGAATCAGATGGAAATAAACATGCACATAATCGCATTGATTCGGGTGATGACTATGATGAACAACAAACATATTCAGGGTGTC
The DNA here is from genome assembly GCA_029582155.1 of Panopea generosa. Lineage (NCBI taxonomy): Eukaryota > Metazoa > Mollusca > Bivalvia > Adapedonta > Hiatellidae > Panopea > Panopea generosa. The sequence goes on from CM055905.1 coordinate 44,754,082, forward strand.
GTTCTAATGAATGGGTTCTATACACTGCATGTCTAAGAAGATGGCACATCTTATGTACCAGGGATGCAGTGTTATTTGAAATTGTGTCAGATGTTATTTATAACTTTCCCTTTTATTGCGAGTTTAGTGTCTAATTGGATGTCATGCTAAAATCAATTGATTACACAGTTCTCATTATCCTTAATTAAAAAAAAATACATAAAACTGTTGGAATTTTAAGTGTGTTCATAATTTTGTTTAAAAACCCAGATAGGGTGTCGAATTTACGTGACCTTTGCCAAAACTACGTTCCCTAGAGTAATTTGTAATGGTACGGTATCGCATATGAAAACATAAACGTTTAAAAAGCCGTTATACATGAAAAGTACCGAAAATGTAACTTACTTATGTTGCTTACGCAATTCAGCTGACTGCTACTAGCATAACATTTCCGCAGCTGTATTATGTGAGTATCCCCATTATCTATTTTCAGATTGGGAGTTTTCTTCTAATCTACTTATATCAAATGTGACGAAAAAAAACAACAAATAATGCAGTTATTTTTAATTATCATATTTATTTGAGAAACCATATTATAAATGCTGATGTTATCACTGGAAGTTTCGTATGAAGGTGCGAGCTTTTTAACTTTTTGTTTCCATTAATAAGTTGAATGTCTTGTCACATTACACATGTCTTTTTTTCTTTTAAACTCTCTTCAGCTGAAGATATCACACAGCAGGAGGAATATACTGGTAGCAAAACTAAAGATGTTACTGTTAACATGCCCCAACATGCCACAGGTGATATTTCCACGACTCCCGAAAAAGAAAGATAGATGAATGAAAAAAGCATTCTAATCAATGACGAATGAAGTTTTAAAATTCATCAGTAAAATGGAAAATAAAAACACCCAACAAAAAACATGACGGGAAACAAAAATATACCAGAACTTTCTGGAAATTAAAGGAGAAAAAAAATATGGTGAAAATACCGCCCACAGAAATGGATCCGTTGGTAGATAATTTTGTTAGCTCTGTCCTGAAAAAAGAAAGGTAAAGAGCATGAACTTAAAATAATACGCCAAGTCATAGGTTCAGTAGATCGTAAGCTGAAGCGAAATAAATATGAGCATGCAATCATAAATGACAACAGTGATGTTTTATTAACGAAAAATGCCACCAAGTCAGAGGTCACGCATCTAAAAATGCTTGGAACAGGAAACAAGCTACAAAAGGCGCCTGTATAACTGATGATGAAACTGATATTTTGTACGAAAAAAAAAATGCTAGGTGATGACACTTCTAAATGTGTATTAAATACACTATGGTTCAATAATTCTGTTCTCTTTGGAATGCGAGATGTTTACAAACATTCAAAATTAAAATGGGGTGACGTTATGTGAAAAAGTACAGCTTTTGGCTCCGAGTATATTCAATTTAATGATAGACTCATAAAAACGATGACTGGGGAAAACAGTCACGTAAGAGGTACTGTACCTAAAATGTTTGAGAATGCAGCAGATCCTGTGCGCCGTCCAGTCCGTCTATACAAGATAATGCCACACTGAGACAGCCCAGATGACACATTTTACTTGGCAAACCTGACAATCACACATACTGAATACAAAGAAAATGAAATGTAGTTTAAGAAACAAAAGGGTTGGCGCAAGAAAACAATGGACACAAAAGCAGATTTGAACCGATGAATCAAAGTTGCAGGAAGAGAGCAGCAATACAGAAGCTGTGAGACAGCAAAATTGAGACTAGACATAAAGCAAATTACCTGACATAAGAGCGAAAAAATAATAACTACAGCGATCTATCCGATTCCCGCCATGAAGAACTTTCCCATCTCTTACAAAAATCTGTATCTGCTGTTGCGGCATACCCCAATCCTCAATTGTCTGATGCAAAATTAACAGATCAGAGTGCATGTTATTTCAATGCATTACATTCACAAAGTGCTCCTCAGCAATTTAACTTATTGTTTTACTGAAAAAAGCTCTTTACCATTCGAAACTTCCATGTGCAAATGCATACGCCTTATTAACCATAATAAGACGAGTTGGAAGACTAAAATTAATACCGACAATTATTGCTATTTTTCACTGATTTTCTAGTTCTATGGTTAATAAAAGAACTTATTAGATATATACGTATATTTATTGTTTAAATTAAACATACTCAACCAAAAAAGAAACCGGACACATTTTTACCTGTTTTCCAGGAATCAGATAAAACAACCATATAATCAATGGTTGGACATTAAAATTTGAGGTTTTCTGAACACAAACGTACCTTATAATCTTTCTCATGCATTTTATCAATGTTTGATGACGTTATTTTGATAAGAGGGGCTCGTAAATGGAATTTCATGTAGCTGTGTCAGTGAATATTTTTGTTTTTGAAATAAGACATATTCATTTTGTTATTTCTTTCAAAGCTCTAACTGGGCGATTTTGTTCACGCAATCAGTTTCATGAACAAACGTTATACGCAGGTGCCGTCAACGTTGCAGGTCTTAACCTGTTACGTTGGTGTGTCAAGACAATGGCATGGTCATCCCACTGGCTATTCGCTCTTGGTCTTCCTGACCTAGGAAGATCATGCACATCACAAGTCAGCTTGAAACATGTAGACCAGGTAACGAAAAAACTGAAGCAGCTGAAATGCGGACATAATGGAAGAGGAGTTCCTTAAGCCTGAAAAGGTCACGGTACGAGGTAGATGATCATAATCTTAGGGAACTGGTTAGTTATAGCGGTTCATATGCAGAACTATTCCGCAGAAGAAACAAACAAGGAATGCGACAGAGCAAAAGCTAGAAGTATAATCGGTCGGCTGCTTCAGTAAAATTGGTGTGGTTCCTGCACTTCCTGAAGGATATTCTAAATGAACTCTCCAAGAGCAATATAAGCACATCTAGTGCTGAAAGTATACTCCAGTAGGCTTAGGTAAACATAAATCAACTTCTAAACAACCCAGATCCAACACTTAAAAAGTTCAAAGATGACCTGCAGCAGCAATATGGCAAATGCGTAATGTACAAAGGCTGTACATTACGAAATTAAATGCCAGATGCTTTCCTGGATCAGTAGAAAAGGGAATGCATCAAAAGCATAAATTGTTTTACGATTTACATACATTTGAAGATCATAACGTTTGTCATGCGTTCGTAAAACGGCACTATTGTACCACAGAGGTCCGACATATATCGACTTTTTCCATCCTGAATTAGCCAAGATGATAGAGGCTGATGTGATTGAATACAGCAACATTTGAAATATTATTAATTCAACAAGTGTGTATTCCTTATCAAATGCCAGCTGAGGTCATTGTCTGTATGAAACACAAACAATGACTGGAGGTGCAGGCTGACAACCAATAATCTTGATCAGTTAGTGGGGGTAGTTATGTGAGGTCTCTTTTACCATTTAGAAAGAATCCTTTGCTATAAGGTCTAGGAGGCATTTAATGTCACAGAGGATGAGGGTGTGACATGTAATGATAGTGAAATGATGACAAAGGATGAGGTATATATAAGTACAGAGGTGAGTTTTGGATGTAGATATTAAGATAGGTAGAGCCAGAGAAATGGTGTCAGGGGATGACGGTTTGGTAGGGAATCCGAATGAGATGAAGATATTTCTTTTGGATGAAGATGTTGAGATAGGTAAGGTTAGTGAAATAGTGATGGGGGATGAAGTTGTGACAGGGGATAAGATAGAGAACGATGAGGATATTATTTTGCATGAACCTGTGTGTATAGACAGGGTGAGTGAAATAATGACAGGAAATAAGCATTTGGCGGGGGACGAGATACAGAAAGATGAAGAAATTGTTCTGGATGTATATATGGGGATAGGATGGGTTGGTAAAATATTGACAGAGGATGAGGGTGTGACAGGTACAGGAGATATTATAACAGATGTTGAAAATAAGAAAAAGAAATTTGAAATTGAAAATTGACTCCGAAAAAAATCTTGAAGGGAAATATGTTATTATAAGATATAATGGTACTTTGTATCCTTGTGTAATAAAAATGATAAACAAAAAAAGTTAATTGTTTGCAACCTATTAAAGGCACAGAAAATCTATATTTTTGACCAAAAAACCCCCAGATACTTACTGGTATCTGTATTCATTGGAAAAGATAGAAAAAATAGATACAGGTTGTCAAACGGTAAAATGGTGACAGGAAATGACTGCACTTTAGGTGTTGATACTTTTATTGATGAAGATATCAAGAAAGTGAGAGACTGTGAAAAGGGGACAGTAGATGGGAGTGACAGGTATAGAGTATGTGTTGGATGGTGAAATGAAAACAGAGAGTAAAGGGAAAATGCAGACAGTGGATGAAATTGAAAGAAAGATTATACCAGTTGACGCTAAGAAAATAGAGAGTGATGGTGAAAAAAATATGGGTGATATGATAGGGAAAGATACCAATAGTAAAATAATGACAAATGTTGGTTTGACAGATATAGAATTTGATATAGAATGTGAATCAGAAAAAAATAGGGAAATATTGACATGTATTGGGGAAGTGTTGGATAGGGACAGTAAAATGATGGAAGGATATGACAGTGTCAAAGGTAGGTATAGCAAAACAGGCACGCATGATGCGGTTCTCACAAGTAGGGAAAGTGAAATGGTGACAGGAGATGCTGGTGAGATATATAAGGCTAGTGAAATAGTGACAAGGGGTGAGTTTGTAACAAGAAGTGATGGTGAAAAAGTGACATGCAACTTGAATGTGACAGGGGATAATTTTGTACCAGGTGATGAGATCGTTGGAGAGACTGTTTTGGATGGTGATATGGAGGTAGTGTAAGTGAAATAGTGACAGGGGATGAGATAGAGAAAAATGCAGAGATTGTTATCGATGAATTAAAAGGTAGGGTTAGTTTTACAGTGACAGGGGATGAGGATCTGACAGGATGAGATAGAGAAAAATATTAATCTGGATGTAGATAGGTTGGTCCAGTGAAATAGTTATTGGGGTTGAGGATATGAGAGTGTATGGGAAAATGAAAGATGGAGATATTTTTTTTTACGAAACTATCTGCATAGACAGGGCTGGTGAAACTGACAGATGATGAGGGTGACAGGAACAATAAATACAAGACCAGATGTTGATAAAAGAGAAAAAAATTGGAATTGGAAACAATAATTCCGATTACTTAAAAAATCTTCAAGGGAAATATTTTATTATGAGATATAATGGTTCTATGTGTCCTGGTGAAGTAATACGGATAAACAAAAAAATCTATGATCAAGTTAATTGTTTGCACCTTATTCAGTGCACAGAAAATGTATATTTTTCGCCCAGAAAAACAGATACTTGTTCGTATATGTATTTAGATATTATGTCAATTATTCCTCCATTGGAAAAAATAGTGAAAACAGATAAATTGTCAAAAGTCATTTAACATGATATCCAACATGATATAACAATTAAATTTTAAAGAAATTAATAATGGTATGTTTTTGAGAACATTTCTTGTGAACTATTGTCAAAAGTAAACAGCTTCCATTAATTCTCATAATTTTGTACTGTGTGACCTCTCATAAGAGAGAAAAGGATCTTAACAATTTATTTACTATAATAAAAGTAATTGTTAGAGCATTTGTGCATCAAGCTGTTTGTTATTAATTACTTTTTCATTTTTTTTTATGAAATAAACATCTGTTCTAGTTAAACTCATATATATATATATATATCAACAGTTCTTTGGTACTAACATGAATGGAATTCTAATAGAAACATCTCTATTGTATAATATAAAACTTTATTTATAATACTTGCATCAGTGTCAGGGAAACACAGTTTTTAATTGTGATAAGTAATTCTTGTTACAAATCATTATATCATTCATGTTACCATCATATTTTTTTTTAAACATTTTTGATAAAAGTAGGTTATATTCATGTTACACGACTTACTTAAAAGATGCATGGCAATATTTTCTTCACCATTATATATAAACTTCAGATAAAATTCTATGTTGCTCTTAAGAAAATTTGAATAAGAATGTTCATTTGATAAATCCAAGCAAAATGGCAATACAATTTGAATACATTCAGAATTTTTCCCCCCAAAAAAATCCAATATATGATCTAAAGAGATTTACCATACATTTTTTTCAAAATTAATTAAAACTAACAATATTAAGTTGTGTATCTTATGATCTTGTTGCGTTTAGTATTGGTAACAGGAATGACATTTTCAGTAAGCAAGGCTTAAACCACCATCATATTTTTTTTCCAAGTACATCTGTTTGTCTAGAAACCTTGATCATGTTTATCAAATGTGTTATGTTTTGATTCAAATAAAAAGTTTTGATATTAAAGGCACATTTTTTTCTATCTATTAATCAAATGAAAATACATAACTTCTGTAGAATGACCCATATAAGTATGCCAAAAAGACTATATTGAAATATTCTCTATATTATAATGAGTGTATAATCCCTTACATGTATTATATAATAAATACAATATACAGCATTGATTTGGTATATGTTAATGGGCTTATACCATAGTGTCTATGTTATTTGGAAATTATTTATCACATTCTTAAAAAATATCCAGAACTATTTCACGGTAGTCCTTAATAGTAATCATCTATCTACAGTAGACTTTGTTTGATTTTCCGATATCATTTGTTCTTGTGAGTGTGCGAGACAAAACATAAACGTTGAAGTTCATAAATAAAAGTGAATTCAAAGGGTTTGACAGTCGTTTTACGTTCCATCAACTTCCCCTTAAAATTATAAAAAACGGGAAATGTACTTTTCCGAATTTGTGACCACAACGCTCTAACATAAATTCTTAGATTTGCACATGCTTATTTTGGTTTAAATGTCGGACTCGGTTAGCTCAGTCGGTAGCACGTCTGACAATCAATCCATGCGTCACGAGTTTGAATCTCCGCATAGCCACAGTCTTCGTGATGATTTATATATAATATTGCATATTAATGTCATTCGTCTCTTACCACTTATTTTCAGTTACTTGCGGAGATATATGTGCTCGAGGACTGGTCAACCTTCCAGCAGGATCTCAGAGAAGAGCAAGTAGGTTCAATGATCGTCTGACAGCCTAGGATGACACACAAATCATGCTTTAAATAACCAATCAATAAAGTATTACAAGTATTACAAACTTGATTATCCACCAGTTACTCCCTATAAGGAGTCAATCTGGTCTCCACAAGGAGTTATTTGTATTGCTGCAGATGTGAATTATGAAGAATTTTATGATTATTTTGATAATATGACTGGAATGCGTGCAGTCGACTTTAATACATATGAAATTAAGTTTTGTTTTTGAAAATCTGAAGACAGCAAAATGTCAGTATATTAATTCGCATCAAGACAAAAAACTGGAGAGCTTTTGTAACACGAATTTCTGTTTGAAAAGTATTTTTGAGAAAATCAAGATTCGTGAACCTGTAATAAAATATCAACCACAGTTTTACCGTAATGCTCATCTACATTCAAACTGTCATCAATATAGAAAAGAGGGTCTTTTAGTATTTGTGGAGGAGTCAAGATTTACCAATGAACATATGTATATCAGTTATAATGTAGATGTTTCGATTAGAAAATATCTCTTGCAGGAAAAGGTGAATATGTTTTATATCGCAAAAAATATGTTTCTTCCCGAAAAGTTATAGATGCATTGAAAGCTGGCATACGACACGTTGGTGGTTATTGTGTTGGTAAAGTGAGACATAAGTATACGAAAATGGAAAGCACACGCGTGCATGCTACATCAAAAGAATACCACCAGGCTTGAGATTCAGTACAGAAATTGAACAATATGAGAAAATAAGAGTTATTTTTAAGTAACAACTCCGATTACGAAGATACTTTACTAGATTTAAAAAGAAAACCAAAAATGGGTAGTCGAATAACTCGTATATCAGACAATTTTTAAACTTTTTTATGTTCATGAATTTGAAGAGAGAAGCAATAGAAGGCACAGGGGAGAACATCATGAGGAAGACTCAGTGGTGGGGGACCACAGGAGTCAGCAACGGAGCAACAGACCAGAATTGTTGCTCTTTTTGAGAATGCTGCCTCCATATGGTTGGCGTCCGTGGTGCGAGTGACGAGCAAGGTTGTTACAAACGCCTTTTATCTTTATTTTTTGCCAAATTATATATTGAATTACATGCATAATTAATTTAATGGTTAATGAAAATCAATTATAAATATTTTAAGAATATTGTAAAATTGTCTGTACGATGCACATAAACAAGTCAATTCTATTTATAGCATTAAAGGATTCCCTATGTTGAACTTGACCTACATTTTCAAAGATCTCACTTGTCGGTGTTTTGGAAGTGCATAAATATTTGCGGAACATAATATGGAAACGTATAACTTAAGGCAATACTTAACTTTATAAATGCTACCTAGTTATCTTCGGGTAGCACATTTCCACCCTTCTTCCACATTAAATCCTTAGATTCCGGCGCACACATGGCAGTCAGCGGCTGCTTATGGGTTCTATAAAATAGAGAACTATAAAATAGAGAATCATCTCAATTTGTGGTAGTGGATAGTTTCATTTTCCTTTTTTTTTTTTTTTTGTACTCTACTGCTATTTTAGTCATATTCGTGGTGCAAAAGGCACTCACATTACTGGAATGACATTTATTTAATATATCAATATATTGTCAATTATTAAAGGTACCCTGCATATACATATATATATATATCCTTTTGTACGGATTGACATGCTCCACAAATAGAAATGCTATCAATTTATTCTCGAAAATTTATCAATGAGTATTTGTTTTTTTTTTGTTTGTATAAAATGCAGCTTAAAAATGTCAGCGTTCAATTCAGAAACGAGCTTATTGCTGGCGCGTAATACTTGTTTCTGAAAGTTGTCATTATCCAGTTTTGTTCACACAACATTGTTCTGTTACTGTTTAATACACGGTATCAATTACATGTAATGTTATAATATTTTATAAAGATATTCAATTGTACGATAGTATCTTTCTGTAAGTTTTTTATAGTCAATAAAAGAAGAATCTTGAAAATGTTAATGATATTGTAAAATTTGCACGCAGCAAATGCCATATATATCATCAAATATGTAGTGTTAACTTCAGAACAAATAGGAGTATTCCAAAGCAATTCACATCTGACGAAGTCGAAACCTGTGCGTTCTGGAAGGCTATCCGTTGATGAAACTTACGCCGCATTTCTACGTGTTGTGCAATTTCTTGAAGGAAATGATGAACAAATTTCGATAAATATCTTGTTATAAAAATGAAACGGTATCTAGAAGGAACAGCATATGAGCCAAACAGCTTCGAACACACGAAACAAAAATTACTTAGCCATTTTGGAGACAAATATAATAACGAATAGTTACGGAAAGACAACTGTAGTGACATTAACGGTAGTTCTTCAATTTTGGACCAGTTCTATAAAATGCCAAAGCAAGACAATTCCGAAGCGAAAACAATGCGAGTCATAAAGACAGCTGCTAAATTATTAAAGAATTACATTATATCAATTGATAAAGATAAAAGCATTTACCCCGATTGCGAAGCCATTGAATCAGAAATAGACTATTTAGCTTACCTACCTAGTTCTCTGAGATGTTGACGGGATGATCTATTTTCGGGAAAAGAAACAAGTTCTAAAGTTGTATCTATAGTATTTTCCTACCTTATATGTATCTATATTCTCTCTGTGGTGTCGCAAAGACGTACTGCGTTGAATCTTTTTCTGTCCGATCTGTTTCTGTCGAGACTTCGAGCTGGAATGCGCAGTTCCTGTCCAGTCTACATGTGACGTCACTGCGCGCACATTGCCCACGCTTTTGCGGGAAACTCTCGGGTTGGACTCGATTTTCTAGGCTAAATTTCACCAGTCACTACACATCCATCGGACAGGCTATTATGCAATCCGTTCGCCCACATTGTATAGTTGCACCTTAACAAATCAGTCTTTGTGTACAAATGCAGTTTGATTCCCGATTTCTGAATCACCATGGATTCTGTTCATCATATTCAGAAATATGCATGTATGAAAAAAGTGCGGTTGTACATCAGGGTACTGAAATTACTGGCCATCCACCCGGAATATTTATACAACATGTAGCCGATAATGTCGACCACATCATAAGAGTGGTTGATGGTCTCGGTATGGGTATGGTAACAACAGTAACACCAGGAAATAAACCCATCAAAACCATTCCTAGCGTTACGGTTTCGTCTGAAGATGTAATGGCTGTAGGAAAGATTAATTTTGCTTACTTTAAACCAAAGGAAAACGTTCAAATCCTATTGAAATTTAAAGAAATTGCCCGTGTATCACCAAAATGACAAAACGTACAATGTTGACATTTTGTGGAAAATATCATGGCTATTAAAGCCGGAACGACCTTTTGGAATGGTTTTATGCAAACAATGCAACAAGGTTCATATCCAGGCAAATCTAATGTCCTATTCATGCCACTGATCGATATGAAATCCAGCGACGAGAATTGGATTTACTTAACTCTATGCTTTGTTAGTGAACAGGCTAGACGGTATAATTCAACACCGCTTTTTTACATTTGATCAACCTTTGGTGGAAGGCAGCTGAACTTCTTGAACATGAAGCTCAAGGTAGTGTGTTACGGAATATTATTCTCTCAAAATTGGTGGCCTTCATGTAGAGATGAATTTTCTTGGTAGCATTGGTTCTCTAATGGTAGGTTCTGGTTTGCGTGAGTTATTGGAAGAGATATATGCTGAGACAGCTGTTAGTCAAATGGGGACATTTGCTGGTAGAATCTGTTGTAACAGCACTAATTCTGGACAATATATACGATGCTCCGTTATCGGCCAATATCGAAGATACGCAGAACAAATTATGTCCCGAAACAAACAGTAATATTATTTTTCATACATGCGCTACTCGGCTGCGACACAACGAGGATTTATAGTTTAAGAAAAGGATTGGCCCTCAAGTAATTTATAATGAATGCACAATTCCGAGAGTGTTCAGTGACGTTTCATCGAGGAGATGCATCTCATGAAGACATTTTAAGTTCTTCACGCATGTCTAAGTTCTTCCAAAAGGTTGCAGAGAGTATTAAATGTGTTACTCCTGAACAGTTGCCACAAACCCAAAGTGCTGCAAAATACCATAGTAACAGAGTGTACTACCAGGTACAAATATGGACAGGGAATGATTTGCTCGCATGGACTTGAATGCTCTCCAATGTGCAGTGAATATCGGGGAGTAACTTGTTTCAGCTACGTAGCAATGGATAATGTCACAGATGAAAATTAGTAAAAATGTTTCTCGATTTATTTATTTAAATACAGAGCGGTCATAGACATGATTTTGTGATATATTGTACAACGACAAAAATGTATGAAAGAATGTATATTTGACAGACTGAATGAATGGTGTTTTACGGCACGTCGATATACATTTTAATAAATGAAATGATTTAGAGAAATCAAAAATTTATTTTTTTTTACTTATAAAATATGTAATGAAAATTATACGTCTCCGAGGGAAATTTTTCGGGTTGTTGAACTACTGCTTAAAACTGAAGTTCAGTTAGATCTTTAATGTTCACAGTTATTCTCCCTGTACACAGGACCGGCGGCTTAACGCCTCTTCCGAGGCTCCGAAGAGAACTGTTTCCCATTGTTGAGTAGTGATCAATCTAATTAAATAATGAATGAAGGAAAAAACTAGTTTAATGGAAAATTTATTAAAAATTTGAAAACATTAAAAAGTGAGTGGGGTAATTGGTATTTTGCGTATATTATCATTTTGCCCAAATAAAATTGAACTTTGTTTAAGACGGAAGTAAAAAGAAAATAACATATTAATATTGTGTTGAAACATGCCCAGTTTCTCCATCAAAAATTTACTTATGGCCATTTTTTTTTTATTAAACGACTTTTATTTCAAAATCAAAATTAAAAAAATAGGTATATTTTGGTATGATGAAAATGAAAGAGAAGTCCGATATTTGCGTATTTTCATCACGTATTTGGAAAAGGTTTGAACTTTCAGAAACTATTAAAACATTTTCTGTTGCAATTAGTCCGCAATTTGATGTTTTTACGGCTATATATGAAAACATTATATTTCACTGGGCATGTTATATGGAATTGACATAAATACATCTCCATCCAAACATGCATTTCACAATGCTTGTGTGAAAATAGATGAAAAGTCAGAACTTAAGTATCATGACCTTCTGTGTAAATGTTACTTTACTCATACTTTCATATACTAGATTTTAAAGATACACTGTGTATGTACTCTGGTAGATTTACAAGTGTATGCCTTGAGTAGATTGCATTGCAAATCTGTATCTATATTTGTAATTTGTTACTTTTACATATTTCTTGAAATAAATGGTTAAATATTAATTATTTGAGGACCGCAAGGGAGATTAGTGACTGCTGTATTATACTAATCGTGTTACCCTCTTGAAATAACGTCTTCTTTATTATTATAAAACCTGAATCAAATATTTTGAAATTTTAATACAATGTTTATATTTACAAAACACATGCTAAGTTTGATTTTAGGGATTATAACTTTTGTCGTTGTAGAATTGTGCCCCTTTAATTTATGAAAAAATTGTGCTTTTTTTATTTCCACGAAATAGCTGATAAAACAATCGCGACGAAACCCGTCTTGCGTATGTAACTATATAGATCTACACTAAACTCCAAAAGAAACCTTACAGTTTTTCCTAAATATCTGTTTCATTGTTTGTTCAATCTTATTAACAAAATATGTTTTTGCTGAATTATTAGCGTGTATAAACATATTTATCTTGCATCGACTGTGCAGCAAGGTTTTTTTAAGTCCATATTAATCACGCTTGATGACCGCATCCTGGGGTTCTACCTACCAGCTGATTAGCAGCCAGAAACATTAACCACTCGGTCCTGACAAAATAATTGCTGACAAATGAGCTGTCGTCACACAGCGACTTGGAGAATACGGAGTTCATGCCAGTCGTCCGTATGTTGGAACACTTTTGACACAACGACACTGGCAGAACATATTTGCTTGGTGCCGGCGACACTTTCGTATGAATCGGCGGTGACTTATATAGAAATGTGTTTATAAACGAAGATCTGACCAAAAAACGTAGCAACATTCTATATAAATCGAAAACTAGTCAGGCAAAATATGTTGAAGCAAGCTTTTTCAAGAGACGGTCACATCTTTGTGAAAGACAAGCACGACCAGAAACATCCGATCCACTCACCGGGTGAAATTAAGCAGTTTTGAATATTATAACATAAATTATTTGTATTGTACATGTATATTATTACATTTCATATGTGACTGGTACATTGATATTAAAATAGTATGTTTTTTTCCATACTTAAATAGTTAAAACACCTTACAATAATATATATGTAACCTTTTTACACATTTTATTGAAAATTAATTTATTTATCAATAGAATCGGCAGTTATACAACTTTATAACTGGCTGCTTTATTCTATCAAATTTACTATTTGTTTACAACAGTGTTTACGCGTAAGAATTGCGTATTTTGTCTTTTTCGCTCGCTATACGTTCTTGCATTTTCACTCCATGTTTGGTCACGTGACAGTCGTCTTACTGTGGATGAATATTTATTTCGTTTTACAAAATAATTCTCTGACAATTTTAATCAGTTCAAAATGGGTGCATTTCTTGTACTTCCAGGTGATCCAAACTGTCAAGTTATGTTGTACATGTTATACAAGGAGAAACGGTCACACTTGGACCTGAAGGAAAATTCTACCTTGGTATCAACCATAAAATAAAAACTGTTGATAGTTCATGGTACATCAAGACTGCTATGGGGAAAAACACAATTGGATTCATTGCAAAAACAACGGGTTTTCTGCATAGCATACAAATTGCTCTGGCCGTAAAACCGTCATATCGAACCTATTGGAAGCTGGTTGCCCGCCCACTTAAGTGGCCAAATTATCAGGACATAAGAATCAAGTTAGAGTTTCAATTATATATTATTTAAATTAATTAAAGTGTTTAGCCATTATATACGATCGTCAGTTGTTATTACTCCCTTTGAGTAGTGATCCCGAACATGTGAATTGAAGAGATTAAAACACGGGAGAGGGCCATAATTCATTCTGGGCCGATATCACCTCCCGTGTAGTATTATCTTAATGACGCATCTTCGACGTCGCTTTGAAACCGCGTTAGCGTTTGCGATGGCAAACGGTATTCGCAAATACACAATATTAAGGTGACTTCTGAATTTCTTTAGTTAGGTCAAGTTAAGACATTGACAACTTGCATGATCTTTCCGTCGCTCTTGTTCAAATATGGAACAACATACCCAACGTTGTGCTACAACGGTACGTAAGGTCAACGCGTCGATGTCTCATTGCTTGTTATTGTCACACACGTTATTGAAGCAGAACAAACAAAACGTCTTTGAAAAACATCACTGCAAATTCAAGTTCTTTATTGGCTAAAACGTAGCCGTTGATTTGCAACCTTTTATTTCGACCCCTGTGTTGTTTGAGCAGCAAAATCATTACGTGACTATTGTCAATTTACAAAAGAAATGCATCCTGGTAAAAATGCTTCAAATATTGGTACCAAATATGATACAATTTTATTTGCAAATGAGTATACATGTAAAAAATATTTTGGGAATCTGCGCGTAACCAAATTTTATTGAATGCGTTTGTGACGTCAGTAGTTATGTGTTTATGAAAACTGGCAGTCTTGTATGATCGTTACATACATTGTTTCATTTTTATCCTCGCTTTTTATAACGGCGGAAAAAAATCTTAATTAAAGATTAAAAACAACATTGGATTAACTATATAACGCATTAATGATGCGATTGCATTGCCCTTTTTTTGTGGACAATTTTGTTATTGAAGTGTGACCCAGTAGTAAGGCACCGAATTCATTGGCTTGTGTAGTGGCCTTGAGCTAGACACTTTTTTTTCCGCATACTTAGTACTGGTTCTACCCAGAAAGACTTCGGGCTAGATTGGTCCGAGTTGTAAAAATTTGTTTCACAATCGAAGTAAAATGAGTTTAAAGTAACTGAAATTTACCCCTCGCGTGAGATGTCTCCACGGTGTGTTGTTTGCAAATCGGAGTTTAGACATTTCGTTAAACAAAAAATATGTGTTGAGGAAATATTCAACTTGAGAAGTTTAACGAAACCGGCCCCAGTTAAATAATAATTAATTATACAACTGCTGTTTACATAATTTGTTACTAACGAACGAATTTTTGTTTAATTTTTGCGCGTTTTGCAATCGTAGGCACATCCATGTTTGTCGACTTAAAAATTAGTGAAAATTACCACTAGGTAACCCTTACGCACCTGTTTTTCAACACATGGACCCTGGGATATTAGTTTACATTAGAACTATTTTATTTCGAAGTTTTCCCGTAACATGTCAGTTGTACCACAATGACGTCTTTCTCCTCTAAGTGTTCAAGCATTCAATGCGTTCTAATTAAAGTAGTTTGGTGAATCCAAATACAACCTGTCATGGTCAGCACTTGTTTTGGTACGATGTGTATATGCTTGCTAAAATTTATAAACTATATTTGACCGGGGAAATGCATACCGGCCCAAGCATCAATATAAGGTAGGTCTAAAGGAAGTTATTCCTTTATAAAAAAAAATCCGTAAAATTCTTTCTGAAGAACAGATGTTTCCTCCACGTGAGATATTGGTAGTTTCTCGAAACCAAAACGCATTACCCTTGAGTTAAGCGCTAACATAATTGAGCGTTCATAAAATGTGGAACAGCAGTTTAGAGATTAAAATCAAGTGTCAAATTTAGACGCTTATCGCTCAGTGCAACTAGCTCATCTGAACGTAAAACTTTAGTCAAATTTGTCGTATTGCATAATTATATCATATTCAGAAAAAAATCAAAATATTTCTGCAAAGTTTATTGAAACTTTAATTAAGTTTATTGAAACTTTAATTTAAAGGAAATGTGAAATAAGAGAAAATTTATGAGCATATTTATAGCTAAGCTTTTTTACCATCCAGGGGTCAGTGATCGGGGTCATTATCTCTTTAATTCTTAATATGTTTGTAAATGGTACTGAAGGTATTTGTTCTGTCTCAACAATTGATTGTCTAGTGACGGTTACCCTTGCATCACAAACACAAACAAGGCAAAATGATTGTCATCTCTTTATTGACTGAACGTCCCTGGTTCACAAATTGCCGTCTTATTGAGCATTTCGTATAAGTGTACGTGATGTTTGGTAAAAAAAAAAAAAGTGTACTATTCCAAATATTTCAGTGTTTGTAACTTTACAATAAAAACAGGACGAACACGACAAATAATGAATTCCGAGCACTAAATAAACAAATCAATTTACAAAGCAATGATGCGTGAAATACATAATATTTTTAAAACAAGTGTTTATACCGTTTTGAAAATATTCAAATAACTGTTTACTGCTAGTAAAAGCTATGTTACCAGTACATGACGTCATTGATAATTGACATCAAACGACTTACTCAGATATCTTCCCTAATGGAGCAGTCGTGTTTCAAAGTATCGGCGTTTAAGCCACTTAGCGACTTAATTCAGAATTGTCAATATTACTCGACGCAACACACCACTTTGGTCCGGATTTCAAGTCAAGACGGGAGGTCGGATGGGCCCGGTCTTGATCAATCGGTCTGTCATGATTATTTTCTTGGATTATATATTATCATGTATCATCTTTTCTCCATTATCATTTATTTGTCTATTAATTTTCTATGATTATATATTTTAGTAATCTTACTCTCAAATCCTTGAAAACTGTCATGGCTTATGGGCTAATCTTGTAAAGTGAAATACTATATGGTTATACGTATGCCATTTTTAGATGGATGTTGGTGCCGTTCTTGTCTTGTCGGGACTTGAATTTACATCCATCGGGTGGTATGCGGGATCTGATGTATTACTTTGCTGGAGTATATTGTTTACGTATTCTTGGCATCATGTCTGTCGGATATCCACAGCATGTGTCCCCTTGTTGGACTCCGAGGCGGGTGAGAAACGTGAACAACGAACCAAACACAAACTCATTATGGCTTCCAAAAAAAGACACCAAAGTAGTACTACTAATCGACCTTTACCTGCTCAGTCTGTTCTGAAGCGTGCTCGGCGCGATTCGGCAGAGACTGAATCAGATGACGATTTAATTCAATTGAACTGGCCACGATTTTTAATAATTGCATCTACAGATGAAACTCAACGCGTTACCAAACTTTCGCCGTTTGCGATTCACAAGCAAATACTTGGTATTGCTGGTGAGCCGCGAGAGGTGAAAAAATTAAATCAAATACAATTCTTGTTGAATGTGTAAAAAAATGTCATTCAGACAATTTGCTTTCAACCAAAGTATTTGTAGATATACCAGTGGAGGTTCGTCCACACGTCACACTCAATTCCTTCAAAGGAGTTATTCGTTCCAGGGAACTGGAACATTGTACTGTTGAGGAGATGAGTGTGAACCTGAAACCACAGGGGGTCTCGGAGATGACTCGAATCACTACCAGGAAGGATGGCAATACCAGACAAACGAACACCTTTATTTTAACTTTTAATTCTCCAAGTCTTCCTAAAACAGTAAAGATCGGATATCTGTCTTTACCTGTTGACCTATTCATCCCAAATCCACTCCGGTGCTTTAATTGTCAGCAGTTTGGACATCACCGAGAAAGATGTAGACGAGATGCCGTGTGTGCTCGATGTGGTGAAGTAGGGCACACCGACTTCTCGTCTTGCTCAAAACCCGCCCGTTGTGTTAATTGCAGTGGGAACCACGGGGCTTTCTCGCGAGACTGTCCAAAATGGAAATACGAAAGAGAAATTCAAAAAATTAAACTAGAAAAAAAGATTTCATTTCCTGAAGCCAGACGTCTTGTTGAAAGCCAGTCTCCAACTACTCCATCAGGTAAATCATATGCTGATGTAAGTAGAATTGTTGAGAAAAAATCAACAAGATGTATGGAAGTTCAGACGGACATTACCTGGTTAACTGAAAATCCGAAACCTTATAACTTTGTCATTCCTGGTACGTCTCGAGTCACATCTGAGACTCAGACGATCTCCACTGTTAAACCTATTCTGAAACCTAAGCCTGCCAGTAAAACTTATAAACAACAGACGGTTTCTGAAACTGATCAGAAAACGTCAAAATCGGTGAACTTGGGGAATGTTCCGAGTTCACCAAAAGCGTCGAGCTCTGGTAGTGCCAAGAGCTCGTCTTCTACGGGCTCTGGTAATACCAAGAGCCCGTCTTCTGTGAACTCTGTTGTTACCAAGAGTTCCCCTCGCAAGGCTGGAAAAATAAATCTGGCCTCTGCCAAATTGTGTGTCACGGGGAGGCAACCTGAAGAGCCAGATGGCCCTGTACGGTTGCACAACAAATTTTCACACCTTGATATGGAGACCGATGAAGCACCATCGGATTCTACCAAGGTCGTAAAAACTAAAGCCCCTTTGGCACCTATTATTCCACCTAAATGAACGATTCAAATACAAATAAAATAATACAATGGAATTGTCGAGGTTTAAAACCAAATTATGATGAGATTAGTTTACTTTTAAATGAACATAACCCTATTGCATTTTGTCTTCAAGAAACTTCTTTGAAGTCAAATGATAAAACTACTTTTAAACAGTATTCTTTATATAATACAATCTGTGATACAGGTGAAAAAGCAACTGGTGGCGTGTCTATTCTTGTCAATAGAAACGTCCCGCACAGCACTCTTGCATTGGACACTAATCTGCAAGCAGTTGCAGTTAGTGTTACAATGCATAGAGTTATTACAATTTGCTCTTTATATTTACCACCAAGTGCAACCCTTGATCCGAAGGATCTCGATCAACTCATTGCACAATTGCCATCACCTTTTATGCTTTTGGGGGATTTTAATGCCCACAATTACATATGGGGTTGTAAAGACATTAATGATAAAGGTAATAATAAATCTCATACATATTTACATCCTGCTTCAGGATCGAAAACTTCCATCGATTTATCAGTTTGGGAGCCATCACTTTTGTTAGACTTTTCATGGAGTGTTGGTGACGACCTCTGCGGGAGTGACCATTATCCGATATTTCTGACAAATATCGGACCTCCACTTCTCGATAGAAATCAACGATGGAAACTTCGCAAAGCAGATTGGCATATGTTCCAATCTCTTTGCGAAGAACAGTTAAAGCCTGATTTATTTAACGATACAGATGATCCTGCTGGTCAGTTTTCATCAATATTATACAGTTTAGCAGAAAAATCTATCCCAAAAACCTCGACAAATCCATGGTATGATGGCCCTCAAAAACCATGGTATGATGATGACTGCAAGAATGCAGTCAAGGATCGTAAAAAAGCTTTAAGGCAATTTAATTTAGACAATTTTAAAGTGTTTCGTGCGAAAGCAAGACGTACTCTTAAGGAGAGTAAGAGAAAGTCCTGGAGAGATTACGTCTCTAGGCTTAATTCTCGTACTTCCCTTAAGAAGGCGTGGGACATGGTCCGAAAAATCAACGGTAAGGGTACTCCAGGTTGCGTTAACCATTTAAAAACTGAAAATCATACTGCCACATCTGCCAAAGACATCGTTAATACTTTGGCAGATACTTTTTCAAAAAAATCATCTACCACTAATTGCAATCCAAAATTTTTAAAACATAAACATCAGACTGAAAAGCAGAAACTAAACTTCAAATCAAATAATTCAGAAAAATATAATAAGAAGTTCTCTTTGAGTGAATTGAAAAATTCCTTAAAGAAGGCACATGATACATCAGCTGGTCCTGACGATATCCATTATCAACTTTTAAAACATTTACCCGAATCGTCCTTATTAATTCTACTTGATATATTTAACTCTATTTGGGTGACTGGAAACTTCCCCGAGTCTTGGAGGGAAGCTATCGTTATTCCGGTACCCAAACCTGGGAAAGATAACACGGATCCAGTTAATTACCGTCCAATTGCTTTGACAAGTTGTGTTTGTAAAACCATGGAACGTATGATTAATGGTCGCCTCGTTTGGTTCTTGGAATCCATCAACCTAATTACTAAGTATCAAAGTGGATTCCGACGCCAAAGGGGCACTACAGACCATTTAATTAGATTTGAATCGTTTGTTAGGGAGGCTTTCATAAAGAAAGAACATTTAGTCGCTGTATTTTTTTTACACTTTTTAGATGATAGACAGTTTCAAGTCCGAATTTGGAACAACCCTCTCCGATGTTCAAAAACAGGAGATGGGCGTCCCACAAGGCAGTATTCTGTCTGTCACACTTTTTAATATTAAAATTAATAATATTGTAAAGAGTATAAATCCTGGTGTGGATTGCTCTTTATATGTTGACGATTTTGTAATTTGTTACCGTTCAAAAAATATGAAAACTATCGAAAGGCAACTACAGCAATGCCTTAATAAACTTCAGACTTGGTCTGATGAAAACGGTTTTAAATTTTCTAAGTCTAAAACAAATTGTATGCATTTTTCTCAACTACGTAAACATCACGATGATCCCAATCTAACGTTAGATGGGACACCTATACCTGTTGTTGAGAAAACAAAATTTTTAGGTCTTATTTTTTACCGTAAACTTACTTTTATTCCTCATCTTAAATATCTTAAGACAAAGTGTAATAAAGCACTAAATTTATTAAAAGTTGTTGCCAATACTAATTGGGGTGCAGATCGTAAAGTTTTACTTCGACTTTACAGATCTCTAATCAGATCAAAATTGGACTACGGCTCTATTGTATATGGATCAGCTCGCAAGTCTTACTTAGCGATGCTTGATCCTATACACAACCAAGGACTACGACTCGCCCTTGGTGCCTTTCGTACGTCCCCTGCCGACAGTCTTTATGTAGAGGCAAATGAACCATCATTGTATTTAAGACGTGAAAAACTGGCTCTTCAATATGCAATTAAACTTCATTCAAATCCATCTAATCCTGCTTTTAATCTTACTTTTGACCCAAATTATGAAACTCTCTTTGATAAAAAACCTAAAGCTATTCGAACTTTCGGTCTCCGGATCAAACCAAAACTAACCGAAGCCAATATTGATCTTAATTTAATTGCTAAGTACAAAGTCTCAGAAATACCAACATGGACTTTGGAGAAACCAAAAATAATTTTTGAACTTTGTAAAGACAAAAAATTTGAAACAGACTCGACTATCTTCCAAAGTAAATTTAATGAAATCAAATCGTCTTATAATCATTATTGTCAAATATATACAGATGGTTCTAAAGATGGAGAAACCGTGGCTGCAGCTGCTGTTATAGAACAGCACACCTCAAAGAGCCGATTACCAAACGGAGCCTCCATCTTTTCAGCTGAACTCAAAGCTATTGATTTGGCATTGGACTACATTAATGATTCTGAGGAAAAACAGTTTATTATATTTTCTGATTCACTTTCATCTCTTCAAGCCATAGATGGCATGAAAGATGATAATCCTCTTGTTCTTCAACTTTTAAATAAATACAATGTTCTATGTAAAGATAATACTATTGTTTTCTGCTGGCTTCCTAGCCATTCAGGAATTCGAGGAAACGATAAAGCTAAGGCTGCAAAAGCAGCCTTAAGCTTGAATATTATTACTTTTAAACTGCCTTTTACAGATTTTAAATCTCATATTAATAAATATATTTTTAGGTCATGGCAGTCCTCTTGGGATCTTGCTATAAATAACAAATTACATGTTATTAAACCAAAACTTGGCAAATGGCATCCTAGCAATAGGTGTATTCGTCGAGAAGAAATTGTATTAGCTCGGTGTAGAATTGGGCATACGCGCTGTACACATTCATATCTTTAAAAACGTGAACCTGTTCCAGAGTGTGTGCCCTGTTTTGCACCGCTTACTGTGAAGCACATACTGATCGACTGTGTGGACTTTTCTCCAATGCGAGAAAAATACTACAGAGTCGACAGTATGAATGAATTATTTGATAAAATTGATGTTTCACATATTTGGTTTCCTTAAAGAGGTTAAGCTTTTTAATCATTTTAAGTACAATTATTATATCATTGACCTTGTTCACTTATTTGTTGTTTTTTTTTATTTATTTATTTGTAAATAATTTTCATTTATTTATTTGTATTTTTAACCGTATTTATTTAATATATTTTTGTCATCATAACGTCCATTAATCTTTGCGCGCACAAAATGACCTATTTATGTGTCGACGTGCCGTAAGACACCATTCATTCATTGTCAATATTACTAACGTGTGCATTGTAAGTATTAAATTCCATGTCTCAAATTCTAAGTTTAAAGTTGTGATTGTCTTAAATTTTACATTGTTTCATAAAATGATGAAACGATTAACGAGAACATTTCAGTGGATGGAATTTCCCCATATAGTTTCAAGAAAAAGGAAGCATAAAGATACAGTGATCACTCTTAAAACTAGTTACTACGAGAGAAATAGGTAAATTATTATAAATGTCCTCGTTACTCGTTTCATCATTTTTTGGACAGGGTACAGACTGTGCTGCCCATGAACGTCATCATTGTAATAAATCACAACTTCCCATTAAAACGTTCAGTGGCGCTGCAAAATTACTGACAGGTCCCCTTGTAAACAACCCGAGAAGTTGCGAATAGAAATATTTGCTGTAAACCTTCGTCAGAATTCGCGACTCTAAATACAGCCTTGCACAAGGTGAGCTACCACCATTGCGTTTTCCATAGACTTAATTATAACGTTTGGCATAATTTTCACTTGTTCAACCATTCGTGGACCCAAAAAAAGTCCTACATATTTAAGTACTATCCTAGACTAAAATTTCATTCAAACTTGATGTTATATTCCTTTCATTGCTGCGCTAGTCTGGTCCACGGAAGTTTAAGATGTGTTTATAAGTAATGTATGGTATTGTTATGTATGATGTGCATGTCACTTTTATATATTATATACTTATTTTCTTACTATAGAAGTTTTAAAAGAGAAAGAGGAAAAGTCAACTGTGCGAATTAGAGAGAGAGAGAGACCGCGGATTGATAGAACACTACATAAACAACAGGAATTTTCATTTCAACTAACATGTGTTGAAGTTTTTACTCTTTATTTGAATGACACATATTGATTGAACAGTATCGTGTTTTGAAAGCTAATAACAAATTTACCTTATGACTGAACTACTATACAATACACATTATTGCTATTTTATTTTTATTTTTTTTATTAAATTATCATCAAATCTATTAGATGTAGTTAAACGTTTTATATGTATATGCAAATAATCTCAGACAACTCCTCAGACAACTACTAATTACAAACAACAAACATCAAAAATATTATGTTTTCCTACATCATAACAAATGTTTATATACGAATTTAGCGATTGGTGGTAATGTCAGGCGGATTATATTCCTTAAGCACTTTGTCAAAGAGATATTTCCGTTTCTTAGTTGCGTACTTCCAGGACTCTTCACTCTCGAAATCGTCTTCTTTCAGTTGTCTGGCTGTCCGTTTGATAGCAGTATGAATGGTATCTTTTCTTATCGAATCGAACCATAAAACCCTGAATAAATATTTATCGATAAGAAGCTTTCTGTATTTCGGCAATAGTTCGTTGAGTTGAATGCCTTTTTTCCGGCTTGCTTTTCATTCAGTTCATCGTCGTTCACAAAATCTGATGCTATTTTGTCGAATTCGGGCTGAAGTGATTTTAATACATAATCAACCATGTCGTACCAAGGGTCTATTGTTTCTTCCTTTTCATCCGAGTCTGATTCCATATCTGAATCGTCGGTATTAGATTCGTCGGTAAGTTCTTCTTTCTCCAGCTCTTCCTTGGAACTATCGTCTCCGTGTATTATTTTCTTGTGTCGAAGCATATTATCTTTACGTTTATACTCCTTTTTACAAAGATCACAGGCGAACATCCTCGGCGACAGCAAACTAATGAATTATTTGTTCACTTTTAACTAATTCCTTATATATATATATAAAGTATCGGCATGACCGGGGAGGAGTTAACTCATTTAAAAAAAGAAGTTGAACTAAACCCTCGGTGAGGTTTGAGGAGGCATGCATGAGTTAAATTTAAAAGACATGAGTGTTAAATAATAGTATACTCCGAGTTACCGCAAACTTTTTATATGGACATATAATGTGAACATCACATTTTATTTTGTTTGTTGCATACATATCGCTTTAGTTACGCTATTTAATGTTACAAATAAGTTTAAAATAATGTATAATGTTTTGTAAATCTTCAACCACTTTTTGTTGACTCCTTGTTTCTAAAGTCTATGTATTAGAAGTGTAGAGTTAACTTATTTAAATGAGGAGTTAAAACTAAATCCTCAATGAGGTTTGAGGAGGCATGTAAGAGTTAAGTTTGAAAGAAATAAGTGTTACATACTAGTATACTCCCAGTTACCGCAAACGTTTTATAAGGGCATAGAATGTGCACATCACATTTTATTTCGCTTTAGTAACAGTTTTTAATGTTATCAGATAAGTTTAAAATAATGTGTTATGTTTTGTAACTCAACCACTTTTTGTTTGCTTCTTGTTTCTAAAGTCTATGCATTAGAAGTGTAGAGTAAACTCATTTAAATGAGGAGTTTAAAACTAAATCCTCAATGTTGACAGATTACCTATAACATACTGGTCGAAATATCATCAATGCGCTAATATTTCTTTATCAAATACCCCCATCTGTTGTCTTATACACATGTTTGCCTTAAGCAAACTGATCTATATGATACTTTCAGTATATACAAATTAGAATATGTATACCCATTATTTATGTAGGCTATAAGTTTAGCCACAAAATTTACTTCGACGATTACTCTTAAGCATACAATGTGTTTCATTTTTGTAATTCTAATTCTATTCTAAAGTTACACGAGTATATATATGTGAATTACAACACATCAAATGAACGAATATAGAAATATGATGCATCCAATACACAATCTCTGTTTTTATAGTTGACAGTTTGCTCAAACTGACACGCAGTTAATCAAGTGGACAGTATGTTTACGCTTAATTAACATCAAATAATACAGTGGACAGTGTGTTTAATATATACCCGCTATAAGTATACTGATTATAAAGATACTCGATATAAATTGCTTTATTGCTGTCTAGTAATAAGCGTCGTCGGAAATAAACGCAAAACTGCGCTATCTCTTAAATAACTGTCAAAATATATCCGTACGCTTACCGCAGTCCGCGTATAAAACGTGAAAACAGATAGCGTGTTATATCCCTAATTTAAAACTTAATTTATCTGTACGAAATTCTACCGCCATAAGTAACGGAGGATAAAAGATAACAGTCGATGTGCCCAAGGATTTATACAAGTCCGTAATATACGTAATTGTTTCCGAGTTTACACAGAACGATGAAATATATACAAACTGATTCGTTTTATACTATTTTGTAAAAACTAATAAGCAAACTATAAAGAACTGTATATTACTTAATGTAACTTTATATATTAAATACGTAAGTTCATCTTTCGCTGATATTTTCTGCATTAACCTGACACCGTCGTAGGTAAATAAAAACAGTGGCTGTCTCTATCAAAACGTAATACGCTACTACAACGACGTGGACAGACGATATCGTTATAGCTACTCGGGTAATCTTTAAATAACGAAAGAGAGATGAAAATACTATTTTGTAAAATCTAATTAAACTATCTGCGCAAGAACATTTTACGTCTGCTTTTTTATGTTAAGTTATATATACATAATGTAAACAAATAAAACTTCGAGCTATTTCCTTCTTTTACCTTCGAATCCGCCTATCGAAATAAAAGCCGATACTCGCTCGGTCGTTTCCGTTTAAGATCGTTTGCGATAACTACGACTAATATACCGCGTTCGTTCGCCTTCGGCGATTATCGATTATCTTCGTATTGGATTCCGCAAAATTGTGTCCATTTTCCGTAAAAATGTGTCCATATTTACTTACTATTTTAGCTCCAACTATACTACTACTCTGCTGACGAGTTAAGCTGACTTGATTCTAATGGCTGAGCCTTCAATTTTTTGAACCGAAATTCATTGTAGCCATGAAATTCTTCAAACGCAACTGGAATCGACAACACAGATGATTCTCTACGGCTTCTGTCATTGATCACACTATGTTGGTTGGTGATATACCACAGGCTATTTGTCAGCGACTGAAAATAGAACAATGTCATAGTGGCTAAAATTGCTTGGAATCATCTTGGTACAGCATCCCTGTAAGAGCAAATATATGCATGGTATAATATCAAAATTAGACCAGCAGTTTAACAGAACAGAAGATATTAATTTAAAAAACTTTCAATTTATTGTAACCAGGAACAGATAAATAAGATCTCTAAACCATGTCCTAAAGTTTAATATTAATTGACATTAATCATTTTGTATTTGATTGTTCTTCTCTACTCATAAAACACTTTTAAATGATACCATATTTTCATGGGGTTATCGGGCATCCTTATAATGGATGGAATACTTTAAATGATCATTAATATTGTAGATGTAGCAAACTGTGAACAGTCATTTAATATCAGATCAAACTATAACAAAATGCAGATCAATGGTATTAAAGGGGGCAGGGTATTATAGTTAGGGTGATTATAATTTATTTAGGGTAAGTGAATATAATTAAAACTACCAAACAGACATAGACTACACCAACCACCTAGATACTAAAAGCTATATATGTGTATGTATGAGACTTAGCATAGTGTTTTTAAGACATACATGCCAGGTCAGAAATAAAATACAAGTCTTTAAATATGAAGCTCATGTCAGAAGAAAAATAGCTAGAGACTCGATACTATAAAGCATGAAATAAGCAGAGAATCTATATGCTATTAGGTTTGGTTATTAGTATCATTTCTTTCATACTGTACCATTGTAATCCTCTGAAAATAATTTAATAAAACATGTTTAAAAAAACAAGCGATTCCAAATCAATGTGGACCCTTTCACCTTTAGTATTTAAAACTTTTCAGTAACTGTTTACAATTACATAAAAGCTTTATAACAAATTAAATTATTATTTAATATCTCCACTACCCCTATAAAATTATGGTAGCTAACTGAAGCCTAAATGTCATTACCTGAAACCATATACTAACAGATTGACAGGTGGACAAATAGACTAGAATAATAGAATGATTTGACAGCGAAAGCACAGCCTATTGATAAATATCATTATGAAACGTTTATGGATACTGCCACACAGTAAACACTTATGTTATTCGACAGATGACATCTTAAGTTTGTGCGTCGGTTGTTTAATATAATTATTATATATAATATTATAAAGGAGTACACGGTTATGATGCTTCTTTGTCTGATGCAAACACAAACATGTTGGAATGTACTTTTTAAAATGCAGCAAGACATGAGACCTTTACTACCTGAGTGAAATAACTGCCTTCCTCTCTACTGTGAAACATCAGCTTTCTATCATCCATCCAGTCAATTAGGTCATTGAACAGTTCGTCCTTCCTCGACAGTCCCTCATGTACACCAGAACTAATTTACAAAGCAGGGTAACAGTGTCATTAAATATTTTCTATATATTATTAAAATCATGGCACCTTTAATCAAAACTAGAAATCAATATCAATAAATAGTGTTCTTTTTCAATGGCAGTCAAATTGTTTATTTATTTAAAGATTCCACCATAGCTTAATTTTATGGTAAAATGTGCCAGACTACATGTATGGGGTTCATTGGTTTGAGTCCTCGTTATTATAGTACTAGTAGTTCAATGTCATATACCAAAGAAAAGGTAGTACAAGTATTTAAAACAATTAAAGGCCTTGAAATGACTAAAATATTGTTGAAAATTCCAAAACCAACACCAAAAAAAATGTTTCATAAATTTGAAACTTGTTTTATGATTATTTGTAATCTTATCAAGACAGTTACAGTACATAATTTAAATAACGTTTCCACCTGTAACATACAAACTTCGATATTTTTTTCTCTGGCAGTATTAGACTCGGTTTCTGCTGTGACATCAGCATGTCAAACGCATTTTTCGTCTGTATCGGTGTAGCTGTCAACTGCAACTGTTCATCATCTTCGTCTGGCCGAATACAGTTCAGCTTAAGAAACTTTGTGCCTGGAAACTGAAATATATCAAAAGTTTAGAAAGACTTTCAGATGAGAAGAATTAAAGTAAAATAAAGCCAATGTGGAAATGTTATTACGTTTTGTATTGTATATACAAATTTAAAAAAAATGTCATGCCAATTTTTTTAAAACTGCCAACCTACAGAAAGGATATATTTTTAATACCTCAAATCTTGAGTTCACTTTGTCATTTCAATGTCAGAGGTATTAGGTCAGAGATAAAGCAGTATGATTATTTGTTTTATAGTGTCAATTTACATATCAGATTTTACTAAAAACAGTTTTAACTTTAAAGTGATTAAAAGGACTGCCAGGGGCATTAACTGTGGTAATATGACTTGACACAAACCTGTGACACAAAAACACCGACTGGCAAGTCGTACATCTCGTCATCTTCCAGAAGTGTCCATGGCCCATCTAAAAACATTAAAAATATATTTAATATGAGTCAAGGATTTGTGAACATGTGTTTTAATCCAATGTTAACTGGGTTCAAACCACACCCAGCCACACACGTTCCATTGCATAAATTAATGGTTGGATATAAAATTATTTTTATTAATAATATTAAAATACTGACTGACATCAAAGTGATATTATTTGGTGTGTATTCAACAATTTTGATGCTTTAAAAAATATTGACAACTGCCTTGTGTAAAAACATTAAAATGACATTTATATGAAAAGAATTGTCTGAAATCGCCAACATCCCGGTCATTGCATCGGTTTTGAATCTTTGGCCTGGCTGACTTTGAATACAAAAAAGTATGCACTCGAAAATTAAAATTTTAAATCAACTCCGACGATCTTTCAGAAGTTGCATAAAAGTGAACCACATGTCAAGATCAGCAAGGGATGATAAAGAAAATCGGTACCCTTTGAATCTGTTTCACTGTCAGTTTAACATAGGGTTATGTTACTTGTTGATATATGCGTATTTCTGACGATATCTGACATTTTTTACCCCACCCACTTTTACAAACCTGCATGTGTCGCTATATATTGACATCATGGCATCGTAATGGCACCTGAGCGACGACTCTATTTTGCCCAAAAACATCGTCGATTCTAATGATTTGAAAAGGCGCATCTCATCCCTGTGGACACATTTTGTGCGCCACACATTGAAAAGCACAGACGACATTCTGCCCCGATCGAGATCGATAGACGCTCGAGCGTTTTTGCGATACCGAATATTCGCATTTATCTCCTTTGGCAATAATTCGCAATTTCACGGTCACCAACAACTAAAATTCGGAGAATCGAAAAAAATATCTTTAGAGTCGAAAAAAACTCTAGGGTTGGAGGGGTTTTGCTAGGTAGGGTCGGGTTGCCCGAAACACAGATTTTTTTTTTTTAGACCTAACTTTATTCTCGTGAATATAGTAAAATACTACAAATAAAATAGAAACACATTGTATACATATAAACACAAAAAATGATGAAACTTGCACCATGGATCACAATAATGGACTAGAATTTTTAGGTATTTGAGAACGTGTTTCTTTAATGTGACATTCTCTTGTTTATTTTAGCATTGCTTTTGTGCCCTTTGTTCCTTTTGTTCAATCTTCCTGAAAAAGCAGCCAATTAAGCATTCTTGAAATATATGGGTAAGATTTGCATTACATTATACAATTGAGAATATCACATCATGTCCACGGCAACATTTGGCTGCAGAAAGGCTCCTGTGTAGAGTGTCTTCAATCCATACTGAAAGAAAATAAATCGCTTAAATGGAGCAATATGGTAGCATACATTTAGTGCTATGTCTAGTTAAAGCTCGACACCTGCTGCTAAAATATGACACAAATTAACAGCATACTGATGGTCGGAGGCCTCTGCAACATACCTGGATCATTTTTAGTGGGGGAAGCATATAGTCGCCGCTTCATCCGTGCGTCACCAAATTCTTGTCCGGGCTATTTCTCTACAACCTCTGGTTGGAATTT
The DNA here is from genome assembly GCA_029582155.1 of Panopea generosa. NCBI lineage: Eukaryota > Metazoa > Mollusca > Bivalvia > Adapedonta > Hiatellidae > Panopea > Panopea generosa. The sequence goes on from CM055905.1 coordinate 44,784,186, forward strand.
TATGAAATTTGCTAGGATGCATCACTACCAAGTGCAGATGCGCATATTATCTTTATAGTTTAACATATTTTATTGCCAATATATTTACAAATATATATATTACAAGCATACAAGAAACATTGAAATGATAAGGCAAAAGGGTCTGGCCACAAGTGCTCACCACATTAGTTCATCGGCCATCCCCTTGTAATGATGGTTTACATTATATCTCGATGGCTTAGTAACATTTGAAAGACATACTAAACATATAAACATGTAGTAAAGTGTTGCAGACATACATTATAAATCAAGTCAAAATACATGAATATGTTTAGGAAAAAATAAAGAAGATAAAGTTACGATAATAATTCGAAAAGAAAAAAATAATATAGAAATTAAAACAATACATTCAGAAGAAGAATGTATTGTCGAATTGTAAAGTTAAGCCCCAGATCTCCATTCAAACAAATAGCACGCATGACTCCTGCAGAGGTATTTTGTAAAACTAAAAACTAAATTAAGTAAGTTTCACAAAATATGTAGTTAATGTTTACTAGTCATAAAAACGTTTTGTTTGTTTAATATATAAATGAATGTTGTCAAATAGATCACAATTTTCATCATATGTTAAGTCATTGCTGCCAAATAGAATCATTTGAATACTCAACAGATGATATGTTCTTGTTTCTGTAAATAATTGAAGCCGTTGTTCAGTAAAACGTTGAAAATTCGTTGTTTTTAAACCCGCGTTTATATTAACTCCCCCCTGTCGGTAGGGATTAGAATTTACCGACTGCTCGTTCCAAGCAGAGGGGTAAGATCCTCCCCGAAAAGGAACCCACCTGTTGACCGTGGGTGGCGACCCGTGCGGTTGGATGAAGGAGTCCTGGTGGTTGAGCGCCGCAGGAGTCTGCGACGCAACACACCACTTTGGTCCGGATTTCAAGTCAAGACGGGAGGTCGGATGGGCCCGGTCTTGATCAATCGGTCTGTCATGATATTTTTCTTGGATTATATTTTGTCATGTATCATCCTTTCTCCATTATTTCATCCCCATTGATTTTTTCCATTCTCATTTACTTATCTATATTTATTTTCTATGAATATATATATTAGTTATCTTACTCTCAAATTCTTGAAAACTATCATGGCTTATGGGCTAATCTTGTAAAGTGAAATGCTATATGGTTATACGTATGCCATTTTAGATGGATGTTGGTGCGGTTCTTGTCTTGTCGGGACTTGAATTTACATCCATCGGGTGGTATGCGGGATCTGATGTATTACTTTGCTGGAGTATATTGTCCACGTATTCTTGGCATCATGTCTGTCGGATATCCACAGCATGTGTCCCCTTGTTGGGCTCCGAGGCGGGTGAGAAACGTGAACAACGAAACAAACACAAACTCATTATGGCTTCCAAAAAAAGACACCAAAACGATACTACAAAACGACCTACACCTGCTCAGTCTGTTCTGAAGCGTGCTCGACACGATTCAGTGGAGACTGAATCAGATGACGATTTATTGACTTCAACTAATTGGCCAAGATTTTTAACAGTTACATCGACAGATCCATCTAGACCAGTAACAAAGCTTTCACCTTTTGCGATTCACAAGCAAATACTTGGTATTGCTGGTGAGCCGCGAGAGGTGAAAAAGCTCAAATCTGATAAGATTTTGATTGAATGTCAGAAAAAAAGTCATTCTGACAATCTCCTTTCATTAAAAAAATTTGTTGACATACCTGTAGAAGTCCGTCCTCATATTACACTCAACTCCTCCAAAGGAGTCATTCGTTCCAGGGAACTGGAACAATGTACTGTTGAGGAGATGAGTGTCAATTTGAAACCACAGGGAGTTTCAGAGGTGACCAGAATTAATACCAGGAAAGATGGCAATATAAAACCGACTAATACTTTTATTCTTACGTTTAATTCTCCAAACCTTCCAAAATCTGTAAAAATCGGTTATATATCTTTACCCGTTGACCTTTTTATACCCAACCCACTTCGTTGTTTTAACTGTCAACAGTTTGGACACCATCGAGAGAGATGTAGACGAGATGCCCTGTGTGCTCGCTGTGGCGAACAAGGACACACAGACTTCTCGTCTTGTAAAAAACCCGCCCTTTGCATTAATTGCAAAGGGAACCACGGGGCTTTCTCGAGGGATTGTCCAAAATGGAAACAAGAACGCGAAATTCAAAAAGTTAAATTACAAAATAAAGTATCATTCCCAGAGGCCAGACGTATTGTTGAACTCCAATCTCCATCTGCTCCTTCAGGTAAATCATATGCTGAAGTGAGTAGAGTTGTTGAGAAAAAGACCACAAGATGTATGGAAATTCAAACTGATATTACCTGGCTTAATGATAACCCCATACCATATATTGCTGTCGTTCCTGGTAATTCTAAAGTCTCATCTGAGACTCAGACTTCAACTCCGGTAATTAAACCAATTATACAACCTAAACCAAATATTAAACAAAACAAGAAAAATCTTACATCTATTTCTAATAAGAAAACGGCGAACTCGGGGAATGTCCCGAGTACCCCAAAACCGGAGAACTCGGGGAATGTCCCGAGTTCCCCAAAACCATCGGGCTCTGGTATTACCAAGAGTCCAACTACTCCGCAGAAGGCTAAGATACATCTAGCCACTGCAAAATTATGCGTAACAGGGAAGCAACCGGAGGAGTCTGATGACTCTATACGGTTGAAAAATAAATTTTCCTACCTTGATATGGAAACCGATGATGCATCATCGGATTCCTCCAAGGTCGTTAAGTTAAAAGTCCCTTTAGCACCTATACTTCCACCTAAATGAACGATTCAAATTCAAATAAAATAATACAATGGAATTGTCGAGGTTTAAAACCAAATTATGATGAGATTAGTTTACTTTTAAATGAACATAACCCTATTGCATTTTGTCTTCAAGAAACGTTTTTGAAGTCAAATGATAAAACTACTTTTAAACAGTATTCTTTATATAACACAATTTGTGATACAGGTGAAAAAGCAACTGGTGGCGTGTCTATTCTTGTCAATAGAAACGTCCCACACAGTACAATTGCATTGGACACTAATCTGCAAGCAGTTGCAGTTAGTGTTACAATGCATAGAGTTATCACAATTTGCTCTTTATATTTACCACCAAGTGCAACCCTTGATCCGAAGGATCTCGATCAACTCATTGCACAATTGCCATCACCTTTTATGCTTTTGGGGGATTTTAATGCCCACAATTACATATGGGGTTGTAAAGACATTAATGATAAAGGTAATAAAGTTGAATCTTTTTTAAATCAAAATAACCTATGTCTTTATAATGATAATAAATCTCATACATATTTACATCCTGCTTCAGGATCGAAAACTTCCATCGATTTATCAGTTTGTGAGCCATCACTTTTGTTAGACTTTTCATGGAGTGTTGGTGATGACCTCTGCGGGAGTGACCATTATCCAATATTTCTTACAAATATCGGACCTCCACTTCTCGATAGAAATCAAAGATGGAAACTTCGCAAAGCAGATTGGCCTATGTTTCAATCTCTCTGCGAAGAACAGTTAAAGCCTGATTTATTTAACGATATGGATGATCATGCTGGTCAGTTTTCATCAATATTATACAGTATAGCAGAAAAATCTATCCCAAAAACCTCGACAAATCCAAAACGCCCTCAAAAACCATGGTATGATGATGACTGCAAGAATGCAGTCAAGGATCGTAAAAAAGCTTTAAGTCAATTTAATTTACGACCTACACAACAAAATTTAGACAATTTTAAAGTGTTTCGTGCAAAAGCAAGACGTACTCTTAAGGAGAGTAAGAGAAAGTCCTGGAGAGATTACGTCTCTAGGCTTAATTCTCGTACTTCCCTTAAGAAGGCGTGGGACATGGTCCGAAAAATCAACGGTAAGGGTACTCCAGGTTGCGTTAACCATTTAAAAACTGAAACTCATACTGCCACATCTGCCAAAGACATCGTTAATACTTTGGCAGATACTTTTTCAAAAAATTCATCTACCACTAATTGCAATCCAAAATTTTTAAAACATAAACATCAGACTGAAAAACAGAAATTAAACTTCAAATCAAATAATTCAGAAAAATATAATAAGAAGTTCTCTTTGAGTGAATTGAAAAATTCCTTAAAGAAGGCACATGATACATCAGCTGGTCCTGACGATATCCATTATCAACTTTTAAAACATTTACCCGAATCATCTTTATTAATTCTACTTGATATATTTAACTCGGTTTGGGTGACTGGAAACTTCCCCGAGTCTTGGAGGGAAGCTATCGTTATTCCGGTACCCAAACCTGGGAAAGATAACACGGATCCAGTTAATTACCGTCCAATTGCTTTGACAAGTTGTGTTTGTAAAACCATGGAACGTATGATTAATGGTCGCCTCGTTTGGTTCTTGGAATCCAACAACTTAATTACTAAGTATCAAAGTGGATTCCGACGCCAAAGGGGCACTACAGACCATTTAGTTAGATTTGAATCGTTTGTTAGGGAGGCTTTCATAAAGAAAGAACATTTAGTCGCTGTATTTTTTGACTTGGAGAAAGCCTACGACACCACGTGGAAGTATGGCATTATGAAAGATCTTCATAATATGGGCCTTCGTGGCCGTTTAGCTACATTTATTTTAAACTTTTTAGATGATAGACAGTTTCAAGTCCGAATGGGAACAACCCTCTCCGATGTTCACAAACAGGAGATGGGCGTCCCACAAGGCAGTATTCTGTCTGTCACACTTTTTAATATTAAAATTAATAATATTGTTAAGAGTATAAATCCTGGTGTGGATTGCTCTTTATATGTTGACGATTTTGTAATTTGTTACCGTTCAAAAAATATGAAAACTATCGAAAGGCAACTACAGCAATGCCTTAATAAACTTCAGACTTGGTCTGATGAAAACGGTTTTAAATTTTCTAAGTCTAAAACAAATTGTATGCATTTTTGTCAACTACGTAAACATCACGATGATCCCAATCTAACGTTAGATGGGACACCTATACCTGTTGTTGAGGAAACAAAATTTTTAGGTCTTATTTTTGACCGTAAACTTACTTTTATTCCTCATCTTAAATATCTTAAGACAAAGTGTAATAAAGCACTAAATTTATTAAAAGTTGTTGCCAATACTAATTGGGGTGCAGATCGTAAAGTTTTACTTAGACTTTACAGATCTCTAATCAGATCAAAATTGGACTACGGCTCTATTGTATATGGATCAGCTCGCAAGTCTTACTTAGCGATGCTTGATCCTATACACAACCAAGGACTACGACTCGCCCTTGGTGCCTTTCGTACGTCCCCAGCCGACAGTCTTTATGTAGAGGCAAATGAACCATCATTGTATTTAAGACGTGACAAACTGGCTCTTCAATATGCCATTAAACTTCATTCAAATCCATCTAATCCTGCTTTTAATATTACTTTTGACCCCTATTATGAAACTCTATTTGATAAAAAACCTAAAGCTATTCGAACTTTTGGTCTCCGGATCAAACCAAAACTCACCGAAGCCAATATTGATCTTAATTTAATTGCTAAGTACAAAGTCTCACAAATACCACCATGGACTTTGGAAAAGCCAAAAATCATTTTTGAACTTTGTAAAGACAAAAAATCTGAAACAGACTCCACTATCTTCCAAAGTAAGTTTAATGAAGTCAAATCGTCTTACAATCATTATTGTCCAATATATACAGATGGTTCTAAAGATGGAGATACCGTGGCTGCAGCTGCTGTTACAGGACAGCACATCTCAAAGAGCCGTTTACCAAACGGAGCCTCCATCTTTTCAGCTGAACTTAAAGCCATTGATTTGGCATTTAACTACATTAATGAATCTGATAAAAAACATTTTATTATATTTTCTGATTCACTTTCATCTCTTCAAGCTATAGACGGCATGAAAGATGATAATCCTCTTGTTCTTCAACTTTTAAATAAATACAATGTACTATGTAAAGAAAATACTATTGTTCTCTGCTGGCTTCCTGGTCATACAGGAATAAGTGGAAATGATAAAGCTGATAAGGCTGCGAAAGCGGCCTTAAGCTTGAATATTTCATTTTTTAAACTACCTTTTACAGATTTTAAATCTAATATTGATAAGTATATTTTTAGTTCATGGCAGTCCTCTTGGGATCTTGCCATACATAATAAGTTACATTATATCAAACCAAAACTTGGCGAATGGTATCCTAGCAATAGGATTATTCGTCGGGAAGAAGTTATTTTAGCTCGGTGCAGAATAGGGCATACCCGCTGTACCCATTCATATCTTTTAAAGCGTGAAGCTGTCCCAGAGTGTGTGCCCTGTTTTGCACCGCTTACTGTTAAGCATATACTTATCGACTGTGTCGACTTTGCTCCAGTGAGAGCGAAGTACTACAGGGTTGATAGTATGAAAGAGCTTTTTGATAAAGTTAATGTAACCAGTATATTTGCCTTTTTAAAAGAGGTTAAACTGTTTAAACATTTTTAGTTTAAAACCCGTTGACGGGTTAAATGGTTTAGTATATCGTGTATTTCCCTGTATTTAATTGATGTTTTCATTTATTTATTTGTAAATAATTTCATTTATTTATTTGTAAATAGTTTTAATAGATTTTAACCATATTTATTTAATATAATTATTTTTGTCATCACATTCATTAATCTTTGCGCGCACAAAATGACCTATTTATGTGTCGACGTGCCGTAAAACACCATTCATTCATTCATTATATTAACTCCGGCGTAACGATTAGATGTAAAGGTAACACAAATTATATTTTATCTGCATGAAAGTTATTATCTTCATCATCATTATCACTCGATAGTAATCATTTTTATTATCAACATCATTATCAAATCGCTATCAACACCATAACATTAATCAAAGTCATTATCAAATTAATATCAACATCCTCACAGTTATAAACATCAATAATCAAATCACTTTATTCAAAATAAAAACAATTGTGTTGGTGTTTTTTTTTTAAATGTAGTTAAAATGTTTACGGTCTGGTATCTTAAGTTTGGACCTCGTGCACGTGAATATATACACACACACACACACACATGAACATTGTATTATTTACTATTTTATGCTTCTATTAATAGCCACGTTATGCTGGTTCGAATAATATTGGTAACAAATAATAACGTAAATCATGGTTAAAATCTATTTATAGATATGTTGAATACCATGTGGTTGTATTACATATTTCATTTGTTGGATTTGGAGTTGATCACCTGTGCACGGGAAAATCCAAACAAGTAGTAAAAACCGTAGTAAATAAAATGAGAATACATATCTGTTCATTGACCTGTATTTTACCAAATTTACAGTAAACAAGTCATCAAGGGTATGTACGTAATGTAAAAAAGGAAGTATGTTTCGTTTTTGCTGACATCTTCGTCATTGTAAAGTCGTACACATCTGCAAGAATGTTGATTTCTGTCACGTATTGTTATAAAGTTAGATGGCACCAGAGCAAAGGCGAGACCTGTCTAGATCTTTGGTGGAGTGAATCCAATGCCGTTCTTTTCTATTGTCTAAAACAAAAATCCTACTGTCTCTGCGCCACGATTTCTTTAGCGCACCAGATTTGACCATTTTACGCGCGTTGAAAAGAATTTCGTTTCTTAATTTGGTCAAGTCTTCGTTCATTAATGAATTGGCATAGGTGGCACATATATTTAACTGTCGTTTAGCACTGAACATATGTGATCTCGATATGATGTGAATTTGACAATAATGTCTCTATGTCTTTAAGGCCCTGGAGGCTGGGATTGACGCTGTCGTTTCCCAAACCTGTGGGAACGGTCAATGTGAGATACATTTAAGTCTATAACACTTGGCAGCAATATCAAGGACGACGTTATCCGTGTTTTCGTCATCCCGTTCAGGTATATCGCTGATTTGGAGGCAATTGCGACGCGAGTATTGTTCGGATTCGTCTTGGGTGATTTGAAGGTTATCGACTTGGCTGCGAAGTAGGCTGATCTCGTTAGTTAGCTCGTCTTTGTCCTCCGGCTTGTACGCTCTGTCATTTAGTTTGTTAGAAAACAGCGTCTGCAACTGATTGAGCCATAGACTTGACAGAATTTGTGATGAAGTCTTTCATCTCTTTAAGCGTTGAAACTACAGAATGAATTAATACTTGCATATCGTTCTTAGAAAGTCTGACATTTGCAGATGGTTCTACGGGGTTTTTGCAGGAGTTTTGGATGAATGACGACGATAAATGCTCGATGTTGCTCTCTTCCAGAGACGACAACATAGCATCAGACGAACCTTTGTTTTTTTTCATAGGATTCACTTGCATTGGACTTGGTGTTCCTGGTGATAACATCTGCTTATTGACATAGTCACTAACTGGGGTTTGATTTGACGCCATTTTATGGTTATAGACGTTTAAAACGCAGTATCTAACTGCAGTAGCGTTAACAGCTTATATACATTATTGTTTGTGTTTCTGTTTACCTTTCAAAACCGGTTAAACAAGTCCCGCGAACATGCCTTTGTTCTTTTGTTTATCCAGTTTGCACAAAATTCACAAGAAAGTATATTATGTAACACTACATAACTGCATTAAATCTATTTAACAATACCACTTGACATTTTTTTTGTCGATTTTATTCAGATCACATGGTGATTTACACTAAAAATCCAAAAATCTCAATATAAGTTATCGGAACTAAAATTTAGCAGCTGTTTGCAATCTTATCAGAAGTTTGGAAAATAATAATATTGTCTTTATGTTTCGGTTCGTCGATTTTTTACGGAGTTACGGCCCATTTATTTTGTCTGTGACTAAATTCTTGTCAACGCTATTTCTCTACAACCCCATGTTGGAATTTTATGAAACTTGCTATGATCCATCACTACCAAGTGGAGATGCGCATATTGTCTTTGTGTTCCGGTTCGATGATTTTCTTGGAGTTATGGCCCTAACATTGAGTCTGTGACCAAATGATTGTCCTTGCAATAATATTTCTCTACAACCTCAGGTTGGAATTTTATGAAATTTGCTATGTTTGTGTTCCAGTTCGATGATTTTTCACGGAGTTGTGGCCCTTTCATTCTGTCTGACCAAACTCTTCTCCGCTCTATTTCTCTACAACCTCTGGTTGGAATTTTATGAAACTTGCTAGGATGCATGATTACCAAGTGGTGATGTGCATATTGTCCTTATTACGCTATTTCGCTACAACCTCTGGTTTTAGTTTTGTAAAACTAGCTAGGATATGCACATATTGTCATTTTGTTCCGGTTCAATGATTTGCGAATGAGTTCTCTGTCAAGTGCAGAGCTTTAATTGTTCCTGCTATGCAGTTTGGTTTTTTTCAACCTAGTAGCCATCAGCACTAAGGAAATATAGTACAGAGTCAAACGCTCACTTAGGGAGCATCCATAGATCCATCGATATTATCTTGTTTAAAATATGTAACACCCTTTAACTTTTGAAATAGTTTTTAACGTTGAGTATAATGTTTTGAGGGATTCAAAGAAATGGACAACCTTATCGTAGTCATCAATAACAGTAAAACATACTTCAAATGAATATCTGCCGCCTGATATTTTAGTGAAAAAAGCGTAATAACACTCTCGATTGGACACCATCATATGACTGTCCTTTGTTGAAGCCAAACATCTACATTTTAACTGCGTGCCTAAAAACGTGTTTCTTGCCAAGCCTGTTTTGATCAAACCATTTTTTCTAGAGGTTCCCAAGTACAAGATAGTGTGATTCGTTATTAAGTTATTCATCGCTGTGTGACCATGCACATATATGAAATAACACACTAACAGACATAGCATACATCATAATCACGTGGCTAATTCCAATATAGTCTGACTTACGTGTAACATCTTGTCATTTTTACAATTACGGACGTAAGAGTTCACTGACTCGCGTTATCTTATTACGTTTAATATCATTATGTAGTATTGGTGCCCGAGCTTTTTATTCCCTGCATTTTGATGAAAACTGAGGGATATTTAAATGGCGTCTCCGTGTTTTGGGCACTACTCCCAGTCTTCACCCGATTAAAATAAAACTTGCTATACATCAGATACATGGTCTGAACACAAAGTGACATGGGAGTGTACATGATACATTTAGAAGGATTTCTCAAGAATCTAAATTATGCATTAAATATGAAACGGATAAACAGACATGAAATATTCCGATTCTATGAGTTCACACGTTGATCAGAATGTAAATGTAAAAAAAGCCAACCTTGTACAGTTAAATTCATCTTTTTTGTTCTTCACTGCTTGCAAATGATCAATACACATTTATGTTTTGATATAAAAAAATGTCTTATATTTCATTTATGATGTATTCATGCGGATCATACTTGGGGATTTTAAACATATTTTTCATATAGTTCAGAATGTTAAACTGACTCGAACTAATATGAGTTAAGCAGCAGAACAGAATATAATGAGGAAGTATTTAACAATGTGTGCTATCATAGATGTTAAAGATGAATACCATTCGTTTTGTGAAAATTGCTGCGGAGATATCGTTGTTTTGTTTTAATATATTTTATAAATTTGGCTTAAAGAATACGGTTTACTGCGTAAAGTACGCCATCGTTAAATAAAATGCAGTTGCAAAATTAACGTTTTTATACTTAATAAACATTTGTATAAAAATTAGGATTTCTAACATTTTATATCGGATTAAATTATTTGATACAGGTATGCATATTTCATATAGTGAACACAATACAACGGAACAGTTGTATCCGTATATGAGGTTCTGTTTGAAATAGGGTCAGTTGTAGTAAAAAAAATGCGTAGTGGCACTTGCTGGTCTGACTGGTGAAATAGAACTCTGTCCCGTTTTCATTTTAATACCTGTCTTTATTGTATTGTCATTACCAAAATCGAAACATTGGAACAACTCGACAAAGTCGCTTTCCTTCATGCGCATGGAATAGTATTGAAAGTTCTTATTTATACCTTTCACTTAATATTTTCAAGAATTAACCAGAACAGTATGTTGAGGGCTGAGTGGACTCGTATACGCTACTGTCACCAACATGTAAACAGAATACAAGCCTGAGCTGTTTCACTAGATAATGCTACCTGCCTCATCACTGCCAAGTAGTTCGGTTATTTAACGGAGGACAGTGCACCTTATCGTCGTTTGCAAATCAATACTTTCCCACATATTAGAGACGGGAGATTCATGATAAATCATGCACAAGTCTGACATGAAGTCCGACATTTGATTTGTGCCTAATGCGACATTCTTTACACATGCACACAAACCCTGAAATATGAATTTAATCCTATAATAAAGAAATTACTTCAGTCACTTCATGAAACGACCTCAAGTTGCTTGTTAAGCTGAGTCCTTAAAGTGGATGTTAAATAAGCAATAACGTTTTGAAGGACGATTGTTCTGCTCAGATTCATTCCTCCACCAACAAAATTGCCACAAATGAAATTGGATATACCATATTTGACATAAAATGTGGTGTTAAACCCCATTCGAAACAATAATATAACAAACATGAAGTATACAGATGACTCGGCCACAAATCAGTATGAACATCATTAATGTATGAGTATTACATGTATAATGTGCACTAAACATAAATAGATAAGGCATGGCAGCCGGGGTCACCACCTTTTGAGTATCAGGAAAATGCGCCACTAGGAAGCTTGAACCAGATTAACGAGTGATCCGGAACCTCACTTCCCCATCATATCATAAAGTGACTGTAAATACAGGTCCCCCTACAGACAATTTCTTACACATACAACAGCATGAACATCTGTATGTAATCAAACACAGACACATATATATTTACAGTATATAGATGTACTCAATGACATGAAAGAAGACGAGAATTGTGAATAATCAAATGTAGACGAGACGAACATGTATCCAGCACCTCCATACTTGAGAATTTGCCAGCAGTGATTATCTGGGACACTTGCTTTTGTAAAAGACACAAACGTTTGAGTTTTTAGAAAAGCAAATGTCGTAGATGATCAAGACAACGAAAATGGAGGCGTTTTAAACGCAACACGAACAATAAAATCATAAAGAACCGTTATAAAACCGAAATTCGGGGTATCTTAGTGGTCACGTGATATGCACTGTAATTGCCAGTAATTTAACATACTTGATAGACAAGACAAAGATTGAACTTGTTTGTTGAAATCTTTTATGTGAAGTCTTTGAACTATATTTATAGTATTTGATTACTTTCTAAACAGATCGGGGAAAAAAAGATTTTTAAGCTCTACTGGCCAAAGGCCAGCTGGGCTATGTTATTGTTAATTGTCCGTCGTCGTTAGCTAGTCCGTTAACTTTCTTATTGTAGACGTGATAGCAGCTTCATTTTTCATTGCATCATAACCAAACTTGCAAGGCAGTTATATGATTTCTTGAACCAGCATGATTCGACACCAAATGCATCAGCCACGTGACTTATTAGTACATTTAAAGCGCGACTAATGTTAAACCAAGCTAAACGTTGTTCATAATTTAAGATAATTATTTTCATTGCTTCTGAAGGCAGCAAAAAATTCCTATCGCTAAATTATTTTGAATTGAAAGCTGTCGATTTTCGAAACTTCAACATATAAAACGCTTATTACTAAATATCATACAATGTGTAATATGAACAAATTTTAGCCCGCCCTGTACGTTCCAAAATACTATTAGTTGTTCCTTATTATAACAAACCTACAGCGAATATAAAAACCATTTAGCGTGAAAACAAGACGGAGAACGCGATGTAGTAGTAGTATGCAACAATTCAAAGGCAGCCATGTCATATACATATTTTTATCTTTATCGCCTATCAAATACCAGAAGAGTCGCTGGCTTTGTCCGGTTTTCAGTGTTTGCATTCAAACAATTTACGTAAACCATGTGAGTACACTTGATCAAACTTAGCGTCTTAACTTTATCTTATCTAGAAAAAAGTAAGTGATAACATTTTATTGGTTAGTTGAAACAATCGGATTAATTCGACGATAACAGATATTTCAGCAGAATCTAGTGTTTTTATTAGTTTAAACAGACATGTATTTTATTTCATCATTTTACATGCAATGTGATTGGATCACAATCTCTGCACAGATTATTACATAATCGTTTATTTAACAATGACATAAATTACATTACAAAACCAAAATCATTTACAAATATTATGGAAAAGAGAAATACAAATTAATTGAGTTTTAGCAGAGAGAAAAAGAAGAAAGATATACCGAGTAAGTTACTGCATAACAAAAGTTTATATATAGTTATTTTGATAGGCCATTTATCAACTGTTTGGCACTTCCTCCAAACAGAGAGCGGCTGGTAGTAAGTATTTCAATAGAAGCAGCAGTCAAGCAGCATTGACAAGTTCTATTGTTATATTGCAAACATAATAAAAACAAATATTTAGAACTTAATCCTTAGTAATCGTTAAATCTATTTGTTGTTTAAATAAAATCATGCACTGATTCAACTGTATTCGTTTAAAGTTTGCTTTGTTTTGTTTTATATGCCTTGAACAATATATCTGTTATTTCTTTAATTTTAGATAAGGATGCCTTCGTGAAGGTGCAAATCTTACAGCCTAATTTTCATTTTTAGCGTCAAAGTTAGTCTCAAAGATGATAAAGGCCCACGCGTGTATTATAATATGTATAAATAATAATATATATATATATATACCATGATTTTGTACCATATGGTATTTGACGGTGTTTTATCAATCATTGTGGTAAACTAATATCGGACTCGACTATGTGATTATTATGTTATTTCTATCTTCATTTTTTTTTAATTATGTTAAACGCCATCTATATTATTTAATAAATACGCCAGAACGAATCTGAGTAAAACAACTGTCTTTCTAAAATATTTTGGACCGTGCTTAGCTCGAACTCGGAAATAAATTAGGGGTCAAATGTTAGTTTCAACAATTTTGCACTCATTTGTCTGTAAAACAGAAAGTGTTATTTAAAGGGAATCTATCTGGATTTTTCAAAATTGGCTATGAACATTTCTTTTCAGTAATCTTTGCGCACACCTATTTATGTGTCGATGTGCCGTAAAACACCTTTCATTCATTCTTTTCAGTAAACTATGCCTATATATACTCACTGACACCGTATTGCCACAATGATTGCCTATTTAAACATGTCAAATTAATATGTTAAAAAGGGATTTCCTAACTTCGGCTAAGAAGCTAGGCTAGATTAAAATAGATTTCCTGCTAAAATTTGCACATATTTTGTGACTTATCAATGAGGCAAGTGATATAATTTTGATTTTAATTGACCCGTTATACAGGTTTAAACGTACTTAAATTATTTCATCTTAGAACATGTCCGAATGAAGATTCTAAGGTCGTCAAACAGTATTTAAGTGCTGTCTATTGAAAGCTTCATTAAACTTCCGCAATGCACACATTTTGAAAATAATAAAAATGATTGCAATTAAATGTGTTTATAGTATTGCTAAAACCATTCCTGTAGATCCCTAGGGACTGTTTTTAACAAGACTCATTTGTCTGTAAAATAATGAGAAGACAACCCCCCTGTCGGTAGGGATTAGAATTTACCGACTGATCGTTCCAAGCAGAGGGGTAAGATCCTCCCCGAAAAGGAACCCACCTGTTGACCGTGGGTGGCGACCCGTGCGGTTGGATGAAGGAGTCCTGGTGGTTGAGCGACGCAACACACCACTTTGGTCCGGATTTCAAGTCAAGACGGGAGGTCTGATGGACCCGGTCTTGATCAATCGGTCTGTCATGGTATTTTATATTATATTTTATCATGTATCATCCTTTCTCCATTATTTCATCCCCATTGAATTTTTCCATACTCATATACTTGTCTATATTAATTTTCAATGAATAAACTTTCAGTTATCTAAATTCCAAATCCTTGAAAACTGTCATGGCTTATGGGCTAATCTTGTAAAGTGAAATGCTATATGGTCATACGTATGCCATTTTTAGATGGATGTTGGTGCAGTTCTTGTCTTGTCGGGACTTGAATTTACATCCATCGGGTGGTATGCGGGATCTGATGTATTTCTTTGCTGGAGTATATTGTTCACGTATTCTTGGCGTCATGTCTGTCGGATATCCACAGCATGTGTCCCCTTGTTGGGCTCCGAGGCGGGTGAGAAACGTGAACAACGAAACAAACACAAACTCATTATGGCTTCAAAAATAAGACACCAAAACGATACTACAAAACGACCTACACCTGCTCAGTCTGTTCTGAAACGTGCTAGACACGATTCAGTCTTTACTGAATCAGATGACGATTTATTGACTTCAACTATTTGGCCAAGATTTTTAACAGTTACATCAACAGATCCATCTAGACCAGTAACAAAGCTTTCACCTTTTGCGATTCACAAGCAAATACTTGGTATTGCTGGTGAGCCGCGAGAGGTGAAAAAGCTCAACTCTGATAAGATTTTGATTGAATGTCAGAAAAAAAGTCATTCTGACAATCTCCTTTCAATAATAAAATTTGTTGACATACCTATAGAAGTCCGTCCTGATATTACACTCAACTCCTCCAAAGGAGTCATTCGTTCCAGGGAACTGGAACAATGTACTGTTGAGGAGATGAGTGTCAGTTTGAAACCACAGGGAGTTTCAGAGGTGACCAGAATGAATACCAGGAAAGATGGCAATATAAAACCGACTAATACCTTTATCCTTACATTTAACTCTCCAAACCTACCAAAATCTGTTATATATCTTTACCCGTTGACCTTTTTATACCCAACCCACTTCGATGTTTTAACTGTCAACAGTTTGGACACCATCGAGAAAGATGTAGACGAGATGCCCTGTGTGCTCGCTGTGGCGAACAAGGGCACACAGACTTCTCGTCTTGTACCAAACCCGCCCTTTGCATTAATTGCAAAGGGAACCACGGGGCTTTCTCGAGGGATTGTCCAAAATGGAAAGTAAAACGCGAAATTCAAAAAGTTAAATTACAAAACAAAGTATCATTCCCGGAGGCCAGACGTCTTGTTGAACTCCAATCTCCATCTGCTCCTTCAGGCAAATCATATGCTGAAGTGAGTAGAATTGTTGAGAAAAAGACCACAAGATGTATGGAAATACAAACTGATATTACCTGGCTTAATGATAATCCCATACCATATATTGCTGTCGTTCCTGGTAATTCCAAAGTCTCATCTGAGACTCAGACTTCAACACCAGTAATTAAACCAACTATACAACCTAAACCAAATATGAAACAAAACAAGAAAAATCTTACATCTATTTCTGGTAAGAAATCGGCGAACTCGAGGAATGTCCCGAGTACCCCAAAACCGGAGAACTCGGGGAATGTCCCGAGTTCCCCAAAACCATCGGGCTCTGGTATTACCAAGAGTCCAACTACTCTGCAGAAGGATAAGATACATCTAGCCACTGCAAAATTATGCGTAACAGGTAAACAACCGGAAGAGTCTGATGACTATACGGTTGAAAAATAAATTTTCCTACTTTGATATGGAAACCGATGATGCATTTTCGGATTCCTCCAAGGTCGTTCAGTTAAAAGTCCCTTTAGCACCTATACTTTCACCTAAATGAACGATTCAAATTCAAATAAAATAATACAATGGAATTGTCGAGGTTTAAAACCAAATTATGATGAGATTAGTTTACTTTTAAATGAACATAACCCTATTGTCTTCAAGAAACGTTTTTGAAGTCAAATGATAAAACTACTGTTAAACAGTATTCTTTATATAACACAATTTGTGAAACAGGTGAAAAAGCAACTGGTGGCGTGTCTGTTCTTGTCAATTACAATTATTAGTTATTACAATTTGCTTTTTATATTTACCACCAAGTGCAACCCTTGATCCGAAAGATCACGATAAACTCATTGCACAAATGCCATCACCTTTTATGCTTTTGGGGGATTTTAATGCCCACAATTACATATGGGGTTATAAAGACATTAATGATAAAGGTAATAAAGATGAATCTTTTTTAAATCAAAATAACCTATGTCTTTATAATGATAATAAATCTCATACATATTTACATCCTGCTTCAGGGTCGAAAACTTCCATCGATTTATCAGTTTGTGAGCCATAACTTTTGTTCGACTTTTAATGGAGTGTTGGTGATGACCTCTGCGGGAGTGACCGTTATCCAATATTTCTTGAAAATATTGGACCTCCACTTCTTGATAGAAATCAACGATGGAAACTTCGTAAAGCAGATTGGCATATGTTCCAATCTCTTTGAGAAGAACAGTTAAAACCTGATTTATTTAACGATACAGATGATCCTGCTGGTCAGTTTTCATCAATATTATACAGTATAGCAGAAAAAGCTATCCCAAAAACCTCGACAAATCCAAAACGCCCTCAAAAACCATGGTATGATGATGACTGCAAGAATGTAGTCAAGGATCGTAAAAAGGCTTTAAGTCAGTTTAATTTACGGCCTACACAACATAATTTAGACAATTTTAAAGTGTTTCGTGCAAAAGCAAGACGTACTCTTAAGGAGAGTAAGAGAAAGTCCTGGAGAGATTACGTCTCTAGGCTTAATTCTCGTACTTCCCTTAAGAAGGCGTGGGACATGGTCCGAAATTCAACGTAAGGGTACTCCAGGTTGCGTTAACCATTTAAAAACTGAAAATCATACTGCCACATCTGCCAAAGACATCGTTAATACTTTGGCAGATACTTTTTCAAAAAAATCATCTACCACTAATTGCAATCCAAAATTTTTAAAACATAAACAGACTGAAAAACAGAAACTAAACTTTAAATCAAATAATTCAGAAAAATATAAAAAGAAGTTCTGTTTGAGTGAATTGAAAAATTCCTTAAAGAAGGCACATGATACATCAGCTTGTCCTGACGATATCCATTATCAACTTTTAAAACAATTACCCGAATCGTCTTTATTAATTTTACTTGATATATTTAACTCTGTTTGGGTGACTGGAAATTTCCCCGCCCGAGTCTTGGAGGGAAGCTATCGTTATTCTGGTACCCAAACCCAAACCTGGGAAAGATCACACGGATCCAGTTAATTACCGTCCAATTGCTTTGACAAGTTGTGTTCGTAAAACCATGGAACGTATGATTAATGGTCGCCTTGTTTGGTTCTTGGAATCCAACAACTTAATTACTAAGTATTAAAGTGGATTCCGACGCCAAAGGGGCACTACAGACCATTTAGTTAGATTTGAATCATTTGTTAGGGAGGCTTTCATAAAGAAAGAACATTTAGTCGCTGTATTTTTTTACTTGGAGAAAGCCTACGACACCACGTGGAAGTATTGTATTATGAAAGATCTTCATAATATGGGCCTTCGTGGCCGTTTAGCTACATTTATTTTAGATGATAGACAGTTTCAAGTCCACAAGGCAGTATTCTGTCTGTCACACTTTTTGATATTAAAATTAATAATATTGTTAAGAGTATAAACCCCGGTGTTGATTGCTCTTTATATGTTGACGATATTGTAATTTGTTACCGTTCAAAAAATATGAAAACTATTGAAAGGCAACTACAGCAATGCCTTAATAAACTTCAGACTTCGTCTGATGAAAACGGTTTTAAATTTTCTAAGTCTAAAACAAATTGTATGCATTTTTGTCAACTACGTAAACATCACGATGATCCCAATCTAGCGTTAGATAGGACACCTATACCTGTTGTTGAGGAAACAAAATTTTTAGGTCTTATTTTTGACCGTAAACTTACTTTTATTCCTCATCTTAAATATCTTAAGACAAAGTGTAATAAAGCACTAAATTTATTACAAGTTGTTGCCAATACTAATTGGGGTGCAGATCATAAAGTTTTACTTGGACTTTACAGATCTTTAATCAGATTAAAATTGGACTACGGCTCTATTGTATATGGATCAGCTCGCAAGTCTTACTTAGCGATGCTTGATCCTATACACAACCATGGACTACGACTCGCCCTTGGTGCCTTTCGTACGTCCATTGCAAACAGTCTTTATGTAGAGGCAAATGAACCATAACTGTATTTAAGACGTGAAAAACTGGCTCTTCAATATGCAATTAAACTTCATTCAAATCCATCTAATCCTGCTTTTTATCTTACTTTTGACCCAAATTATGAAACTCTCTTTGATAAAAAACCTAAAGCTATTCGAATTTTTGGTCTCCGGATCAAACCAAAACTGACCGAAGCCAATATTGATCTTAATTTAATTGCTAAGTACAAAGTCTCAGAAATACCACCATGGACTTTGGAAAGCCAAAAATCATTTTTGAACTTTGTAAAAACAAAAAATCTGAAACAGACTCCACTATCTCCCACTATTTCTGTGAACAAACTTGGTAGAGGGTCACCCAATGAACATTTCTGTGAAGTATCAAAATTGTCCTAGTGGTTTCAGAGGATAAGTTGTTAGAATCTAAAAGTTAACGACAGACACCAGGCGTTCAGAAACGGCTCACAGGTGAGCTTAAAACATGACCGCCACAGTGAGTTGCTAGTTTACTATATAGGCAGCTATAGTAAAGAGTTCAAAAGCCTTGTCAGAATCTACTGACCGGATTTCGATGTAATTTCCCTTACATTTATCATGGGTAAACCTCTATCAAGTTTGTTCCAGCCATTGCAATTCGTCGAAAAACATTGTCGCCAAGAGGGGAGGCTGGTTTTCTTTATATGGATATATAGTGAAAACTTTTTCACACGGATTCTATTGTTATCGCACAACTCTTCTACGCATCTGTTACATCTTCCAAACAAATCAAAATTTTAACTACTCGCCCATCTCGTTTGGTGACTCAAGGTCACTCAGGTGAGCGATATAGGGCCATCTTGTTTCTCTCTAAAGTGAATTGATATGTTACCAACCGCCGCGACCAATGTTACTCCCCGTTTTCTGCCGAAATTGATTATCGGAAAGAGATGAATATAAATTTGCATCAAGTTTCCATTCAAATTCAAATATTGATTTTTGCACGTTTTTGGTGAAATTGACATACAAAATTATCATTAATGATAATGAAATGCTTCTTATCCATTTTAATATTTGTTTGTTTTTTTTATTTTTTAAGACTTGGATAGCGTTATATTGTGAAATTCTCCCTTTAAATATACTTAACCGTCTCGTGTCAGGTGAGAACATTTCTTTGTCCTTTCTTTATGATTTCTCAACACTTTTAGGACCTACATTGGACGGAATGTGGACGAATCTTCTGTATCCGTATGTATGTTCTCCATATTATAAAGGCATTGTTTTGAGATTACATAAAATATTGAAATATTTCGATCATAAAGTTTAGTCAAAATGGCAAGTATACTACACGTGTAAGAGACGCATTAAAAGTATAAAAATCGTGTTTGTGCTATTTACAATTCATAATTCCGTTTAATGTTCGTACTTGTAACATATTTGTTCCTTAAATGTTATATTTATGTAGGCTGTAACTGATATCTTCTGCTAATAATATACATTTACCACGTACGCTTCCATCCAGGGGAATAATTATTAATTAGCTGTCTATGACTACCTACCATTAAAAAGGACGAATCTGTCTGATATCGTCATAAATGATGAACATGAAAATGTATCGCGTATATTTTACACATACGAGATATGTCATTATTATTTGTGATGTATCTTTTTGGTATTTTCGACTACATTTATTACAACATTACTGCTAAATGATAGATGACACGTGTCCAATATCTATTAAACAGATGGTACGATACATTGGAATACGTTGGCGTATAGCATTTATAACGTACTAGGGGGTAGTATATGTATGGTAAACATATATCAATGTTTACTTTGGTTTATACCAACTGATTTAAACTGTTGTGAAGAAGGCTCGGAGCACTGTCAAGTCGGCTTCCTGTGTGAACCAATACTGAGCGTTGTTTCCAAAAGGACGGGGATCGAATCCGCAACCTCCAGCATGTCTGTTCTACCTATGTTTAAACACAAATTCAATTTTACATCAATGAACATAGAAAACTTATTCTATGCATCAAATTTTATATTCGTTGTACTTATGAGTAAAGATATATCAACAAATAACTTAATATTTTTTTAAGTGTCATGTTACCCCTTTTATCGTAGATGACCTCATATTTTACCACTTTGTATTTTTGATGACCACCAATTTAATCATAGATGACCGAATATTTTACGAAAATTTATAAAAAGTAAGGGTACGACAGAACGGACATAAGGCCAAGTGTGCATTTAATGTTATAAGGACGCCAACATTAAATCCCTCCCTTTTCCTTCCAGGGGATGCATATTTAAAATGTAAAGCGTAATGGTCTTCAGTTACCAAACATACAATACGCTCTTGAATGAAAGAATCATGACTTGTTTTGATTAACTTATTGATGTTTTTAGTGTTCAATCGTATTCTATGTTTACATTACTGGAATATTTGCTTAATACTGTGGAATGGTTGATAGGCTTGTTGGTAAGGAGGGATTCGCTTTCTTATGTCTACCTTCTTCATCACTTCCATTGCATGATGACTTTACTAGTATACCAGTTCGTTAGTGACTGTATTACAGCTCTAGTTACATTAAGTGTTGTCACTACGAAAGCACATGTCAGTAGTTGTATGTATGGCTGTTATTCTATGTTGACTCATAATACCCTGAAGCAAACAAGTATGCAGCCGTCATCACGTGTACAACCGGTATGTATAACTGTGAATGTGAAGCTGACGAACAACGGAATGAATTAACGATACAATTAACTTGAACCGAAACACGTCAAAAACTTATATATTAAGAGAAATTGAAGACTAGTTCTCTATACCAACGTGTTCTCTACAAGTTGTTGCATCAGTACACAGAGGTACAAAGTGACACTTTTCATGCATACGCGTTCACGAGTGTTTTATAGAATAAATATACATACATGCTTATATATACGATTAAAGAACATGAACAGACCTGGACTTTAATACTCCCTATTTGATTAAATAATCAAGAACAAATGTGCATGATGCAGAATAATACATTTGTAATGTTACCAAGCAGTACGCATCACATGTTATGATATGACCGATGTGAAATTGAGCATATCCAGATCTGCACATCAAGCTAACATGTTGATCAATAACCATATTGTAATAGAAAACGGTCCCAAGATTCTGCACACAGTCTCTTTATGTTACCACCGAGCCGCCCACTTTCACCGATACATTATTCAAGATGCATAAGAACTGGACTTTGTTTCCTCTTATGATTACACGTGATATTGATTTCAAAATGTTTTTGCTTTGTGCCCTAAGATAAATAATCAAACTTTAGTTATACGGTTTTCGTTTTAATTCATCTGTGCTTGGTATGGTTTTCGGCGAAAATTATTTATTTAGTTTCCGTTTTAAATAGCATTTAACAGTAGGAAAGTAGTTTTGTTTCCGGTGAATATTATAATGCACGTCTTTATATACTGAAATATACATACTAGGGGCAGGGGTGCCAATATAGAAAGCTGAATTTGAGTGCTGAAACAGAAACGTTTGGTATAAGAAATTGTTATGGAGAGGGGGCACAATTTGTGATGGACAGACAGACAGACATCCAAGTTAAAATCACTAGCTTAAGGGGAGGGAAGATACAATTTAATACAAAACAGTAAAACCTCAACACAAATAATCTGACATAAAGAAAACACGCTAAAACATAATTATATTAAATATGTATGAACATAAAAATATTCCCTTACCAGTTCAATATATTTTTTTAAAAAAAATAGGTAAACAATGAAATGATGCAATTTATGTATACTAAATGTGTATCTCATCCAAAGATTGATTTATCTCGTGGCATTTAATGTGTCTAGTGAAATTTTGTGTTATTATAAATACGCCACATTTTTTATTTTCGATGAGCAACCAATAAAAATTCAAAACAAAGTGAACCCGAAATGTAATGAGAACAGTTCGTATTCTAGAGACTTAGGTACATGAACTTAGAAAATGACAATGAATGGCCCTGTATTGAGGGCGGAAGTGTAATGGATAGAATGCTGACCGCTCACGCCAGAGGTTGCATGTTCAATCCCTAGTTCGACCTAATGCCTCTCATAAAACCACACTCGATACTGGTTCTACCCAGGAAGCCAACTGGAGAGCGGTTCATATAAGCTCTAAGCTTTTATCGCAATGGAGCTAAGATAAATAAGTATATTAAACTAACAAGACTTCATGTATAGGGATGTTTAGTCATTCAACTTTATTCAAACTTTCCTGTCGATAAAACAGATTACATTTACTTTTAGTTTACAACATACATGTACATATGTTATATAGCGATACTATTATGGATTTGGATAAATAATCCCTTCGTGATATCATGCAATTCAATTTTTACTCACGGCTGTGAAATTAGTTTAATAATACGTGTAATTTTTAGAAATAAGCGTATTGTCTGGCAGTCTGTATAGGCGTTCCCCAAAGTATAGGATAATACTTTGTAAATTAATAATTGTTGCCGTTCTTGGACTTTATGATGTGAAACGTCACGATTACGAAATGACAGCTAATTCCCATACCACGGGACTTGGTGCGAAACGGTTGTATTTCATATTTTCATCATACAGATACTATTTTCCCAGTGCTTCTATAACAAGAAGATTTTTAAATTTAACTCGAATTTGACTCTAAGGCCTCATGGGAGTTGGTAACATGTAAACCGTAATGTCAACAACAAATCAAACCAAAATGTCATATAAGTATATTCAGTCATAAGAAATAACAGTTTTCTCTTGTATAGATTTAATAAAGTAGGCCCCATCGCCAGTGCCAAACCGTGAGGCAAAGGGGCATGGAGTTACCATTTTTATAAAGGATCCATAGGCATCAATAGTTATGCTCACAATTTGTTCCTGAGTGCTTCCTACAAGAAGACTTTTAAGTTTTTTTAAGCCCTAAGGGGCACAGGGGCCATGCAATTCATATTTTATATATATATTTTATCCATAATCATGTACACCATTTCTTTCCCAGTGCTTCCGATAGAAAGAGATTTTTTTAAAGTTTACCTTGAATCTGACTCAAAGTGGTTCCACTTTTCTCTATTGTTTGAGGGAACAGTCATGTTCCCATTCAAAAACGCATGTACGCTTGAAACTTAAATACAATGCTGCTCGTATCGGCTACGCCGGGCCCGATTAGCTCAGTCAGTAACGCGTCTGACTATCAATCCAGTGGTCGTGAGTTCGAATCCCCTGCCCGGCAACAGTCTATGTGATGATTGATATAAGACATTGTGTCTCATCATTCGTATCTCGCCACTGATTCAAATGGGAAAGTTATCAGTTACTTGCTGAGACGGGGTGCCTGTTGGAAATCGGGTTCATTAGAGAAGCAAAACATTTTTTTCAAATGTCATACTTAACAAAAGGAAAAAAAATGGTTAAGATCAATATTTCAAACAGGCGCAAGTCATACATCCATTGGTATGGGCCTGGAAGATGTGTAGGTATGTAAAACATTTTTTTCTGAGCACTACTGGCAAAGCATACAACATGAATACCACTGCACATAAAAAAATGCGTTCATTTAGTTATTTGCAAGAGAAACAAGACAGGTAAGTATCTGAACAGACAAAATCATTCCTGGAAATTAATCTTGAATTGCTAAGATCCCGGTTAACTCTTTTGAGACAATTGAAAGTCACTACAAGATTTCTGACACTGTAATGGCTTGCATTGACTTTGAAGACATTCTATTAACGCCACACTTGTTAAATCTTGCTTATACTATAAAACAAGGCTCAATTTTACCATTTATGATATGGGTTCCACTGATGGTCATTTCTACCTTTGGAACGAGTCCATAATAAAGAACAGAAGCAAGTAAAATTACAAAATCGAAAGAAGGTAACCGATTTTTATATTTTACAAAAAAAAGCTAGACTTTAGATTATTTTGTTGCGGCTCAGCATGCAGAGGTATAATCTGTCTATTACTCATAAATATTCAGAAAACGGGCATAAACAGAATGAGGGCGATTTTATCCATGCCTATACCAGTAGAAATATTTATATTTATACAACATCACAATGGGCAGCAACAATCGGACAGTGACGAGCAAGGACAATCGTACACTGATGTTCCGGAAATGAGCCGGTTGGATTTTTAGAACTTTAAAATACTTACCCTCAATATCAACAATTTGGAATGAACATTTTCTGAGGCTCTGATTACATATTGAATTAAGACACATTAGAAAAAGACCCTTCATGCATGTTCGATTGGCATGGCTCCAAGACTTTAGTTTGCACATAATAATAGTTTAATTTGTTTTCTATTGTGTCAGAGAAACTGCTTCAAGGAATATTTATAGATTTTTTTTATTTTAGCCAATTAGCAGTATTTTTCCCATAGTGTTGAGCAATATTATATTACCAACTTTCACATAAGGCAAAACAATAAATAAATTCTGTGTTTAGGCGTTAATCTAATAAGCTTTTGACAAAGCTAAACGATATATCAGCGATAACTTAGGGATACATTTACTATTTTACAAGTGATGCTTTCTGGGCGAATTAACCTGTATTAAGTAACAGTCTGTCTTTAAAGACCACTTCGACTAATTCCCATGATCGACTGACTGCTTAAGACAGGTTTGAATGTATACGTATAGTAAATCAATGAAAATTGTAATAGGTAAGATCTATCTAGGTTCATTTCAATTTATTTCAATGTAATTGTTACGTAATTTACACACGTCACAGAAAAAGAGTGTAAACCGAAGTTTAAAAAAAACTGTATGTCGATTAAAATTCCTATTTATTTGTAAAATGTTAAAAATAAAAAGGTGTATTAAATACAGTTGAAACTCGTTATCACGATATCGTCAAGTCGATATTTTTTGCCATCCCCACCCAAATTTTTCCTCTTCTTTATGCATGTAAATTGTATTCCCTTTTACTTGATTTTGAGTGAAAGAATAATTCTGAAGTGTGAGCATGAGCAAAATTCGATTTCAACAGCTTAATATACCAATTTATTTTAGCGCAACTGCCAGGCTCAGAGCTCATATATATAAACTCTTCCTCAGTCCTCTTCCTCGGTATACCAAAGTTTGAAATTTGTTTTTTTAATTGGACTGAGCTGGGGATCGCACCAGCAATTTCTAGTGTAAAAGGCAGTTCTTTTTCCACAGCTCTAATGCCCAGATTTTACATGTAACACTGCCATATTTACATTTCACTGATATTTAATGTATCATTCTTAAAGCTACCCCTTCTGGGCCGGTATATAGCAAGGACAGCGAAGCTTAAATGCTTATCTCATCAACATCTCTGCAGTGCCCTGGAAGTGTAAGTTTTTTCTTCGGCTTAATTTAGCAATATAATTAATGTCTGAATTACATGCCCTTGTACTGTCTAAATCTCAGTCATTTGAACTTGTGTATGCCATAGCACTCTCATTTTTTAATTGACCTAAAGAAAATATTACACTGGGCAAAATGCTATAAACAGCAAACCTTCAGAGAAATTAAAGTCCCGCTATATTCCAGCCAGGGGAGAGCAAGTTTAACAATGGACTGGTGCTCAATGACATGTTTACCTTTTAACTGCGCTTCTAAATCTTCAACTTCAGCAAGGAGTTGACGGTCTGACAGGACTGAAATAATAATAATAAATAAACAATTTCTATCACTTTCTCCTGTTTGCTGAAGCTAATTATAGAGTAACCATCAGCAAGGCACAACCATTTACACTTGCTGTATTACTGAATACTAAATATTACATTTCAGATAATCATCTATAATATATTACAAATTCAAAAACTTATATTTTTAGACTAAAATAAACAAGGCCGTTATATGAGTGATGGTTATAACAACTCAAGCATGCTACAAAAGGAAACAATCAAATGTTTTTAACAATGTTTGCTAGAAGGTATGCATAACAGTTAAATATTCATTTTGCACAATCTTATGTCCTTTTAAACATGGGGAGCAGGCCCAGAATCTTTTGTTCTGTTGGAAATTATACAATATATTTGTGTTGATACCCTATAAAACAATAGGTGTATCTTCTTCTAAAATAGATTGATGCCATTTTAATATGATAATAAACATGATTTACCAACTGACCAAGTAAAACGCGTAAATGAAAAACACTATCCAACCCAAACATCTTATGTTAACTATAATTATATCTGAAATCCTCGAATCAGTATAGACAGCAAATTCGCATATTAACTTACAGAAATCTGATGTCTGGGCAGAATGTTGTATACTACCAATGCTAGGTTGAACCTTCATTGATGATAAAAGTCTCACCTTGGCTTTTAATGCCTCAGCTGTAAGTTTCCGTCCAAGAACTAATGATGACAGTGGTGACCTTGAAGGCGGCCGATGACTTGTTGATTTGATTTTTACTGCCTCAATGCCCTCTGAAAACATTTCAACATATTTTTTGAAAATGTTTAGGTTCACACTCAGCGCTGTTTTTGACGAAACATCTCCTAGCATGTCATGCACAAGGTAAGCAGCGTAACCCAGGGAATTTTCAAAAACCCATCGAAACGACTGTCCCTTATATACACCAATCTGCATCAGGCATTTTCCCAGAAAGTCCATTTCATTTGATGGATTTCCCCCTCTCTGCAGTACAACGTTCCGGGCAGCTGACCGAGCATGTTCAGGTTTGTCGGCAGGAACATAAACTCGTCCTTGGTTTTCCCTTTTTACATGAAGAGCTGCTGGAGAATCGGTTAAATCCAGCGACCCATTGGCGGTTTTTCGAAAATATGGCTCCATTGCTGAAATGACAACAAAAAATTACCGATTAAACTAAACACAACGAATGAATGAATAGGGTTTTATGGCGTACAACACATTATTCAATATGTTATTCAATGCCAACAGGAAGGAAGATTCCAGGTTCACTCTAGATGTACAGCAACAGCAAATTGACATATTAAAAAAAATACTTCAACAAATAAACCTAAAACCTTGATACCTGCAGAATTGCCGAGTTTCAGCATTTTCTATTGTATAACTAAAGATGTCGCTTCCTATGACATGCACGAGCCACAGTGATCCTATTCTTGCCATCACTAAGAGGTTAATCATTTAACCGCAATAGTGAACATGACAAAAAATAATAAAATGAACACGAGACAATTTTAGAGGATTTCTAACACTCTGCAGAGATCGACAGTGATTATATTCTTAGCTGGAACCACACTGACTAACTAAATACAAATAGTCCACGTTTTTACTGGGTAATTTGATAAAAAATCATACATGAAATATCAATAGAGAAAAGATAAAAAAGATATACATAGATCAGATCTTTTAAACTGCTTCTTTGTTCGGTCCAACGAAAATGCTATTTATTTGTGTAACAAATTTAAGATAAAAAATGGACGTCTGCTTCCAACATCCGGATTTCGTTTTGTATTCCTTTTTTCATATTCGTTGGAACCATAATTGCCTCATCCTTGCAAGTGACAGATCTTATATAACTTGAGTTGAAATTGTTCATTAATACTCACAACAGTAAGTCTTTACTAGTTCCCATCACTTTCTGTCTTCAAATTTATTCAGTTACAAGGGACACCACTCTACATAATTTATGTTAAAACTCATAGAATAGAATAACTTCCACCGATTCAGCACCACTGCAGGTTAAAATAGGTAACAAAGCTGAGCGGAATTATAAAGCTGCACAGGCTGGCTAGTGGTAGAGTATCAAGACCAAAGGTCAGAGTCATATGTACGATCTGATCTTACTTCACAGCCATGTCCTCATGTGCTCATTATAGGAAGAGGAACTGACCTTTAAAAATCTATTGAACTGGTAAATGATATGGTTGTTTCTTGCAAAACTTGTACCAGAAAAGATCAGCCACTAGTCCTGGGTAATGTACTCCTACCAGGAAAGACCGGCTACGTCCTGGGTAATGTGCTGCTACCATGATCACATCAAATTGCCACTACAATTTAAATATGTTAGGTAAACAAAAACAAATTGGTCACATAAATATGAAAATAAACAAAAGAAAAGGTCATTAAGAAGAGCTGCTAGATAATAAATAATAGCAAAGAAAATATATTTATTAAGATAGTAATTTAACATTCATTGCAATATTGACAGCACATTAAAAGTATCCGTTTTTCTGATCAGTATGATAAGCAAGTTTATACCTAAAAATATTTTTACATAAGTAGTACCGGTACATATTTTTATGCCTTAATACATAGCAGCAAAAAATGTGAAACATGGTTTAGAACTGGTTTATTTAAATTGTAATATTAATACGGAAACTGTGTTTAAAGAATAGCCACCTGCAACCACCTATGGATGAGAAAATAATAAGCTAGCCATCATTGTTTGAATCATGATCGGGAATTAAATATGCACTCCCATAGTGTATCTAGGACTGCTGACCGTTCAAAGGAAACAAAATGAAAGCTTGGACAGTAGTGCAGTGGATAGAGAGCTAGACATAGATTAGAGGTTGCGGGTTTGATCCCCAGCTCAACCTGCTGTCATCTAAAAAACAAATCGGGACTGGTTCTACCCAGAATGCAGCATCGAGACCCATTAATATATGCTCAGAGCTTACTCCACATTTAATTTAAAATATATTGATATAAAGCCGAGAGTAAAAATAGATAAAAAAAGTTGTAAGTTCAATGTGCAGTGATACACGGTGCATATATAAAAATCTCACTTAAGGCCATCCTTATAAGAATCTTTCTTTGCTGTGTTTCGACCCGGTATTTTATGTGGGTAGGTAATTAGCTATTTTTTTGTGCCAAATTTTGATTTTGCATAGTCATTTTAAAGAAAAATGGACAAAAATCATTAAGATTTTTTTTAAATGCTTTCAAATTCAATAAAAAGGTTTGGGTAGCTGCAATTTTGAGTGAGTAGGCAAACACTATTTTATAAGGAAGGCCTAAAATCTATGTTTACCAAATGCCTGTGAGACTCACACTAGATTGTATACGATTATGTATTGGTGCATCATGCAGGGTAAAAATAACTAACAAATTATAGGTTAAAACGCAAAGATGAGGTTTAGGTTGCATTGGAGTATCTAATTGAGAGGGGATCATGATCATATTAACTTCTGGTCTCATCACAGTATTGTAGTGAATGTACATAGGTAACTTCTTATA
This sequence comes from Panopea generosa, assembly GCA_029582155.1. Taxonomy (NCBI): domain Eukaryota; kingdom Metazoa; phylum Mollusca; class Bivalvia; order Adapedonta; family Hiatellidae; genus Panopea; species Panopea generosa. The sequence continues at coordinate 44,814,338 of CM055905.1, forward strand.
TTAATGAATTTGATAGGATATGGGTCATCTTCGTGGTTAAGCACTTCGAAGGGGTAAAAGGCATTATCCTTTCATAATCCCATTGCTATGAATTGTTCAGACCTTCCTGTAGCTTGGCGGAGTCGTCTATAGACTTGATCTTCCAGAAGATGAGGCTGTCGGCAGCAAAGAGATGTGGAATTTACTCTGTCCGAAAGATCGTAGATGTAAAGCAGGAAGAGAAGTGGTCCGAGAACTGTGCCCTGTGACACACCAGATGTGACAGGAGTGGCATGTAGCCTTAAACCAGGAACTGTTTGGCTTCTACCTGTCAGAAAGCTCTGGATACGGATCAATATTAGGACCCTGATCCCATATCCTCCCTTAAAACAGCCTTGCTGTTTAGCTAGCTTTTATAGCAACATGCTTGAAGTGTATCAACAGTATTGGAAGCTAAGGTTTAGTACTTGGATGGGTGACCTCTGTCACTAGTATAAACAGACCATACATTTATTTTATGTGTAATTAGCTCATGAAATGAAAAAGAAATTCTGTAAAACTTAATACTATAGTGGTAAGTTAATGTTTTTATGTGTCTGAATACAAGTAATAATAGTTTTTATAACTACGTTACGAGCAGGCAAGTTGGATGGGTATGGTGAAAATTAGAAGCGCGCTAAAAGCAGCAGAAAATGTAATCACAACACAGAACAAGTGAAAATTCATTTATTTTGATGAAACACTGTAGAAATTCAAATCAAATGAACGATTCTATATATTTTCCCATTAAAACTTTAAAAAAAAACAAGCAAATTAGTTTGCAATGAAGAAAATTTGCGAGTTCAGATGAAAAAAAGTGCGCGCGCCCAATTTCATCGAAAAATGTTACATTTTTTCGCAATTATGAATAATGTATGTGAACTTGAACACAATACCATCAAACTTACCCATTTGTGTACATTTTTTCAATAATTGACTATATTCTCGGACTGAAATCCAGTTTATTTTCAACAATATTGTCGCAGTTTTCCAAACTTCCGTCCATTGCTTGCAGGCTCTGTATAATGACATCATTCAATTCGTGGTAGGGTTATGTTTGATTGGTTAGTTCGTGGTAGCATCGTGGTTGCGTTCAATGATGCGAATGGTCACAGATGCGTTGGATGTAGCGCTATTCGGACCCGGCCGTCTTTACTTAAATAAATAAATTCATAATTGGTCAACTCGCATTAAACATGATTTAAGTAACATTTGTCAGCACATTGTCAGTAAGACAGTTCTAAAATTCAGCTATCTGTATCTATCAACACACTGTCAGCTATGTATTAAAATTAAAACAGTATGTAAACTTTATTAAACATTTGTTTTATACATTTTGATGGTGTTCGAATGCCATTTTTAACACATGACTGGATATATATAATTTTTTAGTTCGAGTTATTAATTAGGAAAACAAGATGTTTGGGAATCGCGGTATGAATTCATTATATTTCTACTTTCATTATGTCAACAGTGTATACACTAAACAAAATAAAAACTTTCTTGGGTGAAACATGAATCCTAATTTTGTTATTCTATAATTATATCAATAAATAATAAAATATACACGGTAAGTTTCCCTACTTTTATTTGAATATTTCTGTGAATGGCTAGTGTTTAAAGATGTTTCTTTCACTATAGAAATAAGGAGGAAAACCAATGGTAGGCTTACAATCAAACAAGAAATCAAATGATAAGTGGAAAACCATTCAAGAAAAATTGGAGAAACATTTTCAACTGAAGTTTAAGAAGATCACTGTTTCGAAAACATTTATTTTCAATTATTATATATCTTTTTTTTTCATCATTTTTTAAAATTGGTTTTCATCTCTAATTAAGTCCTTGGTTTAAAAAAGTGTAAACCCAATTAGTAGTACTTTGAGAACCTAAAGTGGTTTAAAACAATGTATTTGCCCAACTTCAATGTATGTACACAAGGTATACATTTCAATCCATTAACTTTGAGAAAACATACATTTTGGAAATCGCGAAAACACATGACATTAACACATCGCTGATTTTGACCTGCAAAATAATTATTTCGTCAGTTTAAAATACGAAAATAAACAAACCTACTGGATTGTTAAGGGTTCAAACCAATATAACATTTTTCTTTTCCAGTTAAGAAGGTTCAAATCTCGTGAAAGCAAAATGTAAAAAAAAAAATGCCGAAAATTTGTAACGACAGCGAATAGTTTTGAAATTTGAGAAATTAATATTGAGATTTGTTTTTGGATTTGAGAGGCAAACTTTGAAGTATCACTTGCTGCTGTATCTAACAGCAGAGCATTAAAGTTGTAATAAAAAAGCAATTTTTGATCACGGGTATTTCTGATATCATCTTAAATCTGATTGGCTTACTATTGATAAGGGCGGAGTTTATCTTTAAGATATTACGATTGTGTTCGCTTAAATTTTACTCCATCGCCATGGGGTTATCTCACAGCTTGACCCTGATTAATTGGTTTGTTGATGATTGTATATTGGGACTAGTGTGAATTAAAGGGGTGAACGTAAACAAGATATGCTGACTGTTGGGAAATATAATTTTTTGTATGTTTTACTGGGCTTCTCAAATAGAATTCTCTGGTAGCGCGGAACAAACACAAATTCGTAAAAGCGTAAAAAAAAGTCTACGGTCGTCGGGTTGCCCCGAAACACAGAACTTTTTTGTGCCTAATTTCATGGTCTGTGTCGTATTTTATACTACTTTTTTTTTCTTTGTGTCCCAACTATCTTGTATTGGATATGGGTATGCTTTTGTATGTGTTTATGAAAATTAATATATAGTAATTTCATACTTTGCCACTTATTTGTAAATAAATATGGAAAACAAACATTGTAACTCAAGCCATTTGACTAATAAAATACAACAAAACAAAACGATATAACAAATTCCACACACGTGAAAAACAGAGTTTTTAGATTATGTCCCATTACATTCGCAGGAATTGGGAATAAAATTCCAGATACAACTGTTTTGCATCAAGGAGTAATTTTGAAATTTGCAGAATTTCAGTTCGAAAGGGTTCAACTTGGTCTTCATAAAATATTTTTCTTTTTTAAACAAAATGACAGTTTCCTGTTAGTCTTTGTTTATCGACAAATGTAAATTGCACTTTACATTAAAAATACTTTAAAACATGTACATACGTTCAACTGAGATTGAAATTATAAGGCTGCATTAATAAAACACGGGAGAATCACTAGCAGGAGAGTTCAGTTAGCATTAAGTCCATATCGGCCGATGTAAAACATATCTTTAGAAGGTTGCATTATTTAACACCTGGAAAAGTATATGAGAAGCATAAAATTGACATTAAAATCCTAACGGATGGTGTCAAATTTGTTGTACACCTGGGAAAATATTGTATGTGTTACTTTCACCGACCCATGTCTGATTATTATAGGAAGCCTCGTTTCTGTGAGAGGTTAAAGCAACACATCCACGTTTGAACTTAAAATAAAAAAGATTTAATTGAGTTATGAGCACATTTCCCATACAAACATATGATCAATTAGCTGTATATGAGCATATAAACACAATCCCGAACAAATGATGCCCAAATTATAATGCGTGACTAACACTTTATAAAACAAGCGTGTAACTCACCCGAGTCAAAAAAAATTGTCAAAATGACTTTCAAGGCAGGTAAAGTACACTACGCACTTAAACGTGAAGTTTTTTAATACGACTCGCATAATTCAATTGGAATCCTCAGCAATTTAAAAATAATGTATAAAGCGTTTGTCACGCTTTATAATTTGGGCATCTTTTTTTATAATTCTAAAGCGTTTTGGATAGTGTTTTTAAGCACATATACAGCCCACTGACGATATATTTATGTATGGGAAATGTGCTAACAACTTAATTGAAATTTTTTTTAAAAAAGTTTAAACGTGGATGTGTTGCTTTAAAGGGCATTTGAATCGTTGATTAACATAGATATTTAGTGAGATAGTTTACGTGCACTTTGTAGGACTCTGTACACGGACCAACTGCTTAAAATCAACCCCGAAGGATTGCATGATTTCACATTACCTTGCTCGAATAAGGCGCTATGGGAGTGCATTTAATCTTTTTTTAGTCCAAATCCCACCGGGAATCGATCCCTAGACCACCGCAACTCCACTAGTCTCTCAGAAGCGTAACATTCACATTAACACCATACCGGATGATGATGTACACGTGTTTTAAAGCTTGCATTAACTAACACCTGGAAAAACCTCCGATACGGGCGTGAGGTTTATACAAACCCAATACCGGATGACGTGAAACATTGTATGTTAGCCTTGAACTTGGTTCAAAGTTAATAGTTTCACCCTCATTCGATGAAAACTGCTAGTTGTGCGGGTAAACAGCAGCCTGCGTTTATGATCTTAATTTTGTTATTACATTAGAATCTCTGTATCTTTTAATCAACTCATTCAGCTAATCTTGACATGAGAAAATCGCTTAAGCTACTGAGCATGTAAGAAGCTGCACATTTCATTACCGCTTATAAATACGATTTGATAAAAAAATATCCTATTTTCTTTTGGTGTGTATGGTATGTGTTTCCAAGGTAACCCGTTACCATATTTTCCTGTTCTTCGATAGCTCTTCTAAATAAACATGACGTTTAAGCGTGTCTCATTGAAGACGACGTATTCCATGTCTTAATTGCAATAGCTATTATAAGCGGACTGAACATCATTATTTCTGCGTTTCTATAGTTCTGTCACGCAATCCTGCAAAAGGCATTATATCAGTGAAAACGTATTGTCTTGTTTCATTTCCTGATTCAAGAAATTAGATTTGTGGGATTGAATGAAACTGATCGTATAATAGATTTTAATACCGAGTTTATGCTTGTCATCTACTTTATTAAATCTAGAAAACGATATGTTGTCGCAATTTTATAGAGAAAGGTGTTGTTTTACATGTATTTTCTTATTTAGGTGTCGTTATGAAATCCCCACTGAAGTCATAAATAGACGGGTCTCTGGTTACCTGTCCTTATCTTTGTATTGTCATACCATAAATAATAAACCTTTTGCAAATTCATGGAATGTATCTGCACATGGCGTCAATCATGACTTTTCTGTATATAGGTTTAACTCCGTATTGTTTTACAATATACACACTCAGGTGTATTCTACTGTATGTGTAAGATGATAAGCAGGCTGATAAGTATTTTTATTGATGAGCCTGACATCGTTGTCACAATGACGGATCTTTGTCTGCCTGTTCGATATCGTCGTGGCTGTTTTTCTCATGCGTCTAGGAATAATAATTATAAGATAACAGTATAAGAAGACTTGCCGTGTGCAAAACTCTGCTCCGAAGCTAAAATGTTAAGAACATAAGACAAACTATTTGATGTCCTTTCGATATATATTTAAACCACCGGACAAAATTTCAACAACATAGCACAATCTGTTTATCATAATGAGGCGACGCGTCGCGCGTAAGACCCAAGTCAGTTACTCGAGGTTCAAGGTCAGTAATATGTAAAATATTTCAGAAAAAGGAACAACCAACATTTGGTGTCCATTCGATAGCGTGTAACCCCATGAAAGAGAAAATGAGCCATGTAAGTACCTTCTCATTATTATTATGTAAACTGCGTGCATACTGTTTTGGTGACTATGCACTTTCAATGCTATGTCTTTTGTTTATCTATTTGATTTTTTATTGTTTGGTTGGTGGCTATAAAACATCCCCGGACTTGCAATCATTGTGTCTGTCGGTCTCGTATTGATAAAAAGTCTCGTTTTATGATGTAACGACGCAAGGAAAGAGTGTGATAGTATATGCAAGGTTCATCCGTTAACTAAGTTTGTATAGTGTGTACATCCGTAAACTAGGCTTATATAGTATGTACATCCGTAAAATAGTTGTAAATAGTGTGTACATCCGTAAACTAGTATATTGTGTGTACATCCGTAAACAAGGTTTATTTAGTGTGTACATCCGTAAACTATGTTTATGCAGTGTATACATTCGTAAACTAGGTTTATATAGTATGTACATCCGTAAACAAGGATTATGCAGAGTACATCCGTAAACTAGGCTTATATAGTGTGTACATCCGTAAACAAGGATTATGCAGACTACATCCGTAAACTAGGCTTATATAGTGTGTACATCCGTAAAATAGTTGTAAATAGTGTGTACATTCGTAAACTAGTATATTGTGTATACATTCGTAAACAAGGTTTATATAGTGTGTACATCCGTAAACTATGTTTATGCAGTGTATACATTCGTAAACTAGGTTAATATAGTGTGTACATTCATAAACAAAGATTATGCAGAGTACATCCGTAAACTAGGTATAAATGGTGTGTACATCCTTAAACTAGTTGTATATTGTGTGTACATCCGTAAACTAGGTTTATGCAGTGTGTACATCCGTAAACTAGGTTTGTATAGTGCGTACATTCATTAACTAAGTTTATGCAGAGTACATCCGTTAACTAGATTTATATAGTGTGTACATCCGTAAACTGGTTGTATATAGTGTGTACATTTGTTAACACGGATTGTGTTTTATGTTCATCCGTAAACTACGTTTATATAGTGTGTGCATTCGTAAACTAGTTGTATATGGTGTGTACATTCATAAACTAAGTTTATATAGTGTGTACATTCGTAAACTAGGTTTTAACCAAATCATTACAGGACAGCACACCTCAAAGAGCCGATTACCAAACGGAGTCTCCATCTTTTCAGCTGAACTCAAAGCCATTGATTGGCATTTGACTACATTAATGATTCTGAAGAAAAAAGTTTATTATATTTTCTGATTCACTTTCATCTCTTTAAGCCATAGATGGCATGAAGATGATAATCCTCTTGTACTTCAACTTTTAAATAAATACAATATTCTATGTAAAAATAATACTATTGTTTTCTGCTGGTTTCCTAGCCATACAGGAATTCGAGGAAACAATAAAGCTGATAAACTGCCTTTTACAGATTTTAAATCTCATATTAATAAATATATATTTAGTTCATGGCAGTCCTCTTGGGATCTTGCTATTACTAATAAATAACATGTAATAAAACCAAAACTTGGCGAATGGCATCCTAGCAATAGGAGTTTTCGTCGAGAAGTTGTATTAGCTCGGTGTAGAATTGGGCATACGCGCTGTACACATTCGTATCTTTTAAAACATGAACCTGTTCCAGAGTGTGTGCCCTGTTTTGCACCGTTTTCTGTGAAGCACATACTTGTCGACTGTGTGGATTTTTCTCCAATGCGAGAAAAAGTACTACGGAGTTGACAGTATGAATGAATTATTTGATAAAATTGATGTTTCACATGTATTTGGTTTCCTTAAAGAGGTTAAGCTTTTTAATCATTTTTAGTACCAATTATTACATTATTGACCTTGTTCACTTATTTGTTGTTTTTTTTTTTCATTTATTTATTTGTAAATAATTTTCATTTGTTTATTTGTAAATAGTTTTAATGAGTTTTTAACCGTATTTATTTAATATATTTTTGTCATCATCGCGTACATTAATCTTTGCGCGCACAAAACGACCAATTTATATGTCGACGTGCCTTAAAACACCATTCATTTATTAACCAAATCAGTGATCGTTTTTTTAAAAAAGGAGAATTGCAAAAAAATTAAACGTAAGCCCTACATATTATCATATGAAAGATATGCGCACATTGTTGAATTCAAAACATTGTTTTATCTTAAATACTCAGTGCCTGTAAACAGAAATAGATGAAAGATAAAAGTGTAAATATATCAAAAGTGTACTGCTGTTTCCAAAAATAAAGTTGCGTCATAAATCCTTGTTTTTGCCATTTCTTGTGTGTGTGTTTTCGTTTTGATTTAAAAATAAACGTCCATTTCAGAATCAAACGTTTTGCCCACATTGAAGTTTATTATTACTTCACCACCTAATATGAATACATAATAGCCAAAAACTTATTGACGTATTTTCTTAACAATGATTTAATTTCCTTATTGTACTCGCCATCCTATTTGCTTTCTTTAATCTGTTGTACAAAGAATTGGATTTTCATTGCATCTGAAACGATTATTTAACTCCCGACTGTAATCCGAAAATGGATCTTGAAATAACTCCTACAGGATTTTAATTAACTACTGCAGCGTTTACTCGATAATAAAAATACAGCTTAGTTTGGATCTTAAATGGATTGCATGACGTTTAGCTTAGTTTTTTTTTTTTGTTAGTTACCAAGTTTTACCAAGCCCCATTTTACATATACGCATACAATTGTACACAGTATTATGCATCTATACTAAAACAGGAGTGACATGGTAAAATGTAATAGAAATGAGAGAGAGAAATAGAGAGAAAGCCACTTACAGATAGACAGAAAGGTGGATGGGGTATAATTAATTATGTTCAATATTACATGTATCTATAAATATTGTTTTTGTTTTTGAGGTAACCGTTTTTTTCTAAATTATTAATGATTTATTAAAAGCAAATTTATTATGCGTTTCTAGTTTAGATTTTTTTTTAAAGTTTTTGTTGCTAATGTTCTCGGCATCGCGTCATTTTGATAACTACCATACAAATGGATCGCGTAAAATAAAAGTTGACCTCGTTATATGTAACAGTTTGTGTTCATTTTGTAAGGCTTTAACAATTAAGAAACCCAAAGAGAGCGACCGCGGGAAGCGACCGGGGTTTCTTAACTGTAATTAATTTACTAAATGAACGCTAACTGGCTTAGTGTTAAACGACATTTGACTGACAGTTTGACGTAATTTGACTGACATTCTGTAGAAAGAGCTACAATGAAATCGGAGATGATTGAAGTTTTAAAGTTTGTTTGTCGAGGCCGTTTCTAAGCATAGCTCGCGCGGTATTGTAGTTTGTACACGACTCGAGGACAGAGTCTGCAATGCTATTCACACGTGCGCAGTGATGGCGAACTTCTCAATAATTAAGAACGAACTTAATAATTGAATTCTTTTGAAGGCTGTTTAAACAAATAAGAAAGACACACTTTTGAAAGGGAAGCGTTTTCATTGGTTGTAAAATGAGGTTAAACACTAATGAGTACTAATGTTCGCTTAACCAGTATTTTATGTTATTAAACGGTTACAGAAATAGTTCATGGGATTCTGACTAGTTCTTTGATGAAACTTGTTACTACTATAATTACTTTAACTGATTTGATATTCTTTTGTAATAGGATTTAATTCGATAAATAAATGTTTAGGAACAAATCTGAAATATTAACGAGAGTTTGCGTTAATATTTAAACCCTATTTAAACCCATTTACTTCATTTATTATTTGATAAAGAAATTGGGATGAATTATCAATGTCAAGAATGAGTCATATTATATATGGCTCTGACAGGGTTTGTATTTAGAAACTTATTTAAATATATATATATATATATATATATATATATATGAAAATATTTATGCATCTCGAGGTATACAACTGAATTTGTCAAAATAAAATTTAAGTTTGGCAAAACTCACGAGTTTTAATTTTTAATTAATCATAGTCACAAACATCGGAATGAAATGCAAATGTCCACCACCGGTTTAACCTCTATCCGTCTGGTGTTTGTTCGATAGATTAATATAAACATATCCATCCAAGTTAGGATTGTGAATTTAAACATGTGGACAGAGGGCAATAATGCAGGTTATTTTTCTTTCAGTCGGGCAAACATTGTGGTTGCTATGGTAACAAAAAGTAAAATAATAGGTACATAAAACATATCTAAGCTACATTTGTGAAAATTAGCATATGGATAGAGAGCAATAAGAAGATCATGCACATCATTTGTATTACTTTTTCAGTTGGGCAAAAATTGCAGTTGCTACATCAAAATTGATAAACCGATAGGGGACTTTTGTATTGCTTACACTACTCGAGTGTCTTGTTTAAATGAATATTCAATATAATCTAATGAAGTGTAACGAGGTTGGGTGCGCCTGTAAACCAATTAAAAGCTTCCTTAGTGACGTCTCCACCGCCAGCTGCCATTACTCATGTATAGTAATGGGGATTGTGTCGTTGACTATATTTTGTTGCTGTGTCAATCGATAACTGTTCTTCTATTGAACATATACATGACTGAATTTTAGTGAAAAGTCGGGTTCGGTAGCGCGTCAATCAAGGGATCGAAAATTCGAGTCCCCGCCCGGTCATAATTAATATACCACATTAGTTCTCATTAATTATTCGTCTTTAACCGCCGATTTAAGTTTAATAGTTGGTTATTAGTTACTTTAAGATTGCTCGAGTTCAGGTTAACATTTCAGGATCCTAGGAAAGAGTGGTTAGGTTTGCTGATCGTCTGTTAGCGATCGTTGGCATCTAAATGACGCTAAATATTCATTTTATCTAAGACATTAAGTTGTCAATTGGATATATTTTTTTAATAAAACAGTTACTGTAATTTAATTTAAAACCTGTGGCAATGACACAATTAAATGTTCATTTCAAATAACTTAAATAACCCAATAGTTCATAATTCACTAACCATATTTATTCAAAGTGGCCTTTATTCTATTAAGCCGTTATTGAATATAAATCCATTAAATGTTTGGTGATTTCGTTTAACGTGTTCATTATTGTTTGACGACTTAATCGGTTTATCGAGGAAATAAAACATTAAAATAATGCAAGCTTGGTTATTCTTGGGACACAATCTTTACTGATGGAGACGCAGGACAATTACTTAATGGAGGCAGAGCTATAAATAGTCCAACTCGTGAATTCGAAATCAATAATTACTCTGTTTTACATAATACGATTTGCAGATACACGTCAAAATTAACTGATTGATTATGAATTCGAACCCTAGGCTTGAAGTGAATTAATTGATTGAACAACCGCTACTGATATCAACGGGTAACACAAACAAACACTTCTTGTTTTAAAACGTCAGTTATTGTATCTTACACCTAGGGTTTCAATTTACGATTATGAAATTCATTTTTTTAAACTATTTTATTTCTCGTTATACACATATATTTATGTACATAGCAACACATCTTTTGTAACATAATAGTAGAAGATAAGTGTAAGTAATATGTACTGCCATGCTAAGATTTTATATTAATAAGTATATTCAAATTATTTTATATAGTCTAATAATAAACATTGAAAACTTTTCACAATAATAAAATCTCTTGATTTATAATTTTTAAACTACAAAAAATATTTGTTTGTTTTGCATTATTCTAGTATATTTACTTACTTTTAATTAAGCAATGACACAATTTATTATATTGATTAATACTTTTATGTATAAAATGAAAAAAAAAGTTAGTTTATGTAGAATGTAAAGAAAGGGTAGTAGATAAGAGAAGGGAGTTAGGATAAAGAGAAGAAGAAACTTAACACTCTAAGTCTGCAGTTAGTATGTTGACGTCATTAATTTAGTTGTAATTTGTCCCGTTTTTTACGTTATTTTGTCTATTTTTTTCTTTTGCCGTTGCAATTATTGTCTCTATATTTCCTATGTGTTTTAAATATTTTATAAAATCAATAATATGATATAGGCTATATTTAGAGCAGGTAGCGTGGGTTTGTTAAAACGTATAGATAGGAGTAACGTTTTTAAGATCTTTTAACATATTCATTTTTTTTATTAAAGAATAAATCATTTTAATATTTATTTCATGAAATTCCATTCAGTATTCAGAAAGTTAGAATAATTAAACGGGTTTATTATTTATAAAACTAATTTAAGTTTTCATTGGGCCTATTAACGTGAAAGCCGCATCGTACCATATCGTACGATAATTTGCACGAAATTCACTAAGGTATGTGGAGTGTTTTACTATATGTATCTGACTATTATGGAAACTCCGTCCAGTCTAGCAGAAAACATCTTAAGGAATCGTTGTGACGAGAAGGAGTCAGAATGTTACTGTTCCATTACATAACGACAGATGGGTATGTGAATTTTTGTTATGTTGTATATGGTTAAGTTATTTAAATGTCAGATAGATATATTTTGACGTAATCATATCTTAGTAAAGTTGTATAAAGTGTTCATATCCATTCCGACGAGAACTCAATTTCACATCCGCGGTATTGAGAGTTGTTTTAGAATATAGGCCGAGGAATCTGAGAACGTATTTTGAGCTGTTGATGTGTTTACGATGGTGTATTGAAATTCATCATGTTAGAATTGTTTGATATGTGTAATTAAATTTTGTGGATGCTTATTCTGATATTCACAAAGTGAATAGATACAGAATTGGTCCTTGATTATTTATATTATAAATGAAAAATTATGCAGATATAATTGCAACTTTTGGATTTAAATTTTTAACTACCGTGAAACTGCAGATAGTCAGAATATAATGTACTGTTATCATATATTGATAAATCTACCATGACACTGTTAGATAGTAAGAATTGAATGCATTGTTATATGTTGATAAATCTACTTTGAAACTGTAAGATGGTAAGAATTGAATGCACTGTTATCGTAAATTGGTAAAAATACCATGAAATTGATAGATGGTAAGTAATAGACGCAATGTCATTACGTATTGAGTAACTAGTAAATCTGAGTTTATATATATATATATATATATATATATATATATTGTAGTCGTTTTTAGACGAACGCGAGACATGTGTCCGCTACGTTAACGACGTATAGACGTGACAGGAAGTCAGTTGGTGGTAGTACCGTCATAAGGACAGCAACCCACATAATCGTCATATGTACGATTTGACAATCCTGGCGTCGGAGTACAGTCGAAGATAGTCGGTACGAGACAACGTAAAGCCAGATAACTCAGAATAGAGTTCTAGGGAAGACAACCCTGTTTATATAGCCATCGCCACGAGGGACGATTGACACTAAATCTACGATAATCCTGACGCGGTAGTTGTATCTAAAATACAATATTAGTGTATTTTATTCAATAACAGTTATAACATTCATGTGATGTAAGCAGTTTAGATCGCGATATATATAAACGGAACGTGTAGGTAAAAGAACTTGTGATAAAAGAAAGTGTTAATTTAATCAAAGGACATTTTAAAATCAGCTGTATTTTTATTGTTGATAAGTAATTAGCTTTAATATATATATATTGTATAATAATACATTCGCAATTTTATTCATGTTAAAATAAAATTGTAAATTTCATTTTGAGTATACTTGTATTCTATCCTCGTGAGTTGTCCCTTGGTCATTTTGCTACAGGTAAAGAATGTTTTTTGTCTATTATCAAATACTTGTATGATGTACTCGATACTTTTTGAAAGCCATTCTTTATAAAATAAAGTTTTGTTTTTGTTTTTAGTTCTGCTGGCCAGAAGTGCTTATACGATGGCGCGTTGTCTGCCGTCTGTTAGCAGCACTTTCTCTGAAACCACTAGGCCAATTAAACAACTGAAACTTTACACGGATATGTCTATTGCATAGGAGACTAAAGAGAATAATTTTTTATTCGATCTGAAATTCAAGATGGCCGCCGTTACTAAAAATAGTCCAAAATTTAAAAAAAATCTTCTTCTCATGAACGGCCCAACAGATTTTCAAAATGTTTATGTAGTAATGATGACCAACTATAGTTTTGTTAGCCATTTTCAAATGGTGTCCTTAGGATTAAAAATGACCCCGCCCCGACGGTTCAATTAGGGGACACATGTCAATATAATATAATATTTTATATTTTTTAAATGGAAATGATTTTGCCGTTATTTTCACAAAAGCATTGCTAGGTGAAGGAGGTTCAGATTTGTAAAATGACTGGGTTCCACTGTCTTAAGGCGCATTAGGGGCTCGAAAGGGTAAAAATTGGGAATTACAAAAAATGTTATCTTAAGAACAGTATGTCAGATTTGTTCATATTTAGCATAAATTATCCCTATGTGTAGGGGTTTGATTGCAGATAAGAATTTAGGGGCTAAATTAACATAAATTATAGGGAAAACTGATTTTTTCATTTTGCATCCATGTGTTAAAAAAAAATTCTTTTTTAAGTTTGAAACATTACTGCACATAAATCGCTAATGGTAATTGGAGTTCATACAAATTAAGGGACTGAGTTGTATGAGGGTTCTGTACAAGTGACTATTTTTTTTATAGATGAATGGTATGGTAATTTAAAATATTTTCTTTTCATACCCAAGCAATTTAGTTTTTGTTCAGTATGGATGTGGTAAGGGTATTTATCCAGTTGTTAAGAAGACCCCCAAAGAGGGTTAATATTGTGAAATTTCAAAAAGGGCTATGAACACTGTGTCAGTAGAGCGTCCACAGGCCCTCTTGTTTTAAAATGAATTGCATCTATCTTCATTGCACATTATGTAAGCATCACCCATGACACAAACGGAGGCCATTACCTTATGCCTATTGTATCACAAACCAGGAACATCACGAGATGACTCTTGTGCTGCCACGAATGGAGACCATCATCCAATGAATATTGTATCACAAATGGAGACCTTCAGCGAATGAATATTGTATCACAAACAGAGAGCATCAGCCAATGAATATTGTATCACAAATGGAGACCATCACCCAATAACTGTTGTACCACAAATGGGGACTATCACCCAATATCTGTTGTATCACAAACACGGGGACCATCATTCACTTACTGTTGTGCCCAAAACGGGAACCATCACCAAATGACTGTTGAATAACAAACGAACACCATCACCCAATGACTTGTATACCACGAACTGGGACCATCACCCGATAAGTGTTGCTGCAACAAATGGAAGCCATCACCCAATGACGTGCATCACAAACGGGTACCATCACCAATGACGTGTATCACAAACGGGCACCATCACCCGATGACTTATTTATATCACAAACGGGGACCATCACCTAATGACTTATATAAAAAACGGGGACCATCACCCGATGACTGTTGTATCACAAACAGGGAAAATCACCTGATGACTGTTGTATCACATATGGGCACCATCACCCAATGACTTATATCACAAATGAATGATTGTTTTCATATAGTACAGTAATCAATTGTTTTCTTGTGGAGTTGCGTTGTCAATTTGATCTCTGCCATAGTTATTTAAAGCTTGAAAGCGTTTTTTCTCGATTGGACACTGGGGAAATTAACGTTTTCTGGTTGTTTCTAGTATTCCCCCTTTCACTCATTCAAAATACTTCAAAATACATTTGCTTAGTCCTACTATGTGTATTGCAAATATCATTGATTCTTATTTAATACAAATTAACATGCAGTACTAATAGCAAAACATTTAAAGTTTGAAATATCATTAGTGCAGAGAACTATTGTCATTGCACTATATGAAATACAAACACTTTCCTATTAAGAAGTAAATATACACATGACTGATAATTAGAACAGTGTCCGTATAATTCGAATGACTTCTAAACAAAGTAGGTATTTGACGCATTCTTAAAATAACAAGCATCACTTACTGGACAGACCCTGTCCTTAGTACATATCCCTTGAGTTGCTAGACGCTTCGTCTACGCTTCAAATAATGAATACAATAGCACAGGATATGTGGAAACAATAGATATTCATAACAAAAGTATGCGCTATGAATCCGTGCATGTTTTCTGAAAATCGCACACGTTCATGTACACAAATGTCTTGAATAAATATATATGTTATAGAATCTATTTCCTATATATTTGTGAACGTAGCTGACGATTCACTTTCTGTTATTATCTAACATGAAACATACACCGTTTGGGTTGAAATCAACATGTACTGGTTATGTATATTAGTTACTAAAGTTGTGGGAAATTATACAAAATGAGCTCAAATCTTCATATCCGAATTGAAGCTGTTAAAACCATCCTACAAACGTGTTATTTCATTAACGGATGTCAAATTGTGGCAATTTTAGCACCTTAAGCCGTGTTGATAACTACAAATCATGTTTTCTTTAAATTTTATATCGAATAACATTCTCATGAGTTAGCAAAACGTTTTGGTAGAGTAAAAAACAACAGCCTAATAACTTCACTGATTAAATTTAACAGTTTAATTGCGTTATTAGATTAATTACTCTGACAAAGAAAGGCATTTAAATGTGAAATTAATAAAGATTATTTAATTTTTTTAACAAATTCTCAGCATGAATAGTTTAAATTAATTGAATGAAATAAATTCCTGTTAATAAACAATGGTCCGGCAAGTTCCTTTTTATAGGCGGAGTGTTATATGACTAAATAACACACCTTGTTATTTTTCATTTTTAATACACTTGACCTTAACTCGATATTTAATTGAACGTTAAAAAAGTTAGACGGTGGGCTGAAACCATGTTGTGGTTTTGTTATGAGGGAAGTATTTAGCAACACCAATTATTTTTACCGATGTAACCATAAGCCATATTTTTAACAACAATGTAGTGTTGTGTTCAGTTGGGACAAATTGACACTGTAGATTGCAATAATGTGTAGTTCAGTTACCGTCTATTCTGTTCTGTTCGTTTGGAAATAGGACCATTTTGTAATCTATGACCCACATTTATATTTTTAGTTAATTCAGCATCGTGTGTAATGTTTTTGTGTCTAGTAATCTTCATTATATTTTGGAGAGGCTGCCCGACTATGGACATAAATGTTACATTTGTTGTTGTTTTATACCGTGATTCGTAATGATTTTCTGTAAGCCAGCAAAGGAGGCAGAGTTTTCGATGAAGTTTCTTATGGTATTTTCACCGTTGAGTCTGGGATTAAACGTGGACATTATTATCAATGTTTTCTTTTTAAATATTACACATAACCGCTTTTTTTTCATTTTTCAATATATCGCTGTTGAAATACTTATGACAAAATGATCATATGTCTTTATATGTTTTAATGATGGACGCCGTGATCAATAAGTTTAGAAAAAGAAAAAGACAACCAATATACTATGGTTCATCAGCAGGTATTCGACTCGGACAAATCGCATCTGTAATCTAAAATCAGATTCTGTTCTAAATAGCCTTTTTATTGGTATTGGGGTTAGATAAAAAAGAACTGGCATGTGTCGTCGAACTGAGTGGTCATCTACTTATATATAATTCATATAGTTTAATAGAACTCCTGAACGTCTCACACAAGAACTTATTTTGTACTGTTCTACATAAAAAGACATGCACTAGTCTAACATTGGATACATTACCAATGGTTCTAAAAGTGCCTTGTTCCAACAGATAGTCCTGTTGGTCCAATTATGCAGAAAAAAAACGGGATAAACCAGGTTGCTTTTTCACAATGTCGATGGTTTGATGGCATCCCTTCATTTTTGACAAGTCTGCCCATTTGTTGCAGTATATCACTAATCTTTAAACTGTTATAGCATCATTAAACAGTTCCAAATGTCATCCAAACTTTGCAGAAATCATAAAAATATTCTAATGTTCCCATATGCACAATGAAATATGACATTTTATGCATTTTTAACAAAACAGTTGCCCAACCGCTTTACACAGTTCAAATTTCTTTGGCGTAAAAATCTTGCTATCGTCATGTAAGGGAGGTAATTCTTAAAGTAAAGAAAAAACATTGACAAATTGCTCCTAAACCAATATAATTTATAGAGCTTACTTGTAGAGTTAAATACATAGTACAGTGAAATATAAAAATATTTCTATTTTTGTTTGGCAAATTTTTATACTTTTTTTTAATTAAATAACTGTTAGCTGTTTACAATAAAGGTAGGTCGCAGCGTTCATATCGGATTTGTTTACATTTGGCATAAATTATCAAAATTCTGCACACATATATTATGAAGTATCAGCTTTCGTTTTGTCCCACAGATTCTCGTTAACAGCATCCCCCTAGCGTTACGTGTATTTCGGACGATTTTCACCGGTATTTTTCTTATAAAACGGTCAATATTAATTAAAAAGTGTTTTTAATAAAAAAATTAAATTACTTATTTTATTTCCTGTGATAATATTATAACTTTAATACAGATAAACCGCAATTTATGTTACTTTTACTACTAATCGTTACGCCGGGGTTGATTAAACGCGGATTTATAAACAAAACATTCACGCTTGATTGCCGAAAAATGCTCTGGTACAAGTTCTTGAACTTAACATATCTTAAACTTTATTCATTTCACTACACTACGACTAAATAAAAAGAGTGGGTGTTTTTTTAAGTGTTGATGCTTATTTATTTTGTAAGTATCTCTGAACACTACCGCGAAGCTAGTTTTGAAAAAGGCAGATTTCAGCCGCGATATGTCAATTTAGTTAACTTAACAATAAATAAATTGACCATATTATAATGAAGGTATCATGATATACAACATATTCACAAGTCGTTGTGTTATATTCCCAGTTATGTTCTTATTTCCTTTTACGTACCCAAGACCAATGCAACAATCAATATTTCCGACTACATACAGTCTTCGTTTTGTACTTACAATGATTGATTGAATATTTAGCATCATTGTTATGCCAGCGAGGGCTAACAGACGATCAGTTAACCTAACCACTGTTTCCTTGGATTAACCAGAACTCGAGCACACCCCATCTCTGCAAGTAACTGATAACTTTCTCACTTGAATCAGCGGTGGGAGACGAATGATAATGAGACACAATGTCGTATAACAATCATCACGAAGACTGTTGCTGGGCGGGGGATTGTTCTAACAAATAACTCATTGTAATGGTGACATCTGACACGTGTTTGTTATCTAGTTTTCCGGTCCTGTGTGTATTACAGTTGAAATAGTTTGACAAATATGTCCCATCTCCTGATTATTTTTCTCCAACAAGAATATCCGTCAGCTTGATGCTATCATTGATAAAACTATGCCAAAATAATGTGTCCATTATCCTGTGCACCTGTTGGGTGATTTTAATCTTGATTGAGGAAATAAAACAAATCAATAAGTCAATGTTTTGTAAAAAGCTTTCTGTACTATTGCGTGACTAAGACACGTAGAAATGTGCACTATAAATATGTCCAAGCAATCGCTAGATCTTGACCTTCGTCAGACAATAATACTGGCAATATATCAGTAGAACGTGCTCAGTATTAAACACGTACGTGTTGTACAGAAGTCTGACGGAAAATAATGGTTATGTTCGTTGCGCGCACTACGGTTGATCTCATATGTTTACCCTGCATACAGTGGTCAGTCTGCGCATCTTCACTGTGAGTCCTGCTACAAAAAGCGGCCAATTTAAGTTGGACAAACAATTATATTGCATGCATGTATTTTTGAAAATGCCTTAATAAAAAATATACTTAATTAAATACTTAGCAAATTTTTAATTGAGGTAATTTTAAAACTTTTTTTTTATAAAAACTTGCTAAAAGATAAATACATGCAGGAACATTTTTAATATCATGTTGATGTTTGTTTTGAAAAGAATGTCATTATTTAGGACGGAAATTCTGCCCGTGATTTTCATTGATAACAATCGGCATTCAATATAGATGAGCGCGAAGTCTTGCAAAACCACTCCACACTTAAATGTAAACTAAAACCTGAACATACATTATGATACCATATATATATAGAGAGAGAGAGAGAGAGAAAGAGAGAGATACTGATTTGTGAATAACCAAGACATAAATGTACAGACCAGACTACGGCGAGCACGCCTAGCTACCACAGACACGATAATTTGGTGTCGACCACGACTTAAATACTATGGATTTACGTGCAACACATCTGGACTGGACGGACAATTTACATACATGAACTGATAGCTTTATATCAGTAGGATCCAGTTTAGAATTCATGACTACTTACATGCTATACATAGGACAGATTTATAAACCCGTTGGTTCATAGAGATACAGTGAATTTATATATATAAATTACATAAAGGGAGGTAATTAATTACCTCCCTTTATATATATATATTTATATGCAAATAGTGTTACATTTTGATGCAGCAAGTATCTGCCCGGATGGGAATGAGCGTGTGTGTCTTCGCTTCTTGTTAATTATGAATTCCTCTATAATGTTTGCAGATTTGCATTGAAGTTGGGGAAGTGAGTTTTATACCCCGCACTCAATGTTACATGGACAAGGAGTTTACATTCAGCATTCCATTAACTCCATAACGAAAGGAAACGCATGGTTGTCAAATGCAGGAGTGATCACTTTTTCCGGACGGGAAATAGAGTTAATACGTAAACTGAAGTTCGATGTTTATTGTGCCTTTGTGTAGACTTTCTCCATTAAATCCTTCGTTTCATATACACTTACTTACTTTTACCTACAGGAACATTATCCATTTTATAATTGTACAAGTGAAATCAAAAATATTCCTAGCTAATATCTTTTATTCTCAAAATAACAAATAAATCTGTGTAAAATGACTTTCTAAGAACTCTTTAAAATTATTGATATTGAGGGTATGCACATTTTCGCTTTAACCACATCGTTTCAAATGTTATTTGGTCCACACAAGGGTGTTATTCAAAGACTTGCGTTAGTGGTCACATTGATTTTAAATGGTCACCACAAAACTAAGACATAACTCTCATATCTAACTTAAGATCGCATCACTCCCGCTTATTAAACGTTTTCCGCTTTATCTAGGGTAGGTGGTTATAATATTTTATAGACAGAACGAAAGGTCGCCGTATTATTCGTTTGCTATTATCTGATGTTTCATTTAAATGCTTTCATTAAACTGAATGCGTTATACGTATTATGGATTTCAGTTCTTGTGGTGTCAACGGTGAAATCATTTTGTTTAAGGGTAGAAAACTTTTCATTGGAGTAAAGAACGTCCGTTGGTAAGGCTTTTTTTAAAATGAAAATACCAGGACATTTCTTCCGCTAAAGCACATTAAAGTCACTTAAGTATAGATAAGTGACAACGCAGTATACATCGAAGATTATGAACACAGTGCTGTCTGTACAAAAGGTACACAACACGGTATATACAAGAAACAACGCTGTTTGAAGTGTATACGTAGCGGTTAACACGATGTACACCTGTTTATATCGGTACATAGTACAGTCGATTCAAATTTGAATGCAAATGAGATATGGTCACTGCAGGTAAATCGTGCCTGGCGTTTTAACATATGTATTTAAACTTGCAAACCCCAAATCAAAGGGAAGATACCTGTTTAAGTTTACAACGGTTCTCAGATAAATAATAATCACCAATAAGTATACAAGAAATAACTGCTTGTATGTGTATACATAAGGAGCAACAATGTGGATAGCTATATATGGTACAGTAGTTATACATAAGGGACGAATTCATATTGTCTATAATCAAACTGATCATGAGGACAACATTGAGTATGCATCAACTATGTGTATACACACACACAGAACAAAACTTTATGTGAGAAGCTCAGAATACAAGGCGTGTATAGTTAATGATTTGTTCTGCTCTGGGTGTGTTAAGTAGATCTATTGATTAATGCACCAATCTTTGTAACACATGTCCTCCCCAGGCTGGGACATAGCTGAAACTTTGAATTTTCTTTCTGCAAAGCATTGGTGAAAGGTCTACATTACAAGGACACTTTCATGATAAAACGTATTTTCTCCTTGAGATTTCTTATTGTTTAAGTTTGGATAAGATCAGTTAAAAATGAGTGTTATCTAAAAACCTCAGGAGCTGGTAACTCAAGAATTTTAAAAGAGAACGCATAGTTTAATCATGGCTATTTTCGGCGCGAAATAAAACTCTTAACTTCCATAGCAATTCGAGGTTTATTCCACGGCAGTGTTGCGTTTACTTCAATGGCAGTGCGGGGATATCGATGAGGTAATACTGTATAACTTTAGCCACGCTGTCCTTCGCTATGTTGAAGTTGACAATAGTACATTAAATAAACAAATTCATATGTATAGCCAGTTACATATAAATAACTAGAGGACAAAATAATTATTATAAGAGAATAATAAAACAAAACAAAAAAATCACGTCGTGCTTTTTGAGAAAAGTAATTAAAAACTGACAACTTTCTCATAAAAATGTTGGATCACAAACTGATCCCAGAAAAGAAATAAAATCGTCTGTTAAAAGAGATAATGAGATATGCAACCACATGTCCCGATCATTGACCTAAGCAAAACAATACATTGTATTCAGTATTCGGCCAATACTGAAGTAAAACCATGATTCTGAGAAATAATAACACTAAGTCAAAAAGTATGACCGACTTTTCACAGCCGCCACATATCACGTAAGAATGATTTTTGTGGCGTCAATCTGTAGTTGGGGGGTTTACTTCTGCTGAGGCGTAAGCCGTTTCTTGCTTTGGTCTAATTGAAGAAGCTCCCGATAGGGCACAATCTCATTACCACTTGCCTCTTACTGCCTAGGTCATAGGTTTGAAACGCGGTTGGTCCAAAACCTTTAAAAGGAGACCATTTGCAAGTTACTTGCAGAAGGACGTTGATTCAACTCTGGGGTCTTTCAGCACCAGTAAAACCGGATATGCCATATATAACATGACGTGTTAAACCCCATTAAAAAATGAATCGATTAGCGTATTGTATTTCAAACGGCGTGACATTAAAGGTCAAATAGTTTTATTTTTGTTAAAGTACTCCTTTAATTTTTCAGCTGCAATGTATCACCAATATTGCATAACAACAGAAAATACAAAAAGCCGCACTAAACATCAATCAAATGCATTTCACCTTAAACAACATTGTTCTAAAGTGTAACATTCAATCAACGTAACTAAGCGTATTCGATATCACCACAGCCATTAAGAAAAATAAATGTATTTATTCACTTAACAAAACGGTGCTAACCAACAAATGTGTTTTTGCATTTACGCCACCAGGATATCCGATTTCGTCACATGAACAGTGAGAAAAAAGTACCGTAATTGCATTTCATAGTACATTAAACAAACGTTTTAATGGAGTTTTTGTTATAATCAAATTGAAAGATCTTCTGGATCCATGATGTCGTTTCTGCTGGGCGCCTTGCAGCATCAGTAATTCGTAATTTGTGAAATTCATGACGAGATTTAATCAGTTTGGTTTGTTTTCCACTACATTAACTGCAACGTAGTATCGAAATTTAAAACCAATACAATTTTGGTATAGTGTATATCATTGCCGACACTACATTTGCCTTAATAGAGTGATTGATAAAAGGCCTGTCACACACTACCAATGTACCTCGCCGGGACTAAACCGGAGCAAAAAATTAACAACGGTGAGAAAATCGGCTGAGCTTCGGCGAGAAAGCACTTGAAAAATAAAAATTGACCGTAGCAATACTGATGTAGTACCGACGTTCCCGTTATGATAACGTTGTCATACCGCTGTAAGAGCCGATGTGCCACTTTTCTGTCACTGTAGTGTTACCGATGCGCCGCCGTTGTTCTACCGATGTGCCACCGTTGACCGGAGCTATAGCGGAGTGATACCGTTGCGCTGCCGATGTGACACGTGACCAATCTGTATAAATATAACCCCTCTTGGAGAATCTCACCATTCCTTCTGTAGACGCTGAGCTGACAACAGTGCCTACTACTACTACTACAAACTACTTCTTTTAAGCCATGCCATCCACGAAGAAGGGAACTGCTACGGCATCTCTTAAGAAGACCGCGAAACCGGCTCCCAAGGGCCGAGGCCGAAGCAAGAAGACTTCACCAGTACCCAAAACCCCTTGTCCCCTGCCGAAACTGCTCCAAGATCGCCTACTCGTCCCGTCAACCTTCCCCCGAGTCCCTGTCCTCCTCAGTGTCCTCCCAAGCTGCAGCGGGCTCCAATGCCGCCTCAGTGACCTCCACCGCCGCCTCCACAGTTGCTTCCGTCTCCTCCAAGGCCAAGGCAGGGACTCAAAAGAACACTAGCAGCCTGACACTCCAGGAAGAAAATCAGATGACACATTGACAAATTAATGTTTTATTACCAAAATGAAATTATCATCTATGTATTGAAATGGGGAATTCATTTTACGAAAAGGACTGATTTTAAGAAACGTGTATGCGTTCTGTCATGTTAGCCAACGTGACTTAACGTCTCGCACCACTATTACATTTCCCATAGGACTCCATTGTAACATTTATGTCCAAAACAGAGTGAAAAATTAAACTCTGCAGCATGTGCCTGGGCTCAAATTCTTCACTGGTTCAAGTTATGCAATTATAAAGAAAAAAAAAGTATACCTTGACCAGATTGTTTTATTTTTAAATTCAATGCTTTTGTGAGACCTATCAATTTCCAGAGTAATGATATGTCATTTATTCGCCCTAGATGCTGTTCGAACCAACAATTCTGAAATGACATAGAATTGTCCAGAAAGCTGGTATCAGCATCAAATTTTCAGTGGTGATTTCTAAAATACTGACCATTTAACTCATGTTAGCAAAAAATAAAACATTGCAGTGCAAAACCCTGAAAAAAGAAGAAAAAGAGAACTAAAGTTTTATTTCTACCTCCTTCATCTTTAGTCCGGAGTACTCAAGGGAGATAATAGTGGTGTGAGTCCATAAGTAACTGTTGTTTCCAGTTGGTACAAATGTGGAGGTCTGACAGAACGACTTTAAACCAGCCTTTTATTATTATCATCATTATTATTACACATGTCCATTCATATCAATACTCGGCGCTAACTAAACAAGGTGCCAGTTACTTCAGGTGACTGACCCATCCCGAGTCACCAGTCACTTCAGGTGACTTGTTCAATTATGAATAACTATAACATTACATGTCCATTCATAGCAATACTCGGCGCTAACTAAGCAACGTGCCAGCCACTTCACGTGACTGACCCATACCGAGTCACAAGTCACTTCAGGTGACTTGTTCAATTATGAATAACTATAACATTACATGTTCATTCATATCAATACTAGACGCTAACTAAGCAAGGTGTCAGTCACTTTAGGTGACTGACCCATACCGAGTCACAAGTCACTTCAGGTGACTTGTTCAATTATGAATAACTATAACATTACTATATTGAAATATATTTTAGGTGACTGATCGAGTTGGACACAGCAGTTTGCATTTTGCGCTGGGTGTACGTGATATTTCTGCTCGTTTTCTTTTCACCTGATTAGGTTTTTACCCAGCCGATGCATTTTTTGTATAATTCTCGGTCCGTCAGAGGAAACTACAACATTTCTGTTTGCTTTACCTTTGTCGGTGAGGAATCTTTGTTCCCTTCTCTCCTTTTGCTCCTGTAACAAATCAGTCCAACTATCAATATCTATGGCGTAATGAAGGAATTCATTGTTAAGCTTAAAATTTCCCGAATCACGTATAGCATGACATCGCTCTATTGTCTCGCCTTTAACAATTTCGTACAAAATGTCTAAATTTTAGAATGTCTTTTAATTTCTACTATATTGTAGATTTCAGGACAAGGTTAGCGGATTCGCTATTGTTATTTGTCCAGTTGTGAGGAATTTTCCCCTTCTTCGCTAGTTCTATAACATGGCTAATCAACATAGGAACGAGTTTTGTTTCAAAGTATGGCCTAAATTTCTTTTTCTCCACTTTTTGATCATTTTCATCAATTGCGTTTAGTAACCTCCATAATCTGGTGTTAAAAGTGTCAGTATCCCTCGATTCGGTTAAGCCCTCTTTACCAAAAATTGATCGGTTATAGTTAATCTTTCTTATATTGGATTTCCAACTTATTTTTCCATGTATTTGATAGTATTTTGTTTCAGATGCCGGGTGCAAAGCACGTGCGTACACCCGACGAAACATCTATTAATAGCTGACTTAAATGCTAATTCTTCATCACTACCTATAGTTAAATTTGTCAGCTCAGTGTCCGTTAAATGGTCAGCTATGTCATGCATGAATACACTTAATGTCTTTTTTGTTAAGTTGGATAAACGTCGGGCCAAAGCAAATTGGGTTATCCATCGTAGATCGACGGAGCACAGACTAGTCTTTGTACACTGTAGGCGCAACATGAAACTCGCCGATGTTGTAGGTTTTATCCATTCCCAAAACAGCAACGCCGTCTTTGCAGCAAAATCCTTTGATATCTAATATTTGCTGCTCTGTGTATAATATGACAACCGGGTGATGTAAGAAAATCTGGTGAATATTCTGGTTTTGGTTCTGAAATGTCATCTTCACTGCTACTGCATGAATCAGCTTCCATGTGTGATGTATTTGCGTACGATGCTTCTTCAATTGTTGAAAGGTCACTTATGGAACACGTATTTTTAATAATTTCCTGTTTAAATATATCTAAATCAATTTCTTCTATTTCTGCAGTGTCTTCTGTTACAATTGGTTCTACTGTTGAAGATCCATTTGAAGACGTTAAATCAACCTCTTCAGCTTCAAGCTTCATCCATTTCCAAACCGTTGTGTCTGTTTTGGAGACACATTCATTGGCAGGTTGGTCTTCTCCGGTGTAGTTACTGGTGCCGACAGTTGTGTGTTAGAAGTTTTGATGTTTTCTTTTGACGGTTCCACTGTTGAAGATCTATTTGGAGACGTTTAATCAACCCTTCATCTTCATCCATTTCCAAACTTTTGTATCTGTTCGGAGACATATACATTGGCAGGTCGGTCTTCTGCGGTGGTGTTACTGGTGGTATTACTGGTGCCAACAGTTGTGTGTTAGAAGTTTTTTCCTGGCGGTTCCACTTTTGAAGATCTATTTGGAGACGTTAAATCAACCCTCCTTCAGATTAATCCATTTCCAAACTTTTGTATCTGTTCGGAGACACATACATCAGCAGATCGGTCTTCTGCGGTGGTGTTACTGGTGGTAATACTGGTGCCGTCAGTTGTGTGTTAGAAGTTTTTATGTATTTTTCTGGTGGTTCCACTGTTGAAAATCTATTTGGAGACGTTAAATCAACCCCTTCAGCTTCATCCATTTACAAACTTTTGAATCTGTTCGGAGACACATACATTGGCAGGTCGGTCTTCTGTGGTGATGGTACTGGTGCAGCCAGCTGTGTGCACTGGCGATCCATGTTCGAAACTTCCGCTAACGGAACAAAATGATTTGGAATCCATTAATTTTTTTTTCGTCTCTTTGTTGTAAACAAGTTACTTCCAGGAAGAGGTGTGTTAATCAACATTATTATTATTTTACCCTTTTCAGTATCAACAAAGTGTGGTCTGAACACAGTGTTCAGAGACACAAACGCTATGTTTTTACATCCATTGATGTTTGGATATATAGATTCCACTTGTTTGTTTGATAGATTCGATAAAGCCAACACAGACGAGTAGTAGCCCGGCTGTGCACAGTCAACACAGTCCTTGTTATAATCCGGTGATATCAATGATAATCGTGAATATAACCTATGTCGTATAATCCTCCCCTTATTTGTTACCAATTCAACACTTCTCGATTCATCTCCTACTAAGCACGTTGAGAACGCGTTAAACAAACAATCACCATCTCCAGTACTCAGAAGTGCAGTCTTGGGGTTAAAGTGATATTGTGCAAGTATGGAGTAAGCCACATGGTCCTGTTGATGTTGATTAAATTCACAATGCAATGATGTATCTAAATCAACCGATTGTAAGAATAACTTCTCACGTATGGCCACATGTTTTAATTTATTCAGACCTTGTTTTGACACGCTCTTCAACCGCTCAGAGCCCATTAAGAAATCAAAAGTGCAACCATCATCAAAGCAGCGACACTGGATACATATATATCCTACCGATGTCGGCATATTGTTCCATGTTTTGCGATCGTGTTCATTTATACCTTGACATGTATAGTGTACCCACGTCTGACAGATCCTATAGGGTAGAAAAAAAATAGAAAGAAGGGTAAGTAGAAAAACGCACATTGAATAATAAAGAAGAAGAAATAACATTAAATATAAGAAGAAGAAGAAGAAGAAAAATATAGAAAAGAAGAAACATACAAAGAGAACGAAGAAAACAGCAAACGTTGATTTCATGATAAATAATGAATAATAAAATTTGAATAATTAACATATATATCATAATAAGATATAATACACATTAAATATAAGAAAAAGAAGACTGATTCAATATTTGGCGTCATTTTTATGCCATCGAAGGCTAACAGACGATCAGTTAACCACTGTTTCTTGAGATTAACCATTTCTCGAGTACATCCGTTTTCTGCAAGTAACTGATCACTTTCCCACTTGAATCAGTGGTGAGAGACAAATGATAATGAGACACAATGTCGTATATCAATCATCACGGAGACTGTTGCCGGGCGGGGGTTTCGAACTCACGACCCCTGGATTGATAGTCAGACGCGTTACCGACTGAGCTAATCGGGCCCGGCGAAAGAAGAAGAAGAAAAATATAGAAAATAAGAAACATAAAAAGAGAAAGAAGAAAAACAGCAAACGTTGATTTCATGATAAACTATCAGAATCATAAAATTTGAATAGTTAACATATATAGAAAAATCATATTTGATAGATAAGTATACGTTTCAATTATCAAATATATATTTGCCCCTGCTCTTTTAATATATATTTAATTTTATAATAAATATACCATAATGCATAAAAACACACTTTATGACTGGTGGTATCGTTATGTAAATATCAAAACAAAAATAAAAACCCTAAGTTGTAAATATTAAGTTAACGCGGTGTCCCTTTAGTTAAGACATGCGGTCATTGTAATGTGCTTTACAAGATACCAGTATCCTGCTACGCGTCAGATAACACGTGCCAGTTGATTTTGTTTATGGTTGTTTATTGCAAACTGACACCTGTGTCAGGTACAAGTGCTACTGTTGAAGGTGGTAGGCAGATAAGTATATACAACAGCAGCATATGGGTTTTCAATACAGAGTTAAACAATTAATATCAATAAATATTATAATATGATATCAATAAATAATAAATATACCAAAAACAATTGCAATCAGAAATAATTTATATTCTGTGTAATTAAGGACTAGATAGAGATATATAATTTATATTACAATAATGAAAATTAATAAAGTCGTGCATATGTCATTCAACAAAATGATAAAAAAGAGAAAGAAACTATATATGCTGTATCTGCGTATAAAGCTTTATTCAACTTTTGATAATATTTTAAATCAAAACCACATAAAACTTCTTTTTATAATTTGTTTACTATAAAATTAACTTACCTTGCAGTAAATACAATCCGTTTTACAAGCTTGAGAACACACAGAGCAAGCATACATTTTCGCCATTTTAACAATTAGTATAAAAATTTATGTATGTATAAGTATTTATTTACCCTCGCACTTTGAACTAAGTCATTTTGGCGATCCGGATAAGATGATTATTTAAAAAAACAAGATAATTACTTTAAAAAAAGTGATAATTTAAAAGATAAGATGATTATTTAAAACTAATGATGATGATGAAGATGACAACGAAAAACGATGATTACCCACTATGGAGTTTAAACACTTATTATTTTATAAATATAGATACTCCTATTTTTATTTAACCGGTTGTTTAATTGAATATTTTTATTTGCTAATATTGATGCAGACTTTATATGACCTTCAACAACCAAATGCTAACGATTAATTATTAAGACTCCAGGCACTCTACTCTACCTTGTGCAGCCAAAATATGAGTTAAAATAGTAGTACCAAGTGTACGAGCGTTATTATGGTTCTTTACTATATGTAAAACCTATATGTTAGGCCAGACACTTTTGCTTATAGCGCAAATAAATTTGCTTGAGATATCATGAGCGTCCGACCCAACTTGAACCCTCAACAGGAATGATTCCCGCTGACTGTATATCTGTGCACAGTAATTGTGCTCAGTTGCTATGGTAATATTTTTATTTGCTCGTACCTAAAAAGCGCCATAATTAAAAAATATTTTAAAAAACCCGATATCCCCTCAGATCAGATCTGCTGAGAACTGATTATTAGAAGTTGGTCACTATATATTTATAAAGTAGTCTTGTGTAATTCAATAATGAGTATCATGGCATTTCCTAACCATGATATTCCCTAGAACCGTACTCAATGCTGTGTAGTGAATACGGAGTTGCCATATAGTCCCGTAATCAACATGATATACGTTACTATCTAAATGATTATTAAAATTATAATCATTATAAATTAATATAAACATGCAAAAAACGCTAAAATGTGTATAATACACATCCATTACTATAAAGCGTTCATGTTCATATTTAATAATACATCTCTTCCCCAGATCAACATCAGTAGGGCCAAAGGCCCCAATAAAAGCCGGTCGATGAGTGGTTCGATCAGGAATGAAACGCTCATTCTGATTGGCCAGATTTCAATCCGTTTTCGGCTTTTAGCTCAGGACATAACACTGTGAAGTAAAAATAGAACTGTTCACTATTAGGTCCGTGATTGAAATCCAGCCAATCGGCAGCGTTTGACCTTCAATGGAATGTTGATCCGGAGAAAATGTAAACAAAAGATTGCACTTGGTGACCAGTGAATCTTGGTTGGAATTACACACAGGCTATATGATGTTCATGTGGTGTAGGATAAAAAACTGTTTTCTAAGTGCAACAATATTTTATTAAAATAATAGTACATATTTAAAATAAGTAACTTAAAAATAATGGTTATAATCCTGTCTCCTAAGTACAAAACGGCCCAGATTAGGGTTATAAAATAAACAACATATTATTTAAAGTTTTGTACATTATATACAACATTGATAGTAAAAATAATATATTGTTGCATTTAGGATAGAGCTAATTAGCAGCTTGGGCCTAACAGGTAATATGCTAATAATAGTAATCCACTGAATTTTGGGGCCCTGTAAATTTATTTCATCACCCGTGCTGGGGTACCGGGCCAGGTCCCTTGATAATATAATGAATATTACCATTCCCCAGGGTCAGCATATATATGTTGTGAATATTATAAATCCGATGTACAATTTCCTTTTTAATGGAGGCTATTTTAAGGTGGCATAAAAATAAATTCACTCATGCCAATCAATTTATAATTCAATCAGACTGAATGTAAGCCTGACAAAAATATTTAATTACATATCTGATATTTTAACATGACAATTCTCTCTGGGTAAGCATGGCTCAGCTGTGGGAGGTGGCATGAGTCCACACCCCAGGCCACACAACATATTTGTGGACTGTATTGTGGTCTCACCCCATCTCCCACTAGAAACTGATACTTTTTGTACTTAGAAGGACCAAGCACTTCAACAAATAAATCAAACCATACTGGGAACCCCAACCAAAATACTATAAAACATTTTTGCTGGCCCAGGGTGGTA
The DNA here is from genome assembly GCA_029582155.1 of Panopea generosa. NCBI lineage: Eukaryota > Metazoa > Mollusca > Bivalvia > Adapedonta > Hiatellidae > Panopea > Panopea generosa. The sequence continues at coordinate 44,845,458 of CM055905.1, forward strand.
ATTTCAGGGAAAGCTGATGAAATTAGGGCCTGGATTTTTAAGTCTATATTTTGTCAGACATCTGACAGTCTAGAATATAACATTCCAAGGCTTTATAGACTGAGGTCCGGACTGCCTTGCTGGAGTTCAAAATATTAATGTCGAAATCTACCTTATTTCCAGCAAGTGCAGTCCTTAAATTTGACCGGGGGACCCTGTGAATCGGGCAGTGTAGCAGAAAATGTTCAATGGTAAATTTTTCCTTGCACCGGGTGCAATCTCTCCCTTTATTAATTATATATTGTTCTCTATTTCCTGGGAGGAGATTTACGCCCAATCTCAGACGAGTAATGCATTTATCAATTCTCTTATTATTAGAGTAATTTGTTGGTCGTCTGAAATTAACCGAGGTCCTGCGAAATGTTTTTTTAGAAATAAAAGTGGACCATTTCTTAATGATTATTTTCCTTGTTAAGGAATAGACCTCGGTTGGTGCAAGGGGGACTGAATTGGAAATAGTAGCAGTTTCCTGTTATTCCATGTTCTTTCAATTTATAAAATACGCCTGCATGCCAGGTTAGATCAAAAGCTGATTGAAGGTCTAGAAAGATTGCTAGGACTGAGTGTCCCCTATTTTTGGCTGTATTTACATCATGTTGTAGTCTAATGAGCTGATCCGAAGTGCTCCTGCCCTTTCTAAATCCAGATTGAAAGGGATAAATTATATTTTTTGATTCAAGCAGATGTTCTAAACGTGCCTTGACCATCCCCTCCATTAATTTACCTGGATGGGAGGTCAGGCTGATTGGTCTGTAAGACTGTGCTTTCATTTGGGGTTTTCCCTTGTTTTAATAGGGGAATAACACAAGCCTGCTTCCAAGCTACGGGGTAGACACCATCATTCCACACTTTGTTATATAATCTTTTTTTTTTTTTTTTTTTTTTTTTTTTCAGCTGTAATAGCCCATTTATTCAGATTGTGTTACATATTTACATAAAGATATACAATCAAAAGATAATAACATTACAATATCACTTTCACTCCACACTCGCCTTCTTTATTCATATTCTTGTGATATTTTTTACTATTTTTGACTATTTGCAGCTGCAAAAGAGGTGTTTGGACTCTAAACTGTGTGCATTGTTAATTTTTGATTGTTGATACTTCATTTTTCTTTTTAAATGTTTAAGATGTTATGTAATTAACTGGCAGGATTAAGTTTGGTCAGACAATATAATTATCTATCTGCAATAGATTAATAAAACTGGCAACTTTTTTATTATTCCTAGGTTATATAGTTGTATATTTATATATAGATACACAGGTTGTTTAGATGGAAACGGAATACAATGTATGAATGAAACTGTTCTTACAATACATGTATGTAACTTAAATACAGACAATATTGTTATATTTATGCCAACTCTTTTCAAAAGATGCAAATTTATTGTTTTTAACAGCATTATATTTTATAGCTTTAAAAGAACACATAAGTCTGTTTTTGAGAGCGATAATTGAAAGTGGAGAATTTAATTTTCTTGCTGAGAATATATAAAATTTAATATCTAAGATAATGAATAATTCTTCAGCTGTGAATTTTTCCCCTATATTGAAAATAAATAATTCTTCTATAAAGGGTATTATGACATTATTTCTTCTTAGCCAGGACTGTACCTTTTGTAAAAAGGACCGGGTTGTTTGACATGTCCAGAATAAGTGGGTTATTGTTTCTTCCTGATCACAGTATGGACATAAGGGACTAGGAGTAGCTTTGATTGTATATAAGTATTTTTTTGTGGGTAATATTCTATGATTAATTCTGGTTTGAAACCATTGGAGAGTAGAACTATATTTGCATTTGAAAGGTGACATGAATATATCTTTCCAAGTTTCTTCTGAAATATTGTAAATTTGTTCCCATTTTTGTATTGCGGTTGGTTTTTCATAGTTTTTATTTAACAGATTATAAAAGTCCTTACAACCTTTTTTTGACTTAAGATAAATTTTAACATATACGGGTAGTAGTGGGTTTTGTAATTTTGTGTTACCCATGTTAATTTCAGTATATTTGGCATATTGTTTTACTGCTTGGATTACTCCACGGAACTCTATGAAATTTGTTTTTATGTTGTACATGTTTTTAAATTCTAATTCTGTTAAAAATTCTCCTCCCTTTGATACTATGTCATTTATAAAGTACACCCCCTTAACATTCCAGAATTTTTTACTTATTGGTTCTCCACCTATTTGAATATTTTCATTATGAAATATTGGTGTTTGAAGAAATTCTTCCACCAAGTTTATTTTAGTTTGTTCTGTTAAAGCCCTGTGTGCTTTCAGTACATCAATCCAGAAGGTATTGCTTATTTTATTAATAATTTTTTTGGTGAAAGCGTTTCCAAAGTTTAATAAATTTGGTCAACAAATATCGTTACCTATTATTTTAGTCCAATTTCCGCCGTTACATAGCAGTCTTCTAATCCATGTTGCTAGTGAGTTAATAAATGCCGTAATGTTTATCATTTTTAAACCTCCTTCTATATATTGTTTAACAATAACAGTTTGTTTAATTTTAGCAGTTCCTTCCCATACAAAATCGTAAAATATTGTGTTTATTTCCTTTATAAAGTGATCTTCTGGATTTGGGAGAGAAATAAATAAGTGATTTAAAATAGGTAGTTATAATGTTTTTATGACTATTATTTTTCCTAGAGGAGTTAAATATCTTCTTTTCCACAATTTTATTATTTTTTTAATGTTATTTATCTTATCTTTGTAGTTAATATTATTTATTTTGTTAAGATCTACATTAAATTTTATACCTAAAAGTTTGAATTCACTATTCCCCCAGTGTAGCTTCCATTTTGTTTTTATTGTATCGGTACTGTATTTTTTTATCCCTATCCAAACAACCTGTGTTTTTTCAAAATTAACACGTAGGCCAGAAATTGTTGCAAACCACGAAAGTTCTTTCAATGTTTCTTTAAGAGAAGTGTCTGATCCATCTAAAATTGCAGAAGTATCATCAGCATATTCTATACCATTAACTTTAATTCCCTTTATATTTTTATTATTTCTTATTTTGATAGCTAGTATTTCTGAACATAAAATAAATATGTATGGTGAAAGAGGATCACCTTGTCTGCAGCCCCTACCTATATTAAAAAAGGACGAAATATTCCCTCCTTGGGTAACAGCTAACGTTGCATTTTTGTACAGAACCTGGACCCATTTTATAATTGACATACCAAAACCAAAATATTGCATTACTTTATGGATAAAAGTCCATGATAATGAATCGAACGCTTTTTCAAAATCTACAAATAAAAGTAATCCTGCTAAATTGTGCTCCTCTGCATAGTGCATGATATCATAGAGTATTCTAGTGTTTTCTCCAACATATCTACCTGCTATAAATCCAGTTTGGTCTTTGTTTATTAATTTATTTAAAGTTGTTTTAATTCTGTTAGCTATAGCCCCAGATGCTATTTTATATTTACAATTTAGTAATGAAATAGGCCTATAGTTTTTTACTTGATACCGCGATTTATTTTCTTTAGGGATACATGTTATAATACCTTGTTTTTGAGTAACTGATAATTCATTGTTGTTAAAACCATAATTGATAGAGCGAACTACAAAATGTCCTATATATTGCCAGAAAACCTTAAAGAAATCCGCACTAAATCCATCGGTACCAGGACTGCGGTTATTCGACATTGATTTTAAAGAAGTGGTTGCCTGTTCATAGGTTAAGAGCCCTTCCATAGAAGCAGATTCTTCATTATTAAGTTTAGGCACAAAACAACCTTCAAGTTCCATTTCTATATTTGTATCTAACAGTTCATTGTCCCTATTTGAATATAAAGTTTCGTAAAAATGTTTGGCTTCATCTAAAATTTGATCTTGATCGTTCATAAAAGACCCATCTTCTTTTTCAATTTTTGGAATAATTTTATTTAAACAGTTATGAGATTCCAAGTTACAAAAATATTTACTGGGTTTTTCATCCTCTTCGATAAGCTGTGCTCTTGATCTAATAAGTATTCCCTGCATTTTTGTTTTCCTTATATTTTCAAGAGATTCTTTTTTCATATGTAATTGTTATATAATCTTAACCACAGATACAAGGCTGAAGTTGGCATGTGTTTAAACATGTGGTAAGATATTTTATCAAGTCCCGAAGCTGAATTCTTCCTGCTATCAATTACTGATCTTAGTTCAAAAATTGAGAAGCCATTATTAAGTGGTGACCTGTTTATTTCTGTTTTTTTAGGTAGTTTTTATACAGTGATTCAAATTTATTTTGATAATTTAGTGTTTCATCGTTGACGTTTGAATCACTGGCAGCTTTAGAGTAGTGTTCAACTAAGAAGTTGGCTTTTTCTACTGATTTGACTGCTAAAGCTGTCTTATTTCTTAATAGTGGAATAGGGCGTTTTTAATTTACTTTAATTCTGCGAATTTTGGTCCAAAATCAGTTTGCGTTTTTATGTATACATGATTCGCAGAATTCTTCCCAGTTTTACTTTTTAGCATTTAAGATGACAAATTTTGCTTCTCTTTCAGCCTCATTGTAGTCATAGAAGTTTCCGAGAGAAGGGTGCTGCTTAAGTTTATTTAATGCTCGTTTACGCCCTTTAACAGCATCGATACAGGAAGAATTCCACCACGGGACATTTTTTCTTGTCTTTTTGCCAGAGTCAGAGACAGGTATACATTTTTTTGCTACCAACAGGAACCTTTCTGTAAGATTGTTATTAAAAATATTGATATCATTAGAGTAGATGTCATCTAAGGTTATCTCCCTGCAAAGTTTTTTGAATAAATCCCAGTCTGCTTTTTCAAATTTGAATCTTTCTTCTTTAGAATTTTCTATAATTTTGTGGTGTTGAGAATTTATTGTTATGCAGATTGGGTAGTGGTCTGATCCCATATTATCCCCCATGTACCTGCCAATTAGAACTAGCTGAAAATTTGGGACTGGTGAATGTTAGATCAATGCAGGAGCCCTTTCCTGAGCCCTGGTCTACTCTCGTGAAGGAACCGTTATTGAGTAGAACTTTGTCATTTCTCCCCGCCCATTCCAAAATACCCCCCCCCCCCCCCTGACGGTCCTCAAATGGAGATACCCATAATGGGTGGTGAGCATTGAAATCTCCAGTTATAATACAGTCCCTAAGTCCATCTTCAGCATTTATAGATGAACTTATGTATTCCAAGGATCTAGGTCGCACCCCCTAGAGTATAAATTGATAAGTATGAAGGGGGACCCCCCCCCCCCCCCCCTAGATAAACTCTAATGACTGAATTTCAATCTTGGAGTTCCCCATATTATCTTTGGGGTCGTCTACTCTAATCTCCTCAAAAATGATATTATCTTTAAAATATGTGATAAGCCCTCCACAAACATTGTTTTGGGCATTTTTGTAAAAACTATATTCTGCATGATATCCAGGGACATTCCTCTCTTTATTTGGTGGTAACTTTGATTCTTGCACACAGAGTATATCAATATGTGGATTTAAATCCAAGAAAACTTTTATCTCTGTGTGCTTAAGAGGGGTCAGTCCCTGAACATTAAAAGAGATCACAGTCAGGTCCCTATTGAAAATGTAGTTTGGTGTTGCGACGATTACGACCAATCAGTATCTTGTGTCTTGGAGACTGAGACAAGATTTTTTTTGGTGTTTTGGCCTGCCTCAAAGTCCCTGCCAGCACGGGTAATTTTGTTGCCATATTTGAGGCAGGTGCGCATTTTATATTTTCTTGAGTATTTTCATCGACCCCCACTGTACTTTGAACCACACTGGCTTTTTCTATTGTTATTTTTTTTATTTTATAAATATATTCTCGTTTGAGATAATTTGTTAGTTTATTTCCTGTTATTTTTGATTTGTCTAAGATTAATTCTTTTGTTATTTCCACAATACTATCCAAATCTATTGTAAAATTATCCGAATTATTTATAACTTGTATTGTGGAATTTATTTTTGAAGTTGATTATGAATGTTGTTTTTGAAATGGGGATGTTTGTTGGCTTCTATCTTCCAGTGTGGTTACTTTTATAGGTTGACTTATCACTCCTGGATCTATACCTCCCACAAGGTCAGCAATGGACACAGATTCCAGCAACGAGTGTGATAAAACACCATCCGTATTGCTGCCCCTGTCGGAATGATAGAAACTGGAGTGAATAGATACCAGGGACTCCTCTCCAGTGACATTAAAGTCGCTGCAGTCACCGCAAGATAACTCCGAAACATGAGTTCGGGACAAGTTGTCGCAGTCTCCTAGAGAGGAGTCAGGAAGTGTACTGGGGGTCGATGTAATAAGTTTAGGTGAATTTATAGGGGTTATGAAACCCCTTTCTGTTTTGATTATAGTAGACGGGGAGTTAGCCACTGGCTCTGTATCTTTTAATCCTACTGTACCCACTATTTTTATACTATCAGTAGTGGGACTGATTATAACCCAGTCTGAAGTGTCTGACTGTGAACTAGTAGTTGAACCCCCCCCCCCCCCCCCCCCCCCCCCCCTTACTAAATATAAACAAATCCCGTTCTCCATTGTTTTTTTATAAAAGTTCTAACGAGATGACCTGTTTGAGTCCGGTTTAATTTTGAGTTTGTTTCTTTTGTGCTAATTGTCTCAGAGGGTATATGAGAGGAATTCTTTACCTGGATTTCGGGAGTCAGAGGTCCTTGGGTTCTCTGAGCCCCGGGGGAGGGTAATTTATCCTTCCCCTGGTTACTTGTGTTAACAACTGGATTTTTATGGCCCTGTTCCTCTCTTTTTGGCCGTGAGATAACCCCTGAGCTGCTATTGTCCCCATTATTTATTAGGATTTTAGAGTCCGCGGCCACTTCCCCCTTTAACTTTGAAGATGTAACTGAATTTTTGGTTTCTAATTTTGTGTGACTCTGTGGGGGTGTAGTGGCGGTGACCCGATTATTTCTCTTCACCGCCACATCCCAGGGGATCCCGTCCCTATAAGCCAAACTAGAGACTTTAGCAGCTGTAATGTAGGACGGGCAGCCCCTGAACCGAGTAGTGTGGCCATCCCCACAGTTAGCACACCGCGGTATTCCGGAATACCGGCACTCACGAATAGTATGGTGTTCTGAACACTTAGCGCACCTGACCTCATTTTTGCAACCAGAGCTCCCGTGCCCAAATGCCTGGTAGGTGTAGCACCGAATCGGGGGCGGCGAATACTCCTCCACGTCCCAATAAGTGGGAGTGCCAGCCACTGTGACCGACAACGGCAGAGATCTGCCCGTGAATGTAAGTTTCACCGCCCCAGACTGGCGGCCAAATTTGTCCTTAAGCCTGTCGGCCTTTAGGACCTCACAAACCCCACCATCTTTCCTTGGTTTAGGTTGAAGGTGGGATCGGAGGTCCCACAGGTCGACCTGCAAGGGTATATTGTGGATCACCCCGGCTATTGAAGGTCCACCACTGGGAAGAAAGGCCACTAGTGGGATATTAGCCAGGGTGAAAGGTTTTATTTTTAACACACCCGCCAAACATTCGGCCGACGCGAGCTCCAGCATAAAGGACCCCGACTTCAGTGGGATGATTCTATTTATTTTATTGGCAAGCTCCCGATGAATGGCTTTTGTGAACTGGATAATGGAAATATGATCCAGTATGGGAGCTGGCCCGGCTGACTATATAATCAGCCTGTGTGCCCACGTACTTTTGGTAAGGTAGTGACTGTCCGTGGACACCCAAGGCTGATCATTTAAAAATGAGGCTCGATTGAATCGAGCCTCATTGTTGCCAAAAGTGGCCCATTTATTTTGCCTGGCTGCATCCATTTGAAAGAAATATCAAATAATAATTTACTGATGTTTGATGAAATGAAATGGACATGAGAATAATTTATTCTGTAATGAACATGATGATGTTTATATGTGATATGATGGTTATATGATGATTATATGATTGATGATTAATAAAACATCTGTGAATATCCGGTCGCCAAAATGACAGTTCAAAGATAAAGGGCAAACAAAATAGGGATAAATGTGATAATATCTAATGCACTGTATATACTATCCTAATAATTTTGGATGGGGTCAATTTTGAATATACAGTGTGTCTAAAGAGTGTAGGATAAATGTAAACAAAGGTATGAAAAAGTCTAAAGTCTAAAAAAGGCAAGTAACACAAAAAATTGAAACATCGGAGGTTACCGGGTGGAACGGAATAAGTGCCTAGTTCACGTATATATATTAATGTCTTTGTAAATCCACCGTTAGCGGGTTCAAACTAAAATTTTAGATTTTATTTTTGCCCACATAAATAATATGGCCGCCTCCTGGCTGACCGGAAACAGGAAGTGGTAAAAATTTAAAAAGGTTGTATCATTTATATATATACCATATTTTACATATAACCGTTATTTCTCAGTTTTAGGAATTATTCTAATCTGGGCGGTAATAGGCAAACTGTTTTGTAGATATTGATTAATTAATACTTTTTAATTATTGTGGAGGACAACAAATATGTAAATTGCAGTCCACTAATGATGTTTGTCACGACGCTACCAAAATATTTTAAATTGTTTGTCTAATTTTATTGTCTACAATTGAGTGCCGATAACCAGACAAATTGATTCATTAAAACTGAGATTATACTTTTTAATGAAAGACAAAGGATAATGTTAATGAACTATTTATTTAATTGCTCCTTTTCGTAAAACCAATTTCCGAATTTAATATATGGATAATTTTCTTTTGATAATAAAACCCATTTCAATATATGGATAATTTCATTTTGGTAATAAGATTTAAAATTCTGAAAAAACATATGTATGTATCTTTTAATGTTCTCTTCAATAAAATTATAGCAGAAAAACATCAAAATAAAAAAATATTGATTTAATCGCTCTTTTGATAATAAAATATTAATTTGACAGTATGATTTTCTATAAATACGCTTGAAGTTTTATTTAAAACCAATTCCCAATTTCAATACATAGATAATTTCATTTTGGTAATAAAATATTTGACAATGGAAGTTTCTAATTGAAAGTTTTATTTAATGTTCTCTTCAATAAAATCACAATAGAAAACAATAAAATTAAGAAAGGTTGATTTAATCGCTTCGTTTCTTAAAAAAGGGCCTTTTCGCAAAACTAATTCCCACTTTCAATACATGGATGATTTCATTTTGGTAATTAAACATTATTTTGTCAATGAAATCTAAAAATATGCATGTACGATTTATTTAATATTCTTTTCAATAAAATAACAAATCTATGCAATATAATAATGAAATGTTGATTTAATCGCTCCTTTTCTTAAAACCTATTCCCAATTTCAATACATGGATGATTTCAACACACAGTCACTATCTGTACTATCCAGACTGGCACACACATCTCCTCTACATCATCCTGTCTTGCCATGGTACAGAACCGGCTTCGGAGTTGGCCCAATGTTTGATCAGGTTCCGCTGCTTCTTCCCTTCCTTGTTGGAGGCGGCCACGACACGGTTGTGATGTAGTTTTCTGCCTTGCCTCCACTCTCCTTGGATGAAGTCTCTGTTGGCATTCCCCACACGGTCCAGCTGCTGGTTCTGCAGTGTTGGATACCTAATTCTCATCAAGTTGTGGAGAACAATGCACGCCTTCACGATGATCTTTACGGTGGATCAGTGGTACTGCATTGTGGTCAGCAAAACCTGGAAGCGGTTTGCCAGAATGCCAAAGGCATTTTCAACAACCCTCCTGGCTCGTGACGGTCTGTAATTGAAGATCCTCTCTTCCTCTGTAAGACCACGCAGAGTGTACGGCTTTATTAAGTGGTTCCGTAGGCCAAACGCCGACGAAGAAGTATGGCACATCCTTGTAGTCATTAGGAACAGGATCTAGAGCAGGGAAGCCAATGGTTCCATCTTAAGCCATTTCTTTGAGTTCAGACTCGTTTAGATCTTGGCGTCAGACGAGGCTCCAGGACTACCCATATCTGCCCAGAGTAACTTTTAGTCCGCATCTACCAGTGCCATGAGCACGATGGAGTAGAACCCCTTGTTATTGTAGTACACGGAACCAGTCTTTGGAGGAGCCTTGCAGGCAACGTGCTTGCCATCGAGGGCACCAAAGGTATGTGGGAAGTTCCATTTCTCCATGGACTCGTCTGTGATCTCACGCAAGCCTTCAGGGGTTGTAGGACAGGTCATTGCCTCATCCAGGTACTCGTCAATGATGGCTTGGCAGACTTCTATCACGGCTAGTGACTGGGTGTTGTGGGGTACCCTCCAACCAAACTTCATGGCCACGTACTTGGTCCCAGAGGCGAAGTGGCGCAGAGTGATGGCAGTCTTAAGGCCTGGATCCAGGGGCTCCATGCTAGGTTCTTTGTTTGGTGATCCTGGGAGCAACTCGCTGTACCAGCTCCTCGTACATCTCTGGGGGCATTCTGTGGACGTTCTTAAAGGCCTCTGGTCCTCTTTGTGGAGCTCCACCAGCAGCTGGTCATACATGCCAGACTCACGACGCCTGCTGATCCATTTTCTCACCCAAAATGCTCGAAGTACTAGAGGTCTTCTTCTTTTTATCATCCTTCTGGCCTGGATCTGGTTAGGTGTCAACAGGGTCACCTGTTTCTAGTGTTTGAGGACGCCTATTTGATAATCCTGAATCCACAGGTCCACCATCCTCGGTGACAAATGAAGGAATGACTGGCTGGTATTCTGCCCCTATTTATACGCAAAATGCACAACTGTAGCAGTACGGTACTACTTCGGTGGTATTCAGTAGTACTACGGTATCACATCGGTATCAGTACGGTACACATTTAGGCCACCGGAGAGACGCCGATCATTTACGGGGCGCTACCTGTGCTCTACCGACATTAACGAAGACATACCGGAGTACTGCTCGTTCCGGCAGCGCAACGGCGGATTTTTTTTTAGCACGTTGAAATATTTCTACCGTCGCCTGCCGTTGCTTAATTTTTCGCCGATGTTCTACCGCTCTTATCGATGTGATACCGTTGCGCTGCCGTACTAGTACCGATCCCCGAAAATGGCCAAATTTGTGCTCCAGCGGCCCAAATCGGCTAGGTGTGACAGGCCCTTTAAAACAAAGTATATTTGGGTTAAACGTCTCTTGCAAAATATTGACATATTTATTTTGCAACGAGTTTCATTAGAGAAGGAAGACCACTGGACACATTTTGCCTCTGACTAGAACGAACGTTCACTGGCAGCTGTGCTATTTTCTTAATATCAAACATGTTACCTTTGTTTTCAGGCGGGAAAAATAAAACACATATTTCCTGTAAAACAAACTATAAGTATTTTAATTATTTCACTTATATATTCCGTGAAATCCATGTAGACCTTGCTACATGTTTGCCATTAGCGCTTCGGGCCTTAAAACATAAATATTGTAAAGTGTAATTTTGATTGTTAGTGGTGTGAATTACTGGATGTCAAAATATCTGAAAGCTTAACTATAAAATAGGAACAGTTACCAAATTAGCCTTGACTTGATTTTCAGCTTTCAGTTTATATTTTCAATTTGTATTACTACTACTAATACTATATATATACATTTGAGAGTTTTGTAAGAAATTCACTTTCATATACAGTTCATGTCCAATAACGACTGCTCTCTTTTCCCTATTTATTAATGTGTTTGTCCTTTCAATATCACTTCTTTTCACGTTTCTATTTGTCTTTGATATCTTATATAAATGACCAGACTGCACATTTTAGTAGGAAGTTGTCCGCCTACTTTGTTTTCATTGTAAGGCATATAACCGTGATACCTAACATTTTTATACAATCTTCTCTATAGTTCTATCACGCAATCCCCCACAGAACTTTATACCGACAGTATCAACTGTCTGGTGAATTGACGTGTTTCTTTTCCTGTATCGAAGGATTGGAATCGCCAAACCAGTGAAAACCAACATAAACTTTATTAAATTGTCGCTTCTACATGTGTCGTTTGTTTTATTAAACATACATTAACATTCTACATTACATGGAAGCGGATACTATAATTTGGTTTGCTCTTAAAGAGAATATGTCAGGATTTTTAAAATTGACTGAAAACATTTTTTTCTAATATACCATGCCTATATATACTCACTGACCCCGTATTGCCAAAAAGATATATTATATTTAAACATGCCATAATAATATAATGAAAAGGGCTTCCTAACCTCGGCTACCCGCCTAGGTTAGACTAAAATAGATTTCCTGCTTAAAATGGCAACATATTTTGTGACGTATTAAATGAGTCGCGTGATTTTAATTTGATCCGTTATACAGGTTTACGCATAGTTAAAATTGTTTCACTTTAAAAAGAGTGAGAGTAATGCTGCGAAGGTCGTTAACCTGTATTTGAGTGTTAACTATTATTTAGAATAAGGATTTCGTTTCAAGCTTACCACTCCAATTTATCACGTTTTAACGAATTTGACATACTAAACTATTTGGTTTATATCTATTAATGATTATGAAGATGCTTTTTATCCATTTTAATTTTTGTTTATATTTTCAAGGCGTTTTATCCTGATACACGTCCTTTAAGCTGGCATTATGTGTGAGATACCAAGGCCTCGGACCTTGACGGGGCAAATAGAAGGGTCATCCAATGGTAACAGCTTGCACGGCCCCAACATGTTATCGTCCAAGCATTAAATGAAAACTGTAAAGGCCGGATGTCATGGATTTTTTGTTTTGTTTTATATTCTAACTTAAATATACTATTCACAGATGCAAGGTTGTTACATCTTACAGAATGTTCCCGTGAACGTGTTGCTAAACTAGGTTCATCTTGCAAAGAGTCAATATAACAAACTGAATGTCGTCAGTCAGTGCATGTGTGACATTGGGATACGTTTTCGATTTTAACGGTTAAATTATAAATATAACTGCTTTTATCACGTTTTGGGTGAATTTTGAATTCCGGCCATGACTGATCCTAATCTCAGAAATATTGTTAAGTTGGTAAATGTCGTTTCCGTTCAAAGTAAGAATAAAGTCTCATGTCTCAAGAAGACTGATTGTAGGAAGACGAATTCTGTAAACCAATACGGAATGCCGTTTATTCTGGCTCATACATAAGGCTTCCGTGTCCATTAGTGTAACATGAATCCTTAATGTAATAAACACACCCAAACACTCACCGCCAAATAGTGACTGTGCAATAATAACATGATAAAAGAATCGTATCTTAAAAAAATGAGAGCAATGGGAATTGCGATTTTATTATATAATGTTTCCTATCAACTGAAACATAAAACGCTTGGATTTCTCTTAGGATTACAGTTTCGAAACTAAAGTTGTAAAATATAAACGTGGTACGCCATTGAATAGAAATTACTTATCGTTGTAGTTAATGCGATATGAAAATGGAAATTATTTTCTTGGCACAAATCTACGTATGAATAATTGGAAGGAGTGCATTGTCATTCCAGTAATAGCTTCTTCTTGGAGAACAAACTGCTTTATCACCTGAACTTTCTATAATTCCGAACATCTCTTTCCATTGGCAATATACATTTGACATATTTAAATCACCTTTTAATACAAAATATTATTTATTCTAATGTATGTAAAAGAATGTTATGTTTTAATGACTTTAAAACATCGCATTATCGTACATTAAAATGGGAATAGTTTTGAATTTTAAATCTGTAAAAAAGTTACAAAAATATGTTTTAATAAAATTAATCTATCGAATTATCCTACGAATGGTTTTGTATAATAATTCCGCCGAAACGTGACAAAAATATGTTTTGTTTTGTTTAAGTGGTAAAACGGAAATGCAGTTACATTTATTTCAGATATATAAACGTAAATAGTATTTGATGAGTTGTTTCTTGTATAACCATGCAAAGTACAAGTTAGCTAGGTGCAGATAATATTTCTTAATATTGCATATTAAATATATAATTAAGCATATGAATGAATGGTGTTTTACGGTACGTCAACACATAAATAGGTCATTTTGTGTCCGCAAAGATTAATGGACGTGATGATAACAAAATTATATTAAATAAATACGGTTAAAAAATTATAAAAACTATTTACAAATAAATAAATGAAACTTATTTACAAATAAATAAATGAAAAAGACAATTTAGTGAATAAGGTCAATAATATAATAATTGGTACTTAAAATAATTAAAAAGCTTAACCTTAAGCATATGATTATTTCCTATATGTAAAATATGTATATTTTACTGAAACAATATATAGCATATACATATAAAAAAAAATATTAGACATACATACAGTATCTCATAGAAACATATATACAAATTCATCATACACATGAAAAGTTCTCACACAAACAAGAAGCCCCCGCCCACACACATATATATACAATTGTTTTCTTTTATATTCTGGCAAATATTACATATTAATACATGAATACCAACCAATTCAAGTTGTGGGTGAAGACCCTCTAGACATCAATTACACATGTATCAGAACAAAAGCTCTGTTCTCTTGTCCGTAATATTTACACAATACCAAAGAAGTTTCCATTGATTTCGTCTTCTGACGATGTTTAGCACGCATATTAGGTGTATTATGTTTGTTATAATCAAGAGGACCGTAGAATGTTCTATCAACTTCTAGTGGCCGTGGTATATTTGTATTTTCTCTTCCAACCATACAAATCATACTCTTCTGTCTAGATGTTGCCTTTTACTTGAAGTGTAATATTTGTATGATTTATATTTGTACTTTTCTAAAATTGTCTGATGCCTTTTACTTGAAGTGTCATATTTGTATGATTTATATTTGTACTTTTCTAAAAAAAGTCTGTTGCCTTTTACTTAAAGTGTCATATTTGTTTGATTTATATAAGAAATTTCTGAAATATTGTTTATGCAAAATTCTGTATACCGAATATATCGTTATTTATTGATGAGTTTTGAATCGAGATATTTGTCTCACTAAATAAGAGAAAAACATCATATACGTTACATATCTACTTTGTCATTTGCTTGATTGAATATATAAATAAGACACCACTCCATATTACTGGGAAGCTATAACTGTAATGACATTTATGTGATGTTCATCTTATATTTAACACACTGAAGAGATCTTTTACAGTCTTCTTTGTCGAATTTTATTCTTTTAAGTTGCTGTCCGCTCCATTGTAGTTTAAACATATTTGAAGATTTTAAAACATTAAATGTTATGATAAGTTTATTTCCATATTGAATAGGCACACAGAGACTATAGATACGTTTGTATTTATTATTTCAAAATGATAATACAATTTAAGGTGTTACGAAAATAACTCGTATGCCAATAAAGCGGAGTTTTCCAAGTAAATAAGTGCTTAAATGTGGCCAGTGTATCGGAGAATACCGACAGAAGAGCACACCAGCAATTTCAGGGCACATATTCATCAAGCATCCGGAGTTGCAAAAAACACTTGACTTTGTATTGAAAGTTTTATCTAAATTTTCAACCTCGTTTTAAAACAAATCTTATGGATCATTAATTTTATATTTTGTTTGAATACATATTTTGAATATCCATCCACGTAATGTATTTGTAAAAAATGTAATGACACAATATAACTTCATGTAAACGTAGGTAAAATTTCGATTTCACTGAGAATTTTATGAATACTGGCCTTATGCTTTCCCGGCCCACTTTGAATTGGTATTTCTTTTATACTACCACAAAACGTTCCTGAAATAGGAGTATATCGTCTCAATATACACACCTCTTCAAGGTAGAAAATTCAAGACCCGTGTTACGAACGGTTCTAACAAAATGTGTTGGCCGCTCATGCCAGAGGTTACGTGTTCGACCCCCAGCTCGGACCGATGTCTCTCATCAAACAACACTCAGTACTGGATCTATCCGGGAATCGGATTCAAGGGCGGTTCATACAAGCTCTGAGCTTTCATCGCAATCGTGCT
Organism: Panopea generosa; assembly: GCA_029582155.1. Classification (NCBI taxonomy): domain Eukaryota; kingdom Metazoa; phylum Mollusca; class Bivalvia; order Adapedonta; family Hiatellidae; genus Panopea; species Panopea generosa. The sequence continues at coordinate 44,861,358 of CM055905.1, forward strand.
AAAATAAATTTGTTTAAACTAAACTAAAATGAACCCGGCAGTGCTTGGGGGCGTGAGTGATATATCATAGTTGTTATAATTTCTCACGCTTTCTCTCACGAATACTGACGTCAGTTTTTGTTTCTTGCTTGTGATTTATCTTTCAGGGGATCAATTTGTCATACATAATAAAGCAATAATTAAATACGGTATATAGTTAAGTAATTAACTTTGTTATCATATTTTGGGTTTCTCTAATCATGTTTTCGATGTCATGGTTCTCTCGTGTATAGTTCTTTACGGCTTAATTGTCTCGTAAGAATTTTACTTTGGGGAAATTGCATTTATTTTCATGTCTTTAAAGACCGCTGCGTGGTCAAGTAGTAGAGCGTCCGCCTCGCATGTGGAAGGTTGTGGGTTCGATCCCCGGCCGGGTCATACCAAAGACTTTTAAAAAATGGTACAAGAAGCCTCCTCGCTTGGCGCTCAGCATTTAGAGGACAGTTCTAGGTCTGGTAGGCCCGGTGTCAGTATAATGTGACTGGGTGGGGTATCATACCATCTTGTCTGCGGCATGATACTGCAGTGTGACAGCGCTCAGAATAATGTCTCAAATAGACACCGTCGCGATGACTGAAAAATTGTTGAAAGCGACGCTAAACACCATACAACAACAACATCTCAATAATTGTATGTTTGTATAACATGTTCTTGAAATATGGTTTTAAATATCCCCACAATAACGCAATGAAATATTTTCATTTACGTGAGAAGATGGTTCCTTTTACGATCCGAAACGAAACTGGAAAGATACGAAATCGCCGGGTGAATACCAAAACCAATCTAATTTACCAAGCGATATTTACAGTTTTAAAAAAGTATGATTAGGTATGTCATAAATAATTGTGTCGATACAATTATTATTAGTAATCAATGGTTGGAGATCTAACACCCTACCAGCGATTACTGGACCCATTCAATTTGATAATTAATTTCAATTTAGTATAATCTCTACATGTATTGCCGTCTTCAACTATGGTGCGTCTTAACTCGTACTTTCTCTTTGTGTTAAACGTAGTCACGACATTATTTGAAGTTGGTTATTGCTTTATTTTTGTTTTTCGAAGTGCTGTATTTTCTTAAATGTATACGGTGTTGATTTTATGTCACTAGAAACCCTGAATTGTTTATTTACAATTGATAGTTACCTGATATCGAATCCACTAATTTCTTCTTCATTAGTTTGTGAATTTTACTAGTTCTAGCTGCATAAGACTAGATAAGACAAAGGTTTATCTAAACAGGAATATATTTGGCGTCATCTTTACCCCATTGAGTTATATCACAGTATAAATCGCTTTACCTCAAACAGCAAACAGTTGTACAATTAAAAATGATTTTTGTTTTTCATTATTGAATTTACGTCATTTGTGTGTCTCGGTTAAAATAATATCATCAAAATAAATGTAGCTTTAGTAACACAACTGTTATGTATTGCTCCGACTTTCGAAAACCATTCATGATAAACAGAAAATACAATTTATTAACCTTTTATAATATTAATTATATCATATTTCTCATTGTTATAACTGATCACAGTACAAATATTGGAAATGTAACTATTTACCCTAACATAAAGTTTTGTATATCTGTATTAATAAAACCAGCATTTAGATAACAGTTCCAGGTCTAGTTGACACGGTATCAGTGTAATGTGACTGAGTTCGGTATTATTAAATGTGACTGAGGTATGATACTCTAGTGTGGTGGTGGCTCTTATGATTACCTACCGCCGATGTAGCTATACGGAGGCACTGCAGCACCCGGCATGCTTGCTCGTTTCTAAAAAAATCTCATTATTGGAGAGTAATTCAAAGTAATGTTGTACATAAAAAAGATGTCAAGAAAAATGAAAATGCCCACTTGAACATTTACATTTTAAAACATTGAAAACCCGCTCCCTAAAAATGCCTAGTCCTGCATTTTTAAATTTAACAAGCTACACTCCTTTTTTAAAAAAACAATTAACCAGTTAATGAGCGTTTTTATAAGCAGATACATTCATGCTATTGAAGAAAAGATTTTGAAAACATTTTTCTTTCCCTAGACTTTATTTTATAAAATACAGAGCAAAGGAAAGCAACATCGTTATATGAGAAAGCGTCGCTAAATACTGTATAGTATCTAAAAAGTGAGCACCCGTGAAAACAAAATATTTTTGTTAAAAGAAATATTCGCAGTCTAAATGTTGCTACGACAACTAAACGACGCAAATTATTCATTAATGAAATCAGTAACTGGCAAATGAAATGCAACCAGCGTGAATATGTTTGAGATAATCCATCATGTGAAAGAGACGGAGTTATTAATCGAATAAAATCTGAATAATTAAGCGTTCATGTGAGAAGATTTTGTTACATTGAGGATTAGAAAAGATTTATTAAACAGACGGAATAAAATAATGCCCTATCATTTTAATGATATTAAAGAGGCACATTGCAATACCTTCCGCGGCCTAGTGGTTAAGACGTCCGCCTCAAAAGCGGAATGTTGACGGTTTGAATCCCGGTGGAAGCACTTGGATTTTTCCTGATAAGGCCGGTTGCTCACGAAGCAGCTTTTTAAATTAAGGGGAACCGAAATTCTTACTGCCTGACGCTTGACATTGATAGCTTTTGGGAAGTAACTGTGTGCATGGCTACACAAGCCTTCTACAGTACACATAATTTTTAGTAACAGTGTCCTGTAAAATGTTATCAAAATTACCCTTTTTTCCGCTAACACAAGAACGACACGTTCAAAGTACAAACGCCAGTGTTTAATATATTACATGTCATTATATTTGTAAGATTGGTATTGCAACACAATATAAATGGTAATATATGGTAAACTGTATACAAAATGATTATTTTTGTTGTTTCAATCATAAATAAAATCATATATCACTATTAAACAATGAAATAAGCTTGCTTTGACTGATAAAATAAATTTATTAAAATGATATTCTCACAATTTCCAGAACAAAGACAAAATTTTCTTAAGAAACTCATCTTACCAAACAAGCATACAACCCCTGAAAATCCCATCTAGTGCTGTTTATGCCCCTCCCTCTTCATTTACGAAGTTGAGGTTGCAGGAGTATTATATTTGTCCTTGTCCTTTCTTGTCATATCGTTGTCCAATTTTCAGTGAAATATGTCGCCACCTGACAAGAGATAACAAAAAGCCAAGTTTTGAGTTGTCAAGGAAATACATATTGATTATTCTGCCTTGCTGGTATTTAATTACTACATCTCCTGTTGTTTCTATACCATACACTGTCTTATTTCTAGACTAACAAAAGGTAATATATAAAACAGGACATTAACAGTTCGATATCACACTATTTTTATTGACGGTTCTTGTTTTAAAGGATGCGAATGATAAAGTGTCACCGACATAACGTGTTCATTATTTGTTTCACATGTTAGGTGATTTTAATCTTGAGACAGAGGAAATGAAAGAAATCAATATGTCAATTACTTGTTATATTTGTATAACATTTTCTGCAGTATTGCGTGACAAAAGCTACGTAAAAGAAATCTAACTATACATATTGGATTTTAATCTTCGACAGTCATTACAACAGGTTGGGTACCGGTAGAATATGTCTTACATAATAAAGCGATGTGGTTCGTGTTTTTGTAGTGTTCTTTTTTATCTGTTTTTCTTTTGGCATTTTCAAATTGACTAGTTTAATCGGCACGAAATATATATATTCGAGGTATGTTCTAGCTTGATTCATTATCTAGTAGCTGAAGAGTTTTATTTTCGAGAATGATGCTATTAACATATTCTTCGAGGATACAAGTGGTCGGGTTGGCAAGAATCAGAATACCGAAAAATGACAGATAATGCTTCTGACATAGAAGATGAATATTACTTCCTATGTATATGTACACATTAATGATCTTAGAAAATGCTATATTAAACGATAATATTTCTAATTGACAATCTATGTTAAAGTTTAGTGAATAATTAAAACTACGAAAAACATGTTCTAAAAGACAGAATTAATATTTTAAACGATAACGCTACATAGCTTTTGGCGCATTCCCTGTAAAAGGAAATTATTAAAATCAAGAACTTAGAGATATACTTTTAAGAGTATTATCATTATAAACATTGCATAATTATTATAAGAGTTGTAAATTTATTTACTGATCGTAACTTTACCCCGTAAATTTGTTATGTATTATGATGATGTACTATGTACATTTCTGAATAAAATATGTACTGTTTATGCAAAGCAATAGTAAATATATACAGTAATTCATGCCAAGATATATACCTTAAAGTTACCGAACTGTACTCATTTAAAGATATGCATGAAAACCGAAGGATGGTTATACATGCATTTTACTCAAATCGCCTTGATAGCGTAGGTTATATAATATATGTTGGCAATTACAAGGTTAAATAGGATAACAACTTTTAAAAGCTGTCTCCTCGGTTACATTAAGGCCAAAACAATATTAGATGCACTTTAAATGGCAGCACCATATTTTATATTAATGGTCTGAGTTGGAATCATGTAGACAAGAATCCCTCAAGGTTTCCCACATTTTCAATATAATACACTCACATAATGGCACATGCCGGGAAATTAGAATTTACGTGTTTGTATTTCTTGGCACGTTTAACACGTTTTAATGGAAGTTTTGCCGTAATCTAATGAAATCTTCAACATGCGTGATGTTGTGTCCGTTAGGAGCGCTGCAGCATCAATCATTTTCAATTTGTCAAAATGATGGTGAGAATAAATCAGTGTTGTTTGTTTGCCAATATAATCTACAAAATTAAAGCATAAGGCCAAAACTAAAATATCATTTGTTTGATCTCTCTTTACTGATTTTTACATTGTGTATATTAATTGTATTTTTGGTTTGATAATAGTTTTATATTTGAAAAATATACTAACCAACAAACAATATTTGGAAAAATAAGGATCGGTAAAGAGCTATTAGTTTTATGGTGGCTTAACATGCAATTCTGAACTACAATATGACATACTACTAGAATAAGTATCGTATAACGGCTGCTTTCAAATCACTTTATATAGGGGAGGAAAACGGAATAGCATTTTCGTCAGCATTATGAACCTAAGTATTGACAATGGATTTAACAATGCATCAACAGTTCTGTAGTTTTGAGAACTTTGGTTTGCTCTCCGGTGACATTTATTGAATATTATTTCTATTACATGATCATCATTAAAGGGAGTGTATCAGGATATTTTTTTTTTAAATTTTGCTTAAAACATTGTTTTCATGCCTTTGTAAAATAATATTTATTTAAACATGCCAAAATAAAAATAATATACCGGAAAAGGATTTCTAAACTTTGGCGTTTTGTCTTAACTTGTAAAACAAAAAATAACAAAACTGACCCATGCTTGTTATGTTTAAATGTAATTGCAGAAACGGTTATATTAACATAACTAATATAACAATGTTTTATGAACGGTTATAGTATAATTTTCAACAGTGTGTCGTGTTACAGAACATCATAAGCTAGAAACATGTTCTTCGTATTTTATATTTTTCGGTGTTTATTCTACATTATTAATTTCTTATAATGTACCATTTTTTTAAAAAGATAGTTTTACAGTCAATTACTATTCCCATGGTAACGTACTTCATATGAAACCGGCGTAGTATGACAATAACATATCACACGTTAGTCATGAAGATCTGTCAATTCATAGAAATTATATATCAAACTAATTTACCGGCTTGCCTGACAACTAAACAGTTATTTTACACGTATTTTAGGCTAATACGATACATAATTCATAAGCGAAAGGTTTCCAAATATACTTTTTTCACGAGATTCTTTAGTTCAAATGACATATAAATGCTTCTTTTTTGTTTTGATACTTTTTTCTTGTTTTTTTTTTTCTTTGAATGGCGTTTAATGCCATTTTAACACATAACGGGTACATATATCAAGTTGTATTTGGAGGAAGATCTCAGAATTGATCTGCCTATAACCATATTTTTTCCGTAAATAAATAACAAACTTAATCTCACATAAGTTTTGGATCGAGCCTGGCTCGGGCTCAGTACCTTAGTGGTGCTAGGTAAATACATCTTCATTAGACGCAAGTGTCTTGGTCAACTCGGTCCGTAAAACTTATAAACAAGGATGTTTAAAAATGGTAATTGCATGTGTCACTCGCAAGTGCATTACATTTGTTTAAGACTATTGCTGTTTTATGTAAATGTAAGTTAATTCTTTATGCCTATATATTTTAGGGCTTTTAAAACGCACCGCAATATGATCACTTTGCTACATGAGTGTACAGTGTTGATTGATAAATACCGCAAGCTGTCGTGTAATGTAATTTCTAATGGAGTTTATCGCAATTATCAAAGCATGACATACAAATGTACAATTCAAAAATAGAAGAAAATTTACAAAATGGTAAATGTTGTCAACGTTCTTCAGTTGCTACTGTGAACGAGGCACTATCTTATTCAAACCATCACCCATTTTCGCATGTTGCTATGAGGATATGCGCCATAATATTCATCACGACTGTTCACATTGTCCGGTAGACTACACCAGTACATGAATTGGAAATATTGTCATGTAATGTTTTTGGAATCGTGCTCAAAATCGCGACTTTAGTGGTGAGAGGTGGTCGTTCGAAGACAGCATCTCACACCACCTGGTCACGGAGAAGTTTGCCGTTAAAACATATATCCATTCTTCTAAAATTGTAACTGACATTAAGTGTTAAAATGTGATTAATTAACAGCGACATTGAAACATTTAGACCACCCTCAATCGAAGCCTTCCTGTGTAGAACCAGTACTAGGCATTGCGGATAAAGTATCTAGATCACGGAATGCAATGATCTATAAATAGTGGTGTATAAAACAGCCACAGATGCAACCCTGTCTATTCCGTGTTTAAGTAAATATATTATCAACCATAAAACAACCATTACAGTTCTTTTACATTAAACCGTCATTAAGTTCCGCATACAAAGATAATTATAGTACTCAGCAGTTCCTGAATCACTATGTGTACAATGTGGAACAAAGTTAGATTGCCGCCATAAAACAGGTTTACTAATCTCTCAAGAGACACCACTCAATGACAAGATTTCTATTAGTCCTTTTCTAATGGAAAAATCGGAATCCTCCGTTGTTTGATTGGTTAAATGAATAAGTTTACGCAAGGAAATGTAATTCCAATAGGAGACGTAACAATCATGAGACAAATCTGTCTTCAATTTAATATGGTTAGATATTATTTGAGACATGTTTTTTTTTTCAGGACATTTGAGCTCATCTGAGCGGAATGCTGGAATGAGCAGGGTTTTTTTTTTACTTGTGTCAGTCAACACTTTCTTTAAACTTGTATCAACCAGTCTAATAGATTTTTCGCGCAAAAATATATGTGAATCATTCTTAGATAAGATTCTCTCAAGACTATTATAGTCATGACCCTTGTGTCAAGTTAGGCCCACTTGTTGTTTTTGCTTTAAACTTTCGACAAGTATTTGAAAGTACGGAGTTTTATTATTTTAGTGGTCCTCTGTGGCAAAGTGATTTAAGGAACAGTCTCAAGATCCCTTCACTGTTACCGCTTAGTCGTAGGTTCGAGACCTGATTGTTCCATAAACTTTATGTGAGAAAGTTTGACACGGATGGTGGTTCGGTTCAGACTCGTTCTGACGTCTTCCTCCACAAATAAAACTGGACATGAAAGGTGTGAAAAAATGCCGTTAAACACCATTAAAATGTCTACTAACACGTTTGTTTTTGTATTATCTGATCGTTTTCCAAGTACTATCATCTGAAACTCCATATCAAAGAAGTTATTTGCATGTTTCATAAAACTAGTGCAATCGCTCTTGTTTTGAAATTATGACTTAATTATATTCAACGACGAAAATTAATAATTCCTTGGATTACGTTCAATCATATGGATAAAAACATGACAGCAGTAATATATCTATTCCACCACTGTCTGTCATGTATGGTAGCGACTATATGAAATATGATGCCGTTCAGAAATAATTCCTTTTTCAAAATAAAAACAATGTTTAAGTTCTGTGCAATTAGTTGGGGTTTGAGTTTCATAGCTGAAAACATTTCAGAAATATCTTTAATATTGTCGTGTGTCTCTTGAAGTATACATTTTGATGCAGTGTTTGTATCCTATACTTATTAATAAGAAAAACCAAATATGATATTGGAAATATTGCATTTAATTAAGTGTTTTTAATACTTCTTGGTCACATTTAATTAGCCATTGTTTCTCGTATATCGATTTATTTTATTCATTTCAATGGATTACAGATTTCACTGTTCTAAAACTGTCAATTACTTAATTTTATTTATTCACGTTTATAATGATTCAACCTGACGTTGCCTTAACATGGGTTATTGTTTAAACCTTCAATCGCATTATTTTAATGTGCCCCCTGTCGGTAGGGATTAGAATTTGCCGACTGCTCGTTCCAAGCAGAGGGGTACGATCCTCCCCGAAAAGGAACCCACCTGTTGACCGTGGGTGGCGACCCGTGCGGTTGGATGAAGGAGTCCTGGTGGTTGAGCACCACAGAAGTCTGCGACGCAACACACCACTTTGGTCCGGATTTCAAGTCAAGACGGGAGGTCGGATGGGCCCGGTCTTGATCAATCGGTCTGTCATGATAATTTTCTTGGATTATATTTTATCATGTATCATCCTTTCTCCATTATTTCACCCCCCATTGAATTTTTCCATTTTCATATACTTGTCTATATTAATTTTCAATGAATAAACTTTCAGTTATCTAAATTCCAAATCCTTGAAAACTGTCATGGCTTATGGGCTAATCTTGTAAAGTAAAATGCTATATGGTTATACGTATGCCATTTTTAGATGGATGTTGGTGCGGTTCTTGTCTTGTCGGGACTTGAATTTACATCCATCGGGTGGTATGCGGGATCTGATGTATTACTTTGCTGGAGTATATTGTTCACGTATTCTTGGCATCATGTCTGTCGGATATCCACAGCATGTGTCCCCTTGTTGGGCTCCGAGGCGGGTGAGAAACGTGAACAACGAAACAAACACAAACTCATTATGGCTTCCAAAAAAAGACACCAAAACGATACTACAAAACGACCTACACCTGCTCAGTCTGTTCTGAAGCGTGCTCGACACGATTCAGTGGAGACTGAATCAGATGACGATTTATTGACTTCAACTCATTGGCCAAGATTTTTAACAGTTACATCAACAGATCCATCTAGACCAGTAACAAAGCTTTCACCTTTTGTGAATCACAAGCAAATACTTGGTATTGCTGGTGAGCCGCGAGAGGTGAAAAAGCTCAAATCTGATAAGATTTTGATTGAATGTCAGAAAAAAAGTCATTCTGACAATCTCCTTTCAATAAAAAAATTTGTTGACATACCTGTAGAAGTCCGTCCTCATATTACACTAAACTCCTCCAAAGGAGTCATTCGTTCCAGGGAACTGGAACAATGTACTGTTGAGGAGATGAGTGTCAATTTGAAACCACAGGGAGTTTCAGAGGTGACCAGAATTAATACCAGGAAAGATGGCAATATAAAACCGACTAATACTTTTATTCTTACGTTTAATTCTCCAAACCTTCCAAAATCTGTAAAAATCGGTTATATATCTTTACCCGTTTACCTTTTTATACCCAACCCACTTCGTTGTTTTAACTGTCAACAGTTTGGACACCATCGAGAGAGATGCAGACGAGATGCCCTGTGTGCTCGCTGTGGCGAACAAGGACACACAGACTTCTCGTCTTGTAAAAAACCCGCCCTTTGCATTAATTGCAAGGGGAACCACGGGGCTTTCTCGAGGGATTGTCCAAAATGGAAACAAGAACGCGAAATTCAAAAAGTTAAATTACAAAATAAAGTATCATTCCCAGAGGCCAGACGTCTTGTTGAACTCCAACCTCCATCTGCTCCTTCAGGCAAATCATATGCTGAAGTGAGTAGAGTTGTTGAGAAAAAGACCACAAGATGTATGGAAATTCAAACTGATATTACCTGGCTTAATGATAATCCCATACCATATATTGCTGTCGTTCCTGGTAATTCCAAAGTCTCATCTGAGACTCAGACTTCAACTCCGGTAATTAAACCAATTATACATCCTAAACCAAATATGAAACAAAACAAGAAAAATCTTACATCTATTTCTAATAAGAAATCGGCGAATCGGTGAATGTCCCGAGTACCCCAAAACCGGAGAACTCGGGGAATGTCCCGAGTTCCCCAAAACCATCGGGCTCTGGTATTACCAAGAGTCCAACTACTCCACAGAAGGCTAAGATAGATCTAGCCACTGCAAAATTATGCGTAACAGGGAAGCAACCGGAAGAGTCTGATGACTCTATACGGTTGAAAAATAAATTTTCCTACCTTGATATGGAAACCGATGATGCATCATCGGATTCCTCCAAGGTCGTTAAGTTAAAAGTCCCTTTAGCACCTATACTTCCACCTAAATGAACGATTCAAATTCAAATAAAATAATACAATGGAATTGTCGAGGTTTAAAACCAAATTATGATGAGATTATTTTACTTTTAAATGAACATAACCCTATTGCATTTTGTCTTCAAGAAACGTTTTTGAAGTCAAATGATAAAACTACTTTTAAACAGTATTCTTTATATAACACAATTTGTGATACAGGTGAAAAAGCAACTGGTGGCGTGTCTATTCTTGTCAATAGAAACGTCCCACACAGTACAATTGCATTAGACACTTATCTGCAAGCAGTTGCAGTTAGTGTTACAATGCATAGAGTTATTACAATTTGCTCTTTATATTTACCACCAAGTGCAACCCTTGATCCGAAAGATCTCGATCAACTCATTGCACAATTGCCATCACCTTTTATGCTTTTGGGGGATTTTAATGCCCACAATTACATATGGGGTTGTAAAGACATTAATGATAAAGGTAATAAAGTTGAATCTTTTTTAAATCAAAATAACCTATGTCTTTATAATGATAATAAATCTCATACATATTTACATCCTGCTTCAGGATCGAAAACTTCCATCGATTTATCAGTTTGTGAGCCATCACTTTTGTTAGACTTTTCATGGAGTGTTGGTGATGACCTCTGCGGGAGTGACCATTATCCAATATTTCTTGAAAATATTGGACCTCCACTTCTTGATAGAAATCAACGATGGAAACTTCGCAAAGCAGATTGGCATATGTTCCAATCTCTTTGCGAAGAACAGTTAAAGCCTGATTTATTTGACGATACGGATGATCCTGCTGGTCAGTTTTCATCAATATTATACAGTATAGCCGAAAAATCTATCCCAAAAACCCCGACAAATCCACAACGCCCTAAAAAACCATGGTATGATGATGACTGCAAGAATGCAGTCAAGGATCGTAAAAAAGCTTTAAGTCAATTTAATTTACGACCTACACAACATAATTTAGACAATTTTAAAGTGTTTCGTGCGAAAGCAAGACGTACTCTTAAGGAGAGTAAGAGAAAGTCCTGGAGAGATTACGTCTCTAGGCTTAATTCTCGTACTTCCCTTAACAAGGCGTGGGACATGGTCAGAAAAATCAACGGTAAGGGTACTCCAGGTTGCGTTAACCATTTAAAAACTGAAAATCATACTGCCACATCTGCCAAAGACATCGTTAATACTTTGGCAGATACTTTTTCAAAAAAATCATCTACCACTAATTGCAATCCAAAATTTTTAAAACATAAACATCAGACTGAAAAGCAGAAACTAAACTTCAAATCAAATAATTCAGAAAAATATAATAAGAAGTTCTCTTTGAATGAATTGAAAAATTCCTTAAAGAAGGCAAATGATACATCAGCTGGTCCTGACGATATCCATTATTAACTTTTAAAACATTTACCCGAATCGTCATTATTAATTTTACTTGATATATTTAACTCTGTTTGGGTGACTGGAAACTTCCCAGAGTCTTGGAGGGAAGCTATCGTTATTCCGGTACCCAAACCTGGGAAAGATAACACGGATCCAGTTAATTACCGTCCAGTTGCTTTGACAAGTTGTGTTTGTAAAACCATGGAACGTATGATTAATGGTCGCCTCGTTTGGTTCTTGGAATCCAACAACTTAATTACTAAGTATCAAAGTGGATTCCGACGCCAAAGGGGCACTACAGACCATTTAGTTAGATTTGAATCGTTTGTTAGGGAGGCTTTCATAAAGAAAGAACATTTAGTTGGTGTATTTTTTGACTTGGAGAAAGCCTACGACACCACGTGGAAGTATGGCATTATGAAAGATCTTCATAATATTGGCCTTCGTGGCCGTTTAGCTACATATTTTAAACTTTTTAGATGACAGACAGTTTCAAGTCCGAATGGGAACAACCCTCTCCGATGTTCACAAACAGGAGATGGGCGTCCCACAAGGCAGTATTCTGTCTGTCACACTTTTTAATATTAAAATTAATAATATTGTTAAGAGTATAAATCCTGGTGTGGATTGCTCTTTATATGTTGACGATTTTGTAATTTGTTACCGTTCAAAAAATATGAAAACTATTGAAAGGCAACTACAGCAATGCCTTAATAAACTTCAGACTTGGTCTGATGAAAACGGTTTTAAATTTTCTAAGTCTAAAACAAATTGTATGCATTTTTGTCAACTACGTAAACATCACGATGATCCCAATCTAACGTTAGATGGGACACCTATACCTGTTGTTGAGAAAACAAAATTTTTAGGTCTTATTTTTGACCGTAAACTTACTTTTATTCCTCATCTTAAATATCTTAAGACAAAGTGTAATAAAGCACTAAATTTATTAAAAGTTGTTGCCAATACTAATTGGGGTGCAGATCGTAAAGTTTTACTTAGACTTTACAGATCTCTAATCAGATCAAAATTGGACTACAGCTCTATTGTATATGGATCAGTTCGCAAGTCTTACTTAGCGATGCTTGATCCTATACACAACCAAGGACTACGACTCGCCCTTGGTGCCTTTCGTACGTCCCCTGCCGACAGTCTTTATGTAGAGGCAAATGAACCATCATTGTATTTAAGACGTGACAAACTGGCTCTTCAATATGCCATTAAACTTCATTCAAATCCATCTAATCCTGCTTTTAATATTACTTTTGACCCCTATTATGAAACTCTATTTGATAAAAAACCTAAAGCTATCCGAACTTTTGGTCTCCGGATCAAACCAAAACTCACCGAAGCAAATATTGATCTTAATTTAATTGCTAAGTACAAAGTCTCACAAATACCACCATGGACTTTGGAAAAGCCAAAAATCATTTTTGAACTTTGTAAAGACAAAAAATCTGAAACTGACTCCACTATCTTCCAAAGTAAGTTTAATGAAGTCAAATCGTCTTACAATCATTATTGTCAAATATATACAGATGGTTCTAAAGATGGAGGTACCGTGGCTGCAGCTGCTGTTACGGGACAGCACATCTCAAAGAGCCGTTTACCAAACGGAGCCTCTATCTTTTCAGCTGAACTTAAAGCCATTGATTTGGCATTTAACTACATTAATGAATCTGATAAAAAACAGTTTATTATATTTTCTGATTCACTTTCATCTCTTCAAGCTATAGACGGCATGAAAGATGATAATCCTCTTGTTCTTCAACTTTTAAATAAATACAATGTACTATGTAAAGAAAATACTATTGTTCTCTGCTGGCTTCCTGGTCATACAGGAATAAGTGGAAATGATAAAGCTGATAAGGCTGCGAAAGCGGCCTTAAGCTTGAATATTTCATTTTTTAAACTACCTTTTACAGATTTTAAATCTAATATTAATAAGTATATGTTTAGTTCATGGCAATCCTCTTGGGATCTTGCCATACATAATAAGTTACATTATATCAAACCAAAACTTGGCGAATGGCATCCTAGCAATAGGATTATTCGTCGAGAAGAAGTTATTTTAGCTCGGTGCAGAATAGGGCATACCCGCTGTACCCATTCATATCTTTTAAAGCGTGAAGCTGTCCCAGAGTGTGTGCCCTGTTTTGCACCGCTTACTGTTAAGCATATACTTATCGACTGTGTTGACTTTGCTCCAATGAGAGCGAAGTACTACAGGGTTGATAGTATGAAAGAGCTTTTTTGATAAAGTTAATGTAACCAGTATATTTGCCTTTTTAAAAGAGGTTAAACTGTTTAAACATTTTTAGTTTAAAACCCGTTGACGGGTTAAATGATTTAGTATATCGTTGATTTCCCTGTATTTAATTGATGTTTTCATTTATTTATTTATTTGTAAATAATTTCATTTATTTATTTGTAAATAGTTTTAATAAATTTTAACCATATTTATTTAATATAATTATTTTTGTCATCACATTCATTAATCTTTGCGCGCACAAAATGACCTATTTATGTGTCGACGTGCCGTAAAACACCATTCATTCATTCATTCATTGATCCTATACACAACCAAGGACTATGACTCGCCCTTGGTGCCTTTCGTACGTCCCCTGCCGACAGTCTTTATGTAGAGGCAAATGAACCATCATTGTATTTAAGACGTGACAAACTGGCTTTTCAATATGCCATTAAACTTCATTCAAATCCATCTAATCCTGCTTTTAATATTACTTTTGACCCCTATTATGAAACTCTATTTGATAAAAAACCTAAAGCTATCCGAACTTTTGGTCTCCGGATCAAACCGTATTGTCAAAAAGCATGCGCTAAAGAGTGGAAACAGTATCGCGACAAATGTTACCATTTTTATGTGGGTGGGGTATAAATTATACATAAATAATGAGTTTCTAACACAAAAAAATGGTTAAACTTACATGATTCATGAAATCTGGATGCAGTGAATGCTCTAGACATGCTTTTGTTGTGATATATTAGCATCACTGTCTCTCTGTGTGACTTTCAAGTGTTTTTAAGTGCAAACTTCTATTCATTTTAGCCAGGATTTTGAGACAGATGGCTAAAATCAAGTTTTATCACATGATGAAGCAAAGCATATTTGCATACATGATCATTTCTTTTTCAGTTAAATAGATGATATCACTTTGTGTTCCTTCCATTGAATTGAATAAATCCTGATTCCAACATTTCCATGACAAATTTTCAGCTGCTCAGTCTCATTGCCCTATTTGCTTTACTGTTTTAGCTTCAAGTTTGGTTTTGCCTGTGTGACACTTCTCTATTTCACTCAGTCATCCATTTTTCACAAAAATACATTTATTTTTCCATTTAGAGGTTTCAAATACAGTATTTCCCATAGAAAGTGACAAGTTTTGAAAAAGAAAGTAAATCTGAATCACAAAGATGCAGTTTCCTCCAAGCGTCTACCGAAAATGATCTGGTTCTTGAACGTCTCACACACCAATTAATTTTGTACTGTTCTACATATAGAGACATGTACTTCTGGAACACTGGATACATTACCAATGGTTCTAAAAGTGCCTTATTCCCATAGATAGTCCTCTGTTGGTCCAAATATGCAGAAAAAAACATGGGGTTGACCAGGTTGCTTTTTCACAATTTCGATGGTTTGATGGCACCCCTTCATTTTTGACAATTCTGCCCATTTGTTGCAGTGTATTACTACGCATCTTTAAACTGTTATAGCATCATCAAACAGTTCCCAGGGTCACCCAAACTTTGCAGAAATCATGAAAATGTTCCAATGTTCCCATATGCACAAAGAAATATGACATTTTATGCATTTTTAAAAAAAATATTACCCAACCGCTTTACACAGCCCTAATTTATTGGGCACAATAATCTTGCTACCGTCATGTAAGGGAGGTAATTGTTCAGTGAGACCTTTAGACCACTCGGCCATTCGCATAGCGAAATGATGAAAGTCCTGTTCAGATTCAGATTCGCCGCTCAAGAGAATGCGACTTTCAGTTTACACTTAACGAAATTAAGTAAGATATTGAACCGATTCAAACAAATGTCGTTGTGTCTGATACATATAATACTTTATTGTTTTGTTCCATACAATTAATTAGGAATGTTAATGTATGACAGTTTAATTGTTAAAACTTCTATTACTGATTGGGCCACTTATTTATTGGTTGATTTTTTTAGAGATTTGAGTCCATGCGCCATGTAATCGCGAGTCCAACCTGGTTACATATATTTACATCTTAATATCCTACCAAACTTCATTAATACAATTCACATAAAGTCTCTTTCTTCTATATGTATCCGGATCAACACGTTTAAACCTTTACATAATTATCTTGGATGATGCCTTTGTTCTGATTGCATTGTTTATACTAGCTATGGTGCGGTTGTGAACCCGCAACAGTTTTTTTTATTAGTTGTTTAATTGAATATGCGCAGCGGAAAGTAGCCTTAATGACATCTATAACCAGATATGTAAACTTCTCCAATGATTCACTTAGAAACCAAGTTGCATACTCAAAGTTTCCTTTAAAAGCAATTATGTCATGTAATACTTGCAATCGTATTTTATAAGTATTTCGAATGTTACTTTTAGGTGTGAACGTAATCGTTTCGATGCAAGCATATTATTTTTATTAACTTATGAAGATGAATATATAGTTATTTAGAATAAAAATTGTTTTTAAAATTTGATTTCAACTTTTAAACATTGAACACTATATCAGCTTAATTATAAATACTATGTACTGTTTCATTTTAGCAATGACTTAAAATCAATTCGTGTTCTACATGTTGGTATAGGTGTAACGTATTTATATTTCTATTTTTAAAATAAAGCAATTGTTACACACAAATTAAATGTCAAAGAAAACTTTTCTATAATGCGGCTAGCTAGAAAACACAGGACTCAGTACTGGAATCGGTGTAAAGGACTTTAATTTGCGTATACAAATGTTCGTGCTGGCGGAACAAACATCGGAATAAAATTTTAGTTTTCCAATTGAAAACTAACACGATCATATCATGTTATTTCCATACGTGAGTGCTGTACATTAAACATATATAAAACAGTTCAACAACTCATTTCCTCGACCAGTGAAATCGGAGAACATCAAACAATGACAAATATTAACATTGCAATGACCGGAGAAGTTTCGGCATAACATGATATCGTGATCTCAATGTTCTCACATCATCGATGTTCAAATTTGATACTGAATATTGGATGAATTAGTTATACTTCGGATTGTTGATATTTTAAATAATTTTTCATTTGTTCTTGAATGACAATCTGGTAATAACAAAAAGGTGACGATGGAAAAATAAATAAAAGTAAATGAAATTTGTGTCGCGTAAGACACGGGCGGGGCGGTCGTGTAATGGCCTCTCACGTCAGGGGTTGCGGGTTCGATTTCCAGTTCGACGCATTGCCTCTCATTAAAAACAACCAGTACTGGCTCTACTCAGTAAGCAGACTCGAGAACGATTCATATAAGCTCTGAGCTTTCATCGCAATCGAGCTAAATTAAATTCGTATAAATAAATTTCCAGGCTGTCCTACGGGCAAATTTTGTAATTACATTCTCAATGTCAATCTGCTCATGTCTGTAACTATGCAACATGGCTAGTCCGGAAAGGCGTTCACCTCAGTTAAGATTTTGCTCTACGCATGACACTGAACGACCTTTCCGCACTGGCTGCACCATGGATACTGGAATGGCAGATAGGATATCAGGATAGAGGGCCTTGTTTATCACGGTCATAGTGCTTTTCAAGTCAGAAGGATTATCATCTACTGACCGTCTGACCTTCCATCAAGACACTTCGCGTTTCTCACGGTCACCGCTGAGTTAAGAATGCATCAATGACACTGTTCATATGTTGTGCTGTCAGCTGATGCAACATACTTGGGATCAGGTACTGGGCAAGGAAGCTGTCGTGCTATGAATAAACGATCCTCTGTCACAAGATGGCCGAGGAATGGGTAGTACAGAGCACGCTTCCAGCCGACTTCTTATTACGTGTAACGTTAATCGGGTACGTTTCGTCATCGTTTGCAACAAATTTTCATATTATTTGGACAAGAGATTTACATATAAATATTTTTGGTAATAGAACATTCATTACAAAATCCAAAGCAAGTGAGTATCATACGTTTATTGTGAAAGATGTCTGGCATTGGGGTAAATGTCATCATTAAATTTTATTAATTTGTACCGTTGATGATAATGACGATTCTGAACGAACTTATTATTCGGCAAGTGCTATCTGCAAAGAAACGACGTACACGGTTACAGGATTTAGAGCTGTCGTCTAAGTACAATGGCGCTGTTTCCAGTTCGCATACAAAGGCGTCAAACGAGAATATTAAGAAGCTATTTTTGAAAGCGGGTCTCGGTGTTAAAATAATCAGGTAATCATGCGAAGTTTGGTGCTTTTCTCAAAAATGGCAATTTTTGCACGAAATTACTTCACTATAATAATTTAAGACAATTTTTTGGAACGATACTGTAACTGTTTATATCAGATGAATATAACGTAAATATTGTTTAAAAGATTTCAATAATAATAAAGTACATATTTTAAACTTATCTGATACACTTGTGTTTGGCTTTTTGTTTTATGTTAAATTAATATTTTAAAAGAAATATTGGAAATCAATATTACTTCAAAAAAGCAACGTCAATCGTAAAAACGTAAAAATACAAAATAATGGCTTAAAGCGGTATTTTATATCAGAAGAACACTTCTGCTGTTATTTAAACAAGGTTGGATAACACATATAACAATAATTCACTGTACTGAAGCAAAATATAAGAAACTATGTGTAATAGCCTCTGTGGCGTCAGCGCCTAGCACATTAGTGACGGCGTCTCAACGCCAAAAAACGTTACGCAAAAAGCGCATTTATTGGTGTCGCCATTAATGTATACAGGACATATGCGGGTAATATTATATTAATGTCACAGTGTGTTGTAACCTACTAGGAGAGGAATTTATGTAAGCGGTTCGGTTAGCTCAGACGGTAGAGCATTCGCCTGTAAGCGAAGGGTCCCGGGTTCGAGTCCCGGACTGGCTGCATATTTCCTTGCCTCCTTAGCTGCTACGCCATATGCAAATTCCAGTCTTTTCTTGAGTTTCTTGGCGTATGATTTGGGGTCTCCAATGGTCTCGTCTGCTTCTGGTGTTGTACCAAAGTAAACATCAACAGAGAGCCGGGGGTGCCATCCAAACATCAAGTAGTGAGGCGAAAATCCGGTTGAATCACTCCTGGTGGCATTGAAAGCTTGGACTAGGGGCGCAATGTACGATTTCCAGTCCTCTTTTTGCTTTGTCTCCAATATTCCAAGCATTTTAAGTAAGGTTTGGTTGAAGCGCTCTGCTGATCCATTGCCTTGGGGATGGTATGGCGTTGTTCTCGTCTTTTTTATTTGTGCGATTTTGCAGAGCTCCTGTATAACTTTGCCAACAAAGTTCCGACCTTGGTCACTGTGTAATGTTTCAGGAAAGCTGTAGAACCTGAAGAAACTTTCATACAGGGCTTTGGCTGTCGTTTTGTCTGTTTGGTTACGACATGGTATGGCTTGGGCGTAACGCGTAAAAATGATCCGTTATGACCAGGATGTGTTCATAGCCTCCTTTAGACATCTCTAATGACAGGAACTCCATGCAGACTAGCTCCATTGCTCGAGTTGTTTGGATTGGCACTAGTTCTGCTACTGGCTTGGCTGGGGGTTTACGTCTTATGCAGCGTCCACAAGTTTCTACTCTTTTGTTGACATCTGCCTCAAGTCCAGGCCAGTACAATCTCTGTCTCGCTAACCACAATGTCTTGTCTTTTCCTTGATGTCCCACATCATCATGCACTCCTTGGAGTGCACGCTCACGGTATGACTGTGGTACTACCAGTTGTGTTTGAAGCTGTCTATCTAAATAAGCAGTTCGGTACAAAACACCGCTCTCAAGATGAAGTCGCTTCCACTTGCGGACAAGTTTCTGTACCTCTGAGGTCTCTCTCCTCAACTTCTCCTCCCTCGGGTGAGAACTGCTTATAACAAGCTCTATCACTCTAGCAATTGTTGGGTCAGCTGCCTGTTCCTTTGTCCAATCAACTTGGTTGATGTTTTCAGACGAGATCACACCCACACTGGCCAGGTGATGGGTGTTCATGTCTGAAACACTCTCTGCTAATGGAACAGATGCTGTTGCTGAGTGGCAGATGGCTTTAATAACATCTGGAACAACTTGTAGTCTCGATAAGCTATCTGCATCTATGTTTAGCTTTCCAGCTCTATAGACAATAGAGAAGTTGTAGTTGGCTAACGCTGCAACCCATCTGTGACCTGTAGCATCCAACTTTGCTGTTGTCAGTACATAAGTGAGGGGGTTGTTGTCAGTGACTACTTCGAAAGTGTTCGAGTACAGGTAGTCATGAAACTTGTCGGTCACCGCCCACTTAAGTGCCAGAAATTCCAGTTTATATGCCGGATATTTCTTTTCACTGGGTCGTAGTCCACGGCTTGCAAATGCAATTACCCGGTCTAATCTTTCGAACTTCTGGTATAGTACCGCACCTAATCCAAATCCGCTGGCATCAGTATGAAGGATGAATGGTTTGGTATAATCAGCATATGCTAGGATAGTTGGCGTAGTCAACTTCTCTTTTAGTGTCTTGAAAGCTAGCTGTTGAGCCTCATCCCACTTCCATTCTGCAGCTTTCTTCTTTGTCTTCTTGGAATTCCTCTTGGAGACCTTTGTGGTTCCATGACCTTCCAGCAGGGCATTCAGTGGCTGAGCTATCTGTGAAAAGTTCTTCACAAACCGCCTGTAGTATCCTGCGAATCCAAGGAATTGTCTCAGAGTCTTGATGTTAGTGGGTGTCTTTCAGTCCTTTACTGCTGCCGTCTTCTCCGGATCGGTCGCTACTCCATCTTTGGAGACAACATGTCCAAGGTAGGTAATTCTACTTTTGAAGAACTCACACTTGTTGGGTTTGAGCTCCAGACCATGTTGTTCCAATCTCGAAAACACACCTTCAAGACGTTGTATGTGTTCGTCGAAAGTTTTCGAGAATATGAGAATGTCACCCAGGAAGGCAGTGTACTGCTTGGAGTTCTCATCCATCTCAACCTGCCTATATCCACTTCTTAGGTCTAACTTCGAGAAATACTGAGCTCCATTCAGGGTATCTATGGTTTCATCAAATCTTGGTAGCATGTAGGCGTCTTTCAAAGTCTTAGAATTCAGGGTCCTGTAATCTAGGCAAAACCGCAGTGAGTTGTCCTTCTTCTCTACTAAGACTACATTAGACGAGTATGGGCTATCTGCCTCTCTAATAGCACCTACTTCTAACATCTCTTTAACATGTTGTCTTACTTCTTCATACATGCCAGGGGGTATCCTTCTGTAGGGCTGTTTGAAGGGTCGCTCATCTTCTAACACAATCTTGTGTTTCACTATGTCTGTATGCCCTATATCTAAAGAATTCCTCCTTGGGCGCCAATGTTACAGGATGAGAAAAATATGCAGCCAGTCCGGGACTCGAACCCGGGACCCTTCGCTTACAGGGCGAATGCTCTACCGTCTGAGTTAACCGAACCGCTTACATAAATTCCTCTCCTAGTAGGTTACGTACACACTGTGACATTAACATTCAATATTTTTTATTATTCCTACTTTAATAATTCTTATTGCTACCGCAACAACGCCAAAAAATGTTGCGCCTCCATAACAGTCGGTAGAGACGTCATTAATGTGCTAGGCGCTGACGCCGCAGGCGCCGTGGGTTCGAATATCCAAAGTGGCAAAAAATATTTCGAAATTGTCCGGTGGTCAGGTAAATGAGACACGTGTCACTCCTCTTTATTGAGTCATTGTTGCGGTGGCGCAGTCGGTAGAGACGTCGTCATCAATGTGCTAGGCGCTGAAGCCAGGTGAGTAAGACATGTCACTCCCTTCCATGGAGTCATTTAAAGTAGGAATAATACAAAATATTGTATGTGTAATGATTTGAATGAAATGACAGTCACCATAGAAAAACACTAAAATCAGCCACTTATCTGTACCTAAGAGTTGCCCCCTGACCTTTTCATATACTACATACATGTATCTATTAAAAATAGAACAGGAATTTGCCATTCTGATTGGTACCAATTTGTTAAACTTTGGGTCTTAGATCACGACCTACATATGTAAATCATATTTGAGACTTACCGAAACTTGATTTTACAGATAAACATTCTAAATACAAGTCAGTTAAAATAAGACATAATGTATTCTGTATGTTCTCGTACACATAAGACAAAATTCATTTTGTAAATAGTAGCCTCTGCTAAATCACTTTCAATCAGTGTGCTTACACAATGTTCCGGGTTACATTTAGACAAAGATTAGTATTTTATTTCTACTTAACAAATAGTGTATGCCTATATTACAGTACTTTGATTAAATAATACGGAACAAATGTTTGCCATAGTGGGCTGCTGTTCAACGTCTATGTCATACTGAGAGGTCAAAGGCAAATTAGCAATATTTCGTGTCTATGGAACATCCGTTAAAACGCTCGAGGGATATTTTTAAAAAAAGGTTGAAACACATATTTGCCTTATTGAGGCGGACCCAGTGGCCTCCCAAACAATTGACTCAGTATTTGATATCAGATAAACGTTTGCACAGGTATAATTATTTATATATGCGTATTTGAAATAAGATCTACGTTTGCAGAGATATTAATATTCACATACACTTATTTGAAATTAGATAAAAGTTTGCAGAGGTATTACTATTTCCATACACGTATTTGAAATTAGATCTACGTTTAAAGAGGTAATAATATTCACATTAACGTATTTGAAATTAGATCTACGTTTGCAGATGTATTAATTTTCACATAAATGTATTTGAAAATAGATAAACGTTTGCAGAGGTATATATATTCACAAACACGTATTTGAAATTAGATCTCCGTTTACAGAGGTAATAATATTCACATAAACGTATTTGAAATTAGATCTACGTTTGCAGATGTATTAGTATTCACCTACACGTATTTGAAATTAGATAAACGTTTGCAGAGGTAATAATATTCACATAAACGTATTTGAAATTAGATCTACGTTTGCAGATGTATTAGTATTCACCTACACGTATTTGAAATTAGATAAACGTTTGCAGAGGTAATAATATTCACATAAACTTATTTGAAATAAGATTTACGTTTGCAGATGTATTAATATTCACATACACGTATTTGAAATTAGATCTCCGTTTACAGAGGTAATAATATTCACATAAACGCATTTGAAATTAGGTCTACGTTTGCAGATGTATTAGTTTTCACCTACACGTGTTTGAAATTAGATAAACGTTTGCAGAGGTAATAATATTCACATAAACGTATTTGAAATAAGATTTACGTTTGCAGATGTATTAATATTCACATAAATGTATTTGAAATTAGATAAACGTTTGCAGAGGTAATAATATTCACATACACGTATTTGAAATTAGATCTACGTTTGCAGAGGTAATAATATTCACATAAACGTATTTGAAATTAGATCTACGTTTGCAGAGGTATTTAACAAAGTCAGGAATCCAATATGGATTTATAAGAATAATTTGGATTTCTGTAGCAATACTGATTTATAAGAATGAAATGAAAAATAAGAAGCTTGCATTAAAAAATGCAGAACACGGGAAATTATACCACCACTCATATGACCCATTTGTCAAATATCTCATTAACTAGCGAGCTCGACCATACTGCATCGTAATGGCAATTAGCAGAGCCGCATAATGCATTTAGCTAAAAATAGACGGGGGTTGTAGGCACAACCAATAATTAACAAGCAATTAGCAATTAATAAGGATAGTTTTATTGCGAAAACAACTTGACAGCTGTGTAAGGCTAACGGTATATAAACGACTAAATTTACTGACACAGGGAGTCGGTTTTCGAGATACTTTTAGGCCACGTCAGTTTTGACGGAACTAAATTAAACTGCGCGCCGTGAACATTTAAGTTCAGAAATAAAAATGGCCATATATTGCTCACCTGAGTGACATTGAAACACCCAACTTAAGTAGATTATATAATACATGTAAGTCGGGGACGCCACAAAAAAACGTAGTAAAATGAAGCTACTGTATAGTACGTAGTAATACATAGCGATACCAAGCAATACCTACCAAAATCTACTGAAACCTAATAAAACGTAGAAGTAAAAAGTAGTAAGACATAGTAAACACGTAGTAAAGCGTATATAATACGTAGTATGTAGTTATCCTCCAGGTATGTCAAAGTACGTTTTGTTTCGTTTAAGTTTTAGTAGGTATATATTACGTATATCGAATATACGTTTATTTAAAACATGTCAAAAACAAACGTGGCAGGAACAATCATCATTACGTATATTGCCGTTTTACAACATTTTACAAACAGTAATACATAGCCCTCAATACCTGACAGTGTGACTGGGGCTTTACGTAAATTTGAAATTAGATAGACGTTTGCACAGGTAATAATATTTACCTATACATATTTGGAATTAGACATATATATACATATATTAGTTGCACGTTTGCAGAGTGTTAAGCTAGTTTATGATGACGAAGGAGGGTATTTAAGTATCTCCTTGTAAAAAATGTTATTTGAAACATAAGTTAAAATTATTCTATACAAAGACGACTGCCAAGATGCTTCATTCAAAAATAATGATCCGAACACAATTCAAGACATCCAATTCAATTTTCCAATACTATATCCGATCTTGTCATAGAAACCTTTAATAACTCTGACGTTATAGCAATCGCAGTGTAGACTCGTCCAGATGAATAAGAAAAACAAATATCGTGGTCAGCTTCATTGACTGCTTGTAGGGTGAATGAGAGTTTACTGTCAACGTCTATTATTGCCGTGTAGTGTAACAGCAATGAACGTTTGTATATTTAAAGATAATCTTTGTGACACCAGCAACTGACACGAGTTAAAAGCATCAACTTTAAAGAAATTATATAGTTTAAAAGTGATGGTATGACATTGTTTAAATATATTTAATAGTTATATTGTTTTTGTTGTTACCTGAATGAAAATAGTTACTTAATAGAAGCAGCGAAACACAAGTGCCGTCGAACAGACGAACATTTACAGGATAGATTTCCGCTTTTTATATTTTCACCAATGAAAGAAAATGGAATTGTTAAAACCAGATGTGTACAAAGTTTCAAATTTAGCTGTAGTTACAATTTATGGGATCTAACAGTAAGCAACGGTCGTTTTATATTGGTCATATTTAAACTCTAGAAACATTAATTCGCATCATTTCAATGGACAAACATTAATTTTGATTAGTGAATAAAATAAACAGTTCTTGCTGGCGGAACAAATATTAAAACACAATTTCAGTATGTCGATGGAAAATTAACATGATTATTTCAAGTTCTATTGCCAAAATTGTGCGATAAAATAAATATTTGAAAAAGTTAAACAATTCATTTCCTCGACCAGAGAAATTGGAAATTAATCAACCGATAACAAATATTAACATTTCACTACCAGGAGAATATTCAGTTTCAGTATGACATGATTTAGCGATCTTTATATTCACACATTGTCGGTATTTATATTCGACACTGAACATTGGATGAACTAATACGTTCGGGTTGGTAATATTTTGAAATACTTGAATTTGTTCATGAATAACAACTCACGAAATGACAAAAAAGTGACGGGATCTAATAAATAAAAGTGAGTGAAGTTTGTATAGCTTTATCAGTTATTTAAATTACAGTATCATGTTAAGCAGAACAAATGTAATGGGTTTACGTTAATCACATTTGTTATATTCAAATATTCATCACCGTGGTTCCGCGAGGTATTGTGGTTAACTCTTGTTAATTAATTAAATTCAAAAGCTAGGCTCGTTCAGTCTAAGCTACTTACAGCGTGGAAAGAAATTATTTACTGTGTAAAAACGGAATGAAAGCTTACTAGCCTAAAGGTGAGGTAAGTTCGCTACAATAAGATATTGTCAAGCTTGAAATATCCGAGTCGTCGCAGGTAATTTAATGTGCGATAGAACTCTCTCATATGCTGTGAAAATAATATGATTAAATTGTACTTGAAACATAGTGATTGTATAATAGTGGACTGTATAGCATAGACAAATAATTTGATAGAGTTTACATTATAAAATGGAATTGCATAATTTATATAAGCAACTTGGAGATGACTGTACTGCAGGTAATCTGACTTCGTACATGAATAAAGAATTTAGTTCCCTTAATGAAGATGAGGCGAATGAGTTGACTACAAAATTACAAAAACTTTGTTTGGAATCCAAGAACCCGTATGCTGATTTCCAAAAGCAACTGTTTATTGACTATCCGGAGTATATGGAGACAACACGTCTTCTTAGGACCTACATCCCGCCCGTGCTTATTGTACTGGGAACGTTTGGAAATTTATTTTCCTTCGTGATTTTGGCCAAAAGTATGCTTAAAGTGAGCACGTACAGTTATCTGGCGGTCCTGGCTATTATGGATATTCTAGTGCTTTACATCGGATTGCTGCGGATGTGGGTGGGGAACTTTTCAACAGATGTCCAGCATACAACGGAGTGGATGTGCAAACTTGTAAATTTTCTAGGGTATGTCTGTAGTGATACGTCAGTTTGGCTTATTATTGCAGTTACAATTGAGCGATTTATTGCAGTCAATTTCCCATTACGTGCCCCGCGCATGTGTAACGTCCATCGGGCACGGTTCGTCATTGTTGGCATCATATTTTTAATATGTGCAACGAATTCTCATATTATCTGGACAGTAGATTTACATTACATTCCCGATAATCGAACATTCATCACAAAATGCGAAGCCAGTGAGGATCACAAGTTTCTTGTGAAAGATGTCTGGCCTTGGGTTGATGCCGTCATTTATTCATTTGTACCATTTGTGATCATCACGATTCTGAACGTTCTTATTATTCGGCAAGTGTTATATGCAAGGAAACGACGTACACAGTTACAACATTTAGAGCTTACGTCTAAGTACAATGGCGTTGTTTCCAGTTCGCATACAAAGAAACCAAACGAGAGCAGCAAGAAGCTAACGTGTATGCTTCTGGTGGTATCGTTCACGTTTCTACTTACAACATTACCAATGAATCTGGTGCAAATCGTCACGGCGTTTTCGGGACCAAAAGATGAGGATGTTGGAAAAAAGGAATATGCCCTTAAATTTGCAAAGTTTACGTTGATTAGAACAATTGTAGAACTTCTTATGTATGTAAATCACAGTATAAACTTTTTCTTGTACTGCGCAACCGGAAGGAAGTTCCGACGCCAATTCCGGTTAATGGTGTGCTTGTGTTGTAAAGGCAAGTGTACTGATTTTTTTAAACGCAATTTTCAACGATCAACGCCTACCTCATCGAACAGTTACCGTCTCACAAGGCTAACATCTTATTCCAGTCCACGATCCCTCGTTATAGAATGTGACAAACGATTTATCATGACACATTCTTGTAAAAAGTAGCATTCTGGTGAGAGGCAAAAATTGGGAGCAAAACAACAATCGTTATAGAGTTGTTATTTATTTTGTTTTTTTAGTCTGGTTTTATGTATTGATATAAATATAGTGTGTACATTACTCAGTCCTGTTGTCGTGATGTCTCCACATGTTTAATAAAACAATCCCTCCAAATAACCTATAGTAGCACTCTAAACTCGGACAGGTTTACGTCTCGAGATAGCACATATGGCTATTGCCTAAAGATAATAATTATAGATAACTATCGGAGTCAAGTTGAAACGCTGCCACACGGTCACTTCACTGTCACCGATGTGATTGTGGGCTGGTTCGAGTCCAACTCGGTTAGAAATTGTATTGTTTGCCAGTTTTTTTTTTGGTGGAAAAAACATACTTCTTCGCAGATTAATTCCGACTCTCCTCCATATATGAAATTGAAAAGGATATGTTGCATAACCTATAATGGGTTTAAAGATGGGTTATAGGAACACACGGCAATTTTTACTTGACTCTTTTCTGAATATTACTTGTCGCCACGGCGTAAATATTGTATCGGAATACGTTAGTATGTATGCACCCTTATTTTCCTTCTATTTTGGAAAAGGAAATACGTATAGTTGTAAATTCATGAAATGCATCGTACTTTGCATACATACAAATGCATATGTATATGACATAAAGTGTGACACATACTTTATTCTATTTCTATTGATATGGAAGGTACGAAAACCCATTGCAAATCATTTGTATTATTTAAGATTTCTTTTTAATATTTTCACAACTATCGGTACTTCACTAGTCTCATAAAAAATGTATTTTATGTTACAATAAAGTTGTATATTACATTTCTTCTTATTTTATTGTAAAGTTCTTAATTGACATATCGGTGCGGTTACTGAGAAGCACACCGACCTGCTTCCTTGCGATTTCGTCTTTCCATTCTATTCGCTTTGTGAGTCCCTGGGATATAAATAGTGAAACGCTTATATGATGTTAGTGCCGTCTATTGTTATTTAGCATGAATATATACATGAAAGATATATCTGATTTAAATAAAATCAGAATTTGTAATAAACATTATTTTTTAATTAAACCTTTTCAATCTAAATATTATTTTATTAAGTTTAGTTTTACAAAATTAAAATATTATTACACTGACAGAAAATAACTAAATTTTATTACCTGAGAAATAAATAGTGAAACGCTTATATGATGTTCATGCCGTCTATTGGCAAGAGTGGTACAACAAGCGTTTATATATGAGCGTTATCATGACTTGCAAAGATTATAGTTGTCTTATATGCATAATCAGAAGTGATATTAGCAACTATTCTTATCAAGTAAATTAGGAGATATACCACATATGGCAATTTATATTTAAATTCGTTTATTCACAGCCGGGTCCGATTAGCTGAGTCGGTTACGCGTCTGACTATCAATCAAGGAGTCGTGAGTTCGAATCCCCCGCCCGGAGTCTCCGTGATTGATATACGACATTGTGTCTCATAATCATTCGTCTCTTACCGCTGATTCAAGTGGGAAAGTTATCAGTTACTTGCGAAGATGGGGTGTGCTCGAGTACTGGTTACTCCCAAGAAACAGTGGTTAGGTTAACTGATCGTCTGTTAGCCCTCGATGGCACACAAATGACGCAAAATATCCAATCAATCATTTATTCATTAAATATTGATGGTACATTTGTCATAAATATTGAGTTTTAAACAGTAATATTATGTAAAATTTAGTTGATGCGTAAACAAGAGTCAACAGTCATGTATATTTCTTTCTCAATAAAATATATTTAATGCATACATTGTGTCAATCTGTATTGTTTCATTAGCAAGCATTTCACTTTCGTGTATTCTAACTAAAGCATTAGAAATCAGTTCGGCTCATCTATTTGGAAGGGAATGCGATCATTATTTGTGAAAAAAAAACATTCACTACTCAAGTAACCAGACACCTATTGCATGTAATATGTTAAAACATTCTGTTTATATAGGGTCTTAGTGTTTTTCACATGATTTACGATAGAGGCGTCATATTTTATATTAACTTAGTGTAATAGCACTTCCGAATCGTCGTTCGGCGTGTTCCGTTTGACCCGGCTCTAGTACGTAAACTGCCGAATCACGATTTTCTATATCCCCGAATATATAAACTTGGGAAAACAACGTTATTTTGAGACGTTATGCAATGTGACAAAAAGAACAGATTTATTTTCAATACTTATGTAGTTCATTCTTATTTACATAAACAATGCAATACGTTCACGCAACAATACAAGAATGAACATAAATATGTTACAAACATGAATATATTTTATTAATAAAATAAATCTTATAGCTACAATGCACATTAACAAATCAATTGTTTGAATTCAAAGCATAATTGCCTTATTACAATAGATATAAAACAGAAGACCAACAAAGCTCGCCTCTGGGTGTCTAAGTCCAAAAAGTGCAATAACTGTGCCAAAATGCAATCCAGAGTTATGGTTCTTATCTCTGTGTGTTTCGTTGATGATGGTTAACACACATGCAAAGTTTCATTCATATCCAATGAGTGGTTGCATAGATAACTGAAACTTGTACGCAAAAGTTTAACCGGGGTGTCCACAGACGACGACGCCGACGACGACGCCGACGTCATGACAATAGCTTTTCATTGGACTTCGTCCCGGCGAGCTAAAAATGAAAAATGACGGAAACTTTTGATCCGGACTTTATCCGTTCCATTATATAGAGATATGATAAATTAATGGTAAATAAACGGAGTCTTTTATTACAATTAATATGTTTCAAAGTGTAAAAGTGTGCCATTTTTGTCGGTAAACTTAGTACTCATATATGCAAAACAAAGATATTCTTTGTAAAACTAAAGAATAGACATGAATGTCTTTGAAACCATCCATCACCATCAAAATAGTTAACATTTATATATTCGCATTAAAAGTGAGATACCAAGAATGCAAATCGTACTTAATATATTGTATAATGTTGTTTAAATAATTACAATATTAACTGGTAAACTTGAAATGAAATCCCCATTCTAAAAATAGACAGCAGTTAAATACTGCTTGACGTCATTCGGACTCTTTCTAAGATGAAACAATTTTACTACGTATTAACCTATGTCAATGGCAGATCTACTCTTTAAAAAGGCCCCATGCGAACACCCCTCCTAAACTCCCATATTTTATTAAAATTCAATATATTTCTACTGCTAAAACATGTGTGCCTGTTCAGATTTTCTGTTGATCCGTCCCAGTATATAACGGATCAAAATGAAGTCACGTAACTCATTTGATACGTCACAAAATATGTTGCACTTTTAAGCGGGAAATCAATTTTAGTCTAACCAAGTCGCATAGCCAAAATTAGGAAATCCCTTTTAAATATATAGTTTAGCATGCTACAATATATATATCATTTTGGTAATACGGGTCAATGAGTATATATAGGCATTATATATTTTAAAACATATATTTTAGCATAGTTTAGAAGTTTGAAAATCCTGATGAATTCCTTTTTACATCTCAATTATTTATAACGTTGAAGAAACAATCGATGGTTTAAGCCTGACTGACTCAGGTTCGCTAAATGAGACGAGTACTAGTTTGTCATTGATTTGAATGTAAAACGTGGACAGTGAAAGTTTTAGAAACTTTGGGATATAATGGTTAATATCTTGCCAGGGGCCGTATTCACCAACCAGTCCAGTCTTCAGAATATTCTTAGTCTGAATACCAAATTTCACCTACTTTACCATGACAGAATATTTACATTTCCACTGCAATCGGTCTAAATGAGCTATATAGATTTACTGCATTTCATTTCCCAATGAAAAACACTTGCAGCTGGGCGGAGCTAAAAGGACCAGACGTTAGTTTCACGTGACGTTTGCCGTAAGTTGTCCTATAATTCAGTATGTTGACAACGTCGCCGTTACATTCATGACATTGGCATTTCGGTTTAATGCGTATAATTTGCTTTTTCAATATAAAAAATAAAAAAAATAACGTATCAGTTTTATTTAAAATAGCTGGAGAATATAATGTCAATATAAGGATAAAAAGCCGAATTGTGAGTTTTCATCGGGTGATGAAAAACATTAGGCTAGTTTGATGTTGCCGAGAAACCGTTTAATGTTGGCGATAAGCCCGAAGGACTCTCGGCAACATTAAACTAGCTTAATGTTTTTCATTACCCGAATAAAACTCAAAATTCGGCTTTTAATCCTAAATAGAACAAGAATACCGCGGAATGATATTTGTCGCCGTGTTTGCTTTGACTGTTAATACATACATTGGAGAAAAAAAACAATAACATTATATTCATACAAGAGTTATCTAACTTGGTTAATGTAGTAGATTTAATGACTAAGACATATTGTATGAAGTATTGTGTAAAGTTTCAATCAAATATATTAAGTGATTTTTGAGATATGAACTTGATGGTAGTTCCACACAGTAAAACATATTTAAAAAAAAACACAAAAAAAAAACTTTAACCAGTATTTCTAAGTAAAACATATTTAAAATAAAAGATTAAAATTCTTTTAAATAAATTAAAAAAAAAGAAAAATACTCAGCATCTGCATTATATAATGCAGGTTGTTATTTGTAACTATGATCAAAGTATGAGTGTCCTAGCACTAGAAATTGTTGAGAAATAGTGTAAAAACGAAAACTTAACGTTTGAGCTAAATATAAATGTTTGACGCCGTCGCCGGAAAAGCAACACCTTAATCTCGTCTCTCTTTCGTCGCGGCGAGACAAAAATTCTGAGAATTTCTTTACATAATGTTATTGGTCTGCCTACATGCTTGTTAATTTAAAGGCTCTCTAAGTGTATTTTTCAAAATTCATTCTCTAGTTCAAGTCTAAGAATAGTCTTCAGAAGATTGGTAAATACGACCACACGGATGCAAACATGAGAAATATATAATTCAACAGGATATGTAACACTTGGAGTGAAGGACAGTCACCGACGCAACATAAACACATTAAACATACACATTAGAGATGTTCAGAGGCAAACATGACCGTAATAATCACATAATGAGTTATGAGACTAGTCTATTACAAATACGACAGCATGCACATGGGCAACTGACCAAATAACATGCTCAAATGTGGCTTTCCCAACATTGGTATTCAACGGACCCAATCAGGAGAGCTGGATCTAGTCCGTTCTACAGTCTAGCTTGGTATAAACTCATATTTTCTTTAAAAGCGGTATATTATCCTTATTCAATTCCGTGGATATAAGATTAACTATATCTGTTTTACTGTTTTTTATGCAGTAAAAAGAATGTCCGATTTGAACGTGATTCGACATTTCTAAAACAGGCATAAGAAACAGAAATATAAATTTAATTTTTATTTACTCCAATTATGATGATTATATATTTATATTTAATTTGTTCAAATTCCCTCATGAAAAAAGAAAATTTAAAATGTAAACGGTAGGACTACATTAAATTCAACAGATATAATCATATTCAATATTATCGTAAAGGTTATTGTTTCCATTATCAATTTCTGCAACAGTGGTTGGTTTATTGTAAAATAACGAAATATCTAAGGTGAAAAAATGAAACAACCTCATTTTCTCAACCGATAAAAAATCGATAATTCGAGGAAATACCTAGTACATAGTGTAGAAGCTGACGTCATTGTTTATGTTTTGTGTACACGAATGTTTAATTAAATGTGTCAACATCCATTTGGTGTTTTTGTGCTTATCTGTTTGCCTATCAACAATCATTTCGTAGGACACGTTGATGATGACATCCAGGTAGCCATTGTACAAAAAATATACAATGAGGGGAAAACATACAGGCTTCTTATGGAAGACATTTGGATGCAACGGCTAAACACAAAA
The DNA here is from genome assembly GCA_029582155.1 of Panopea generosa. Taxonomy (NCBI): domain Eukaryota; kingdom Metazoa; phylum Mollusca; class Bivalvia; order Adapedonta; family Hiatellidae; genus Panopea; species Panopea generosa. The sequence goes on from CM055905.1 coordinate 44,894,691, forward strand.
TGGATGTAACGTTAAATCAAACTATACATACTAACTCTTGTGAATAACTTACTTATAACTGGAACTATTCATGTATCTTAAAAGTTCGGGACTTTCTAACGCGACGTCAATTGACGTTGCTAGCGTCACGTCATTTCCTTTTTAATGTTTTGACGTTACGTCATTTCCTGTCAGTTATTTAGTTAAGCTTTACAAAATAGATATGACATAGTCCTTAAAAGACTGCGATTTTCCTGAAGAAGGCGGAAGCCGAAAATTTGTGAAAAAAAAGAGTTGAATATAGACATTGATATAGTATTTTCTTCCCTTCGGAAGATTGATAGGTTTTTTTTATAGTAAAATAAAATTATTTAAAAATTGATTTTGTCAAATGAAAGTTCTTTTAATACATATATGATGTGAGATTGGAATTATTATATGAAATACACATGGTTGACAATCACACACAGTCCTTGTAAAAAGATTGCATTCAGGCGCCTAATGAGTCAATAAATATAAGAAACACTATGTAAGCAAACCCTAGCATTATGTTGGTACCCATTTGCTGCATTTTATCAAAATACATTAAAGAAAACTAAAGAATGAAGACACATCCGTCAATGGATAATAATAAAGTGCCTTTAGATCACACCTAGTCTGTATCATCTTTAGTTTATATCTATGATGTTTGTACACGTCTGAAAATCAGTCGGTCAAATCTGACAAAACAGAAGCATCTCAGCTTGAAAGTGACCTTGAAGCATATTCAAAGAGGTACCTGTTCTATCAAATTCAACCAATGTCTATTACAGGTCTATGTTTTCAAAAGATCTAAAAAGGTATTATAAAGCTATATGAACACAATTAAATTACCAATGTGCATTTTGTCGGAACTTTTTGTATAATTATAAATAGGACCAATTTGCAATGTGAGGAAATGAAGTCATTTGTCCTTTCCAAAATCACAAACGAAATAAAACAAGAGGGCATAAGGACGCTCTACTGACTCATAGTGGCCATAGCACTTTTTGAAATTTCATATTTACCCTCTTTGGGGGGTTATCTTAACAACTTATGGATAAATACCCCCACCACACCTGTACTCAACAAAATCTTAATTGCTATGAAAAGAAACTACTTTAAATTCCCATACCATTCATCTGTAAAAAAATATAGTCCTCTGTACAGAACCCTTATACAATCCAGCCCCTTAATTTGTCAGAACTTCAATCACCCACTCTTATTGATTTGTTATTAGCAGAAATGATTCAGATTTTAAAAATATATTTTTTTTTTGTACACATGGATGCAAAATGAAAAAAAAATCAGTTTTCCCGATCATATTCCTATGTCAATGTAGCCCCTAAATTTTTATCTGCAATCAAACCCCTACACATAGGGATAATTTATGCCAAATATAAACAAATCTGACATACCGGTTGTTAAGAAAACGATTTTTGTAATTCCAAATTTTGACCCTTTTGGGGCCCCTCCTGACCCCTTAAGACAGTGGAATTCAGTCATTTTTATAAATCTGAAACTTTTAATCAAACAATGCTTCTGAGAAGATATAGGCAAAATCATTTCCATTTTGAAAAAAAATAAAAATATTATAATGAAGTCCTTTAATTGAACCGTCGAGGCAGGGTCATTTTTAACCCTATTGACACCATTTGAACAACTCTAACAAAACTATAGTTGGTCATCATGACTACATAAACATTTTGAAAATCTGTTAAGCCGTTCATGAGAAATTTTTTTAAGTTTAGGACTATTTTTTGTATCGGCAGCAATCTTGATTTTCAGATCGAATAAACAACTTCTGTAAAGTCTCCTATGCAATAGAAACATCCATGTGAAGTTTCAGTTTACTTGGCCTTGTGGTTTCAGAATGGATGAAAAAAAAAAAAATTCTATTTCGCATAGTATCCCTGTTAAATTTTATTTCCCCTTACAGGGCCCTAAATTCTAATCTGTAATCAAACCCCTAAACATAGGAATAATCTATGCCAAATATGAACAAATCTGGCATACTGGCTCTTAAGAAAACGATTTTAGTAATTCCCAATTTTTAACCTTATGGACCCCCCTCCCCCCCTGACCCCTAAAGACAGTGGAACCCAGTCATTTTTACAAGTCTGAACCTCCTTCGCCAAACAATGCTTCTGTGAAGATATAGGCAAAATCATTTCAAATTTAAATATATATATATATTATAATGACATGTCCCCTAATTAAACCCTCGGGGAGGGGTCATTTTTAACCCTAGGAACACCATTTGAACAAATCTAACAAAACTATAGATGGTCATCACGACTACAAAAACATTTTGAAAATCTGTTAGGCCGTTCATGAGAAGAATTTTTAAGTTTGATAATATTTCTAGTATCGGCAACCATCTTGAATTTCAGATCGAAAAAAAAATCTTCTGTATAGACTCCTTTGCAATAGAAACATCCATGTTAGTTTAATTGGCCTTGTAGTTTCAGAATAGATGAAAAAATGTTAATTTTCTGTTTTCCCATAGTATCCCTATGTTAAATTTTAATTCCCCTTACAGGACACCTAAATTCTTATTTGCAATCGACCCTACACATAGGGATAATTTATGCCAAATATGAACAAATCTGGCATACTGGTTCTTAAGAAAACGATTTTAGTAATTCCCAATTTTTACCCTTTTGGGGCCCCTCCTGACCCCTTAAGACAGTGTCACCAAACAATGCTTCTGTGAGGTATAGACAACATCATTTCCATTTAAAAAAAAAATTATAATGACATGTGTCCCCTAATTAAACCCTCGGGGAGGGGTCATTTTTAACCCTACAGACACCAACAATTTGAACAAATCTAACAAAACTATAGTTGTTCATGATTACTACATAAACAGTTTGAAAATCTGTTAGGCCGTTCATGTGAAGAAGATTTTTTAAGTTTTGGACTATTTTTAGTAACTGCGGCCATCTAGAATTTCAGATCGAAATAAAAAAATCTTCTGTATAGTCTCCTATGCAATAGAAACATCCATGTGAAGTTTCCGTTTAATTTTCCAAGTGGTTTCAGAGAAAGTGCTGCTAACAGACGACGGACAACGCGCCATCGCATAAGCACTTCTGGCCTTTGGCCAGTAGAGCTAAAAACTATAAATTTGATTTCCACGTCTTATAACTATTTATTTTCGAAAAAACTCGTCGAAATGAAACACGGACGTAGAGTATCTACGACAGTTTTAATTTTCCATAACTACGATATTTTAGAAGAAATGAATGGTCTTTTAGAGCACGTCGACACATAAAAAGGTCATTTTGTGCGCGCAAATATAAATGAATATGATGATGACAAAAATATAATAAATGAATATAGTTAAAAATTTATTAAAACTATTCATAATTAAATAAATGAAAATTATTTACAAATAAATAAATGAAAAATCAATTAAGTACAGAGAAATCAATGATATACTAAAATCAATTAACCCTTCAACGGGTTTTAAACTAAAAATGATTAAGGAGTTTAACCACTTTTAAAACAGCAAATATACTGGTTACATTAACTTTATCAAAAAGCTCTTTCATACTATCGACCCTGTAGTACTTTGATCGCATTGGAGCGAAGTCCACACAGTCAAACAGTATGTGCTTAACAGTAAATGGTGCAAAACAGCGCACACACTCTGGGATTGTGTCATACTTTAAAAGATATGAATGGGTACAGCGTGAATTCCCTATTCTGCACCGAGCTAAAATAACGTCTCGACAAACAATCCTATTGCTAGGATGCCATTCGCAAATTTTTGGTGTATGGCAAGATCCCAAGGGGACTGCCATCAACTGAAATTATACTTATTAATATTAGATATAAAATGTGTTAATGTGAAATATTCAAGCTTAATGCCGCTTTCACAACCTTATCATTTCTGCAAATTCCTGTATGACCAGGAAGCCAGCAGAAAACAAGTTTTATCTTTAAATAGTACATTGTATTTATTTAAAAGTTGAAGAACTAGATGGTTATAATCTTTCATGTCATCTATAGCTTTAAGAGATGAGAGTGAATCAGAAAATATAATGAACTGGTTTTTATCAGATTCATTAATGTAGTTCAATGCCAAATCAATGGCCTTGACTTCAGCTGAAAAGATGGAGGTTCCGTTAAGTAGTCGACTCTTTGAAGTGTGCATTTTTTTAACAGCAGCTGTAACGATATTATAGAAAATGCGTGAAATAAATAAGCAATTAATACATGTAACGGTCAAAAGGTCAACACCTTTACAATATAAACAACGGCATTGGCAGACACAAATTCAATAACACGATGTACACCATGTTTAGTATAACATGTGTTACTGAAATGTTTCAAACGAATAAGGGCAACATATCTGACCGTCACAGACGGTGTTCCGGCCACGTGTATTATAGTGAGTCACTCGGTAATTCTTTTATTTTTATCAAATAAGTTTAATATTGGAACCATGTATGGATATATATATAACTTTTATAAAACGCTAAGTGAACCCTCTATGAGATATTCTAATGATTGACGGCCGAGTACTTGCCAAACGATATAAAGTATATTCACCAAATAGTAAAGCCATGTTAATATATACCGTACTTCTTGTAACTGAATGTTTGCATTAGCAAGTGACACGGGTAAACAATTAGGAAGGTTTTAAAGCGTATACTGGAAAATACATGTCGAATGTGCTGTGTAGAAATGGTATACATTAATGCTTACATATCCTAACAAGAATATATTTATCTATTCAATGAGCTGGTTATAATGAAGGACATGAAAATACTTGTAAACCACTTACAGGAGTCATGTTTATTATTGTTTTATATTTATATAATATAATAATTGTTAGATATTAAGAACCAGAGTTGTTGTTTTAAGGAGAATATTCGGTTAGTGGCAGTTTAGGTTTAGACTCGGTGGATGCAAAATGTACAAAATGTAGTCGAATAATATATATATATAAAGTCCTGCTTTCTGTGTTAGTTTGTTTGTGATGTTGAAACACACGCTTAATCTAACAAAGATTAACTGATTCTTGCAGCTGCTGCAATGACACTCACGGTGTCTGTTATCCGGCAATTCGTCTTCATTTAACCAAGTTGTCAACTCCCCTGGCTGCAGTTGAAGACAAAATAAATACGACTCGCCAGTATCAGAGACGGAAACAACGATGATGCATATGAATTAATGCTAAATTAGCTCAAACACTGGATTTCAAAGACATGTTGTTGCTACATTAAAGTAGTGACGTTCTCAAACGTAAATGTATTTTTCTCTTCAGTAGAACTTGCATTAACAAAACATCACAACTTGAACTGTCATAAAACCTCCAGTCTCATGTCCAGTGAACAAGTCTGTTGAACGAGCCAAGCTCTCCCGATTCGGTCCGTTGAATAGCAATTGTTACATGCACGCTGATTGGTTAGTTGCTTCAGGGAAAGTTTGAATGATGCCAAAGTTTAGTAAGCATTCAATTGCTATAAATTATGGGACAGGCATAATATTCCCTGCCTTTTTCATTGGTGGTTAGTTAATAGACCTGACTCGGGAGATATCAGGTTTTGGGAAAGTTAACAATACATGTAGTGTTTCTTGATAACACTTAATGTTACGTATATATGTAACGTCACCAGTACGTTGTCAATATTTTATTTTAAAAAATCAGTAAACCAATCTGTCTGTAGTCACGAAAAGCGGTACCTAACTCCTTCCGCTTCATTAATAATTAAAGTATTACACTATCAGTTGTGCTACAGAAGTTTCAAAACAATTAAATTGTTAGTTGTGTGTGTTTAGACACAAAATCGAGAGTATGACCAATATTCCTGAGCTGGGAGCATTTCAACTCATGTGACCCCCAACACGCTCTTTTGACTCCCAAAAAGCTCCTAACATGTGTACATGCTTCAGTGTTTATATCTGTACAAAGGAGCCTCGCAGCATTATGTAATGCACCTGACTGAATGCTTCATCTCCAGTATTGACCCCTATCTTCAAAGTTCACAGTAATATATAGTTTAAACTTATTTATTTTACTTCGATTGTGAAACAAGTTTTTGCAACTTAAACAAATCACGCTCGAAGTCTTCCTGGTTAGAACCAGTACAAAGCATATGCGGAAAAAGTGTCTTGCTCAAGGACACCACACATAGCCGTGGCGGAGGATCGAACACAAGACCCTCCGATCATGGGTTCGGTGCTCTACCACTAGACCAAGCGCTCCACAGTAATATATGAAAACGCCCTCAGGCTGCACTACAGACCTGGAGCTCAATGATGGAACTGTGAAATTCTATAACACATTCCTTTCCCTCTTAGATTTTTGTTCCCCAGTAATATAATTATTGTAAAACGTTACACTTTTTAAAAACATATTAAAACAAAAGTCCAAATGATTACTGACTTACTCATACTTAACAAAACATGAACATTATTTTAATAGCTTTAGTCTTCTTTTTAATTACATTTATTCAATTCAACTAGTACGGGCTATTTTCATATATTATTTATGAAAAAAAACCATCAATTATGCAATGGATTAGTACAGTATTTGAAACTGGTAGTCATGTCCAATGGCTTTTGAACAGTAATTGTGTCCAGTACTGCATTTTACATCGGTTCTACGAGACAATGTCTGAATTAAAAGGTCTTGAGTTGCATTATCTCCATTTAAAAACCAATAACTGGTGACTTTGGTGCAGTTTATATTCCGAAGCAAACAAAGCACACTGCAGAAAAAGTTAGATGTTCAATTAATGTTTGATGAGCAAATGTTTGGTTTGGGTTGGTTGCTATCCTGCATAGAAATGGTGCCTTTTAGGAGAGGCTTTCTTACCAGTAGGTAGTGCATTATTGTCAGCCATTACATTTTCTGTATCATAGGGGCGGCATTACGGGAAATTGCGTTGCGGGATGATGGTTTATGCAACCGAAGAACAGTATTGCATAATAAGGGCCTGGTACAGACGACCGTAATCCGTTTAAGTACACCAAAAATGCATTTCAAATGCGTTTGTTACACGTTTCAAATGCATTTTAGTTTCTGAATGATAAACGTTGGAGGGAATTGCGAAAATGCTGTTCAAAACGATAGTAAACGCATTTAAGCCTGCGTTTGCGTTCGAACTGTTAACCGTGAATAGTTTACCATTTATCGTTTACGCGACGTGTCCACCAATCGCATCATCTCTGGGTGTACAACACCCATTACAAAATATTTTGTTGCAGTAGAATAAATAGTAATAACTATATATTTAACGAAATTATAAGGTTTTTTTTATATCATAGTATATTGATTGAAATCTTAAAATCTTTGTGAAAGATTGCTAACTACTCACTCTAACTTAGGTATGATCTACCATATAAGTGGTGATTTTATCGTGACACAGATCAATCTGTTACCTAAAACTCAATTGCCTTGCATCCTTTAAAATTAAATACACATGGTAAGCGCGTCGTGTCAATATCATCAGATAAATACGTTACGGTCATGTAATCATTCCAAAGCCAGACTGGTTTACATAAAGTTAACATTACGGTATCAAAAACGTATATAATAAATAAATGTGAACCAGTTCATGTTGGTTTATAATTTGGTATTGTGCAAGAAACAAAGTATAGACCCCGTTGGCAAGTATTAATCTTATGTATAGGAATTATGCATTATTTACTGGTATTTTTGCGATTATAATTCCAGTTATAAATTTCGATAGACTGTCAGGGCTTTTCCAGAAATATATGTATGTGATTCGCAAGCCGTGTTACGGGGAAAGAATATTTCCCAACAAAAGTGCATTGATGCAAACTCGCCGTAAACAATATATGTATAGCATTTGAAATTAAGATACATTTTCCATACCGGTTTATCATCGTTGAATTAACTTAAATCCATTATTTTGATATATTTCCTACGAAATCTGACAACAGTGTTAAGATTTTTGAAAAGAAATGACAAAAACATGTCTGACACTTTCAAGGACTTAGTTCATAATGATGATTGTTTCACTGCCAGAGAGACATCGGACATTATCAAACTGTGTTAGTGAAAGGTGCAGCGTATTCACTCTGTACATACATTTAGGCATATGAAGTTATAAATGTCTCTTTACGGATTGTATCAATTTAATAGTAATTTTTTTAACAAATTACTGTGTTGAATTTTTTTTTTAAAAGACAAGCAGTTTCAAACAATATCCTGTAATTAATAAGATTTTTTTTTCTTTTGTTATCTAAAGTGACCCTTTATTTAATTCTAGACCTGTGATTAACGCTGACATGAACACTTGCACATTGACAATACATCAAAAGTGTTACGTCGTTGCGGACAGCAGGGGACGGACGCATGCACGGAAGGACGGAGGCCATTTCTCTAGCGGTGGCGTGGGATAAAAAGGGAGTTCCTAACATGGGCTACGCGCCTAAGTTGGACTAAAATATATTTCCCGCTTAAAAGTGCAAAATCATTTGTGACGTATAAAATGAGTCACGTGATTTCATTTTGCTTTTAATTTGATCCGTTATGCACAGGGGCGGATCCGTGATTTAAGTTTAGATAGGCGTAACACATCTGAACGGGCACGCGTTTTTCAGTAGAAATATAGTGGATTTTAATAAAATATAGGAGTTGATGGGGAAGGTGTTTTTTTAAAGAGAAGATCCGCCATTAATACAGGCTCACATGTAATAAAAATTGTTTCATCTTAGATAGAGTCCGAATGACGTTAAGCAGTATTTAGTGCTGTCTATTTCTAGAAGTCTATCACTCCAATTTAGATTTTTTGTCACTTTTGGTTGATTTGACATATAAACTGTTCGGTTTGTATTTATTAATGATAATGAGATGCTTCTTATCCATTTTAATAATTATTTTATTTTTAAGACAAATATAACGTTTTCTTACTAAATTTATATTCCCTTTAAATCTGTAATTAGATAAATAAATCAGTTTATTGGGAGAGTTGTGTAAGCAGGATATGCGTCACCTGATTGTTTTATCACATGATTACAAGAAAAAAACAATGCCCGAGGCAATTTTTTTCATGGATAATTCGGGATTAAAACTTATAGCAAAGAAATTGAATTAAGTTACAGGTATGGCAATTTATAGACTTTAAATAACAAAGACAGCACTCATTTCGATTATTTAAAGAAGAACAGTATTGCGTAATGAGGCCCTGGTACATGTACCATTTTGTATGAGGTTCTGCTTACTATTCTGAATTAATTTAATAAGTCGATATGGATAATGTCAATATTTTTGTAAGTAGATGATGGAATATATTTGAAGCTGAGGCGGGAAGTGATTGTCACTATCATGCCATTAGGTAGTTTAGAACTGATTAAACGGGAAAGACCGCTTCGGTAAAATTGTAAAGGTGAGCGTTCCAATTTGCCACTTTGCGAGCATGCAGTTATACTGGACGGTTAGACCTTGCAACAGGATCGCTTTTGTCATTTGAATAAGGCTCCATTAACAACATATTTGTTTTTAGATGGCTAAGTCGCATAAAATAAGATACTGTTGTATAGCACTGGGATAGTTGTTAATTATCCATCGGTATTGGCCCCAGGTTACAGTATTATGGTCATAAATATTGCCAAGAAAGGCATGACCTGGCAATGAAAATGATGTTACAGGCATGGGGACAATATATTAAGCATCCGGATCAGCATATGATACCGTGCATTTGTCACCAACAGCTACATGTTTATTACTTGATAAATTTGAAGCCAAAATAGAGTTGTGTGTTGATGCATCCAAAGAGCAGTTCTGATTCAGTGACATGCTGTGGAATGTGATTTTTTTTTATTCCTAGATCATCTATTGACAGACCTGGTTACTCCTACCGATATGCCGTATTTTCTACGCATTTATTTACAAATTTACGCACTACGGATCAAATCCAAAAAGAACGTTTTTCCTTTTCCGTTATTACGGTCATTTTTGTTATTTACTTCCATCGCGGTTAAAACATTAATCTTTAGAAATGCATATTGATAATAACAAAAATGATTGTTATTACATGTGTTGATAGTATTGCTAAAACTATTCCTGAAGACCCATTAGTAACTGTTTTTTAAAAAAGCCAGAAAATAAATAAATGTGCATTTCTTAGGCCAGCGGACCGAACTTTTAACATTTGTTTACATTTTTGACTCGGTTGCTTCCCGACTGTGCCTCCGCCAGTATTGGGAAGTACACAAATGAATACTGCAGTCGTAGTGTGTGGATTAAGACCGTTAGATAAGGGGATCATACAAGATTAGAAAAGTTATGGCTTAACTAATATTATATATCTTTATCGGGTTTTCTAATTTTTTTTAAATATATTGATGTCTACAATAAAACTGTATCGAATGTAGTATGCATTATATTATTTATACGCACTGATAAACAATGCGTCCGGAATACCAGTTTGGTCTAGTTACTCTTGCTCAGGATCCTCCCTTGCATATACGCTTGATACTATCGCACGCGCTATTACGTTACAAATCACTTTATTGCAGCCAATATTGAGAGACTACCAAGGGAGGATTGTTTCGTAGTTATTAAAAAAGTAATTTTATAAGCGATTCGTCTCTCACGTGCAATAAATTGGCTCGTGGACTGAGGGTAATAAAGGGGATATTCTTAAAAGCTATCCAATCGCAAACGGTTATTAAATTTTAACCGCATCCCCTAAAGTTCCCCATACTATGTTTCTCTCTGAAATGTTACTGACCGACCGAAGCGTTTCCGAACAAGCTTCGTAACTCCTGTTTTCTGCCGAAGGTGTTTATCATACAGAGACGAATATTAACTTGTAAACATAATCCGTTCTGAATTATGTACTAACAATTTACTTTATATTTATTTTTTCGTTTGCAGTCTCTCCGTGATCAAATAAACATGTATTCTATCATCTGGAACAGTGAAACTGACATAAATTAAAACTAAAAACGGCTTTTTCGGAGATTTAATGAACACCACTCGGTCACAGTTATTAAGCGCTTATTCATTATAGACTGTTTAAACTTTTACTAAAAAGATCAATCGCTCAGATGTGAAATTGGCGTCCAAACGGAAAGAAGACTATGAAAGTGATAATAATTAAGTGATAAAAGGCAAAAATATAGCCAGAAAATTTAGGTATATATAGATACGCTTAACTGTCTGGTATGTTCGTCCAAGGGGGACACCTACGTTCATTGTCATATTTGCGTAAGCAACTTTTCATGGACATCTTTCCTTGTTTATTGTCAGGATCATGGAGCCAACTACAAGGTTGATGGTGTAAAGGGTTGTGCTGTGGACAGATTGGATGAGACATGGGGCAATATCAGTTAACTAAAATATGGAAATGAAATGTTCAGGGAATTGTCTTTTGTATTGTTGGGAATATTAACAATTCCTCACAGCTCGGTTCACTGTGAGAGTTTTTTCTCAAGTTAGGAGAACCGTACAGAACAAAGAGTTCCCATGGGTGACAAAACTAGATTCACTGCTGGTTCTAAAGTCTAGACCCGAAAAATTTAAAGAAAAAGATATTAAAGTCCCGATACTCTGGCTAGACTGAGGAGAGTATATTACAAGTATTTGAAAGATTAACTATGGTGATTTGACATGTACATTATATGTTGCCACACTGTTTACAAACTGGACGTATTTAGTTTGTAGTTGTATTAACATTCACATCCGGGTTTTTATGGCAGTATCTGAAAGTTACTTGTTCCATGTGCAGTTTAATTCATTTACTTCTGTTATTTCATTTATTTTAAATTTGCAACATTTTTTCTTTCAATGTACAAGTTTAGTGATAAATAAATAGTACACACATGTGGATTTAAGTTCTTTCTGAGTTTTCTTTTGAGACAATCTGATATTTGATGATAAAAATCTATAAAGTGAAGTAGTTATTTTGTTGGATAGATGCTTTATTTCCTCCATGTATATCAAGTCATCTGTATGCCAGTGTTAATAGTCTATTTAAGAACTTATTTCAATGGGGTCATTTAAAAGAATTACTTATCTTATAATTATCTCTACTTCACAATTTATTAGTCTTGATGCAAGCATATTATACGGCTGTATACTGACAGACATGGCAAAACTACTGACAGCTGATTTCCATACTAATGGAAGAGTCAACGAGGGATATTCGGGTCTGTATTGATCAAAAGTTAGTCAAAGTGTTCTATTATACTAATTTTGTGATATACTGTGGAATGCGAATTTATGATTTTAGAATAATGTATTGATTATTAGACACTATATGTTGAGTGTCCATGTTGAGTGTCAATGAGGCATTGTTTGGGTTTGTTTACGACTCTATTTCGCTGATTATTTGGCGGTGGACTCGTTTTGTCGCAGGTCGTCAGCAGTCACTGAACTATCTGCCGTGTTCATTTGGCGGTCAGCTAAATATTAAACGGTTTAAAATAAATAGAATTAGTGTTTCCAATCACTGTCACCCATGATAGATTTTATTCAGTATAGCTGATCGTTTAATGTTAAATGAAACTGGAAAAAACATGTATAATTTTTACTTATACGTAAAATATTGTGCCCCATGAAGGGATGTGTGATTTATTTGTCCCATTAAGAGGATTATGATTTGTGGTAATTGTTTACCCCATGAAGGGGGTTGTTGTTAAGGGTTGCCCATTTGTGGTTGAAATATTGAGTCGTAAACAAGCAATGCCAGACTTTAAATAAAATAAAATTAACTTATAATATCTGTTGTTGTTCATTCTCCAATATTTTTTTATTGGACCCACTCTGGGCATTAGGGTAATTACTTTAACATATGTGTTTATTTATATCCGATTCAGGTTCCTCTATATCGGATATGATCATTTTAATAATTTGAATAATGAATGGAAATATATGGCCCGTGTTGTCTATGTATGTTGTTTATACTGCATTGATGTCTATATCCTTGTAAGTATGTGTTTCCTGTTGGTCACATGTGTGTTTGCATGCGTGAGTGTATAATTAAATATACCGCCAGAGCATAGTAAATCTATATATATATTTGGTTCAAGCCTTAACATACGTTTAAATGCTACACCATGGCCATACGTAAAAATAATGAGTAAATCAACACACTTAAGGAAGCATAACCGGTATATATGTCCTTTCAAACCAATAAAAAACTGATATAATTATAATATTTAGTATAAAATGTGACTATCAGGACCACGTCTGGTGCAAAATACCTTTGTTTATCGTCAAAAAAACATGTATTCAAACTTGATATAATCGCCGAAATTTGAGTAAGATCTAACACGTGGAATAACGTTAATTATGTAGTATTTATTGATTGATTGAATATTTAGCGTCCTTTCTATACCATAGAGGGCTAACAGACGATCAGTTAACCTAACCACTGTTTCCTGGGATTAACCAGTACTCGAGCACACCCCATCTCCGCAAGTAACTGATAATTTCCCCACTTGAATCAGCGTTGAGAGATGAACGATAATGAGACGCAATGTCATATATCAATCATCACGGAGACTGTCGCCGGGCAGGGGATTCGAACTCGCGACCCCTGGATTGATAGCCAGACGCGTAACCGACTGAGCTAATCGGGCCTGGCTAATAATGTAGTAGTTCCATCCGGAAACATCCTGGCATATCGATTTAATCCGGGAAAACGGTTAGATCTTGATAATTCCTTAATAACATAGATGTAATTTATGCCGATTTTCGCACGGTCGACTTTTAATACGTAATAAGAACATTCTTCTGTTCATATGCACAGCAACTCTAATTTTCCTATAAAGCTCCATAAACGGTTTCTAATGTGCAAACAAAAACAGTTATTAAATGTAATATACTTATTATGTAAACACAAACTTATCTCTTCTTTAAGAATAAAACACCAACACAATACCTCCATAAACATACTGAGTTCGTTTGTCATATCAGCATGACATTTAGAAACGATGTTGGAATTTATAACAGTGGCATTAACATAAATCTAGTCCATTTTTTTTAATCATCAGTTTCAATTTTCAATAAAGAATACTAAATAATGACAGCGTTTCTTCAGTCACTAATTACCTAACAGATGGTGTAATACTTCTAACACTCCGCCGTGTACTTGGTTGCCTTTCGCTACCATTTTGTACAGTGCGTGTGATTATTTTAGTCACGTTTGAATGTTCGTGATGCTGCTGAACTTGCGTCAGAAGTTTTCTGTTCCTTAATCGGTTTCCAGTCAATGGGAAAAAATGTCATTTATCATTTTTGCTCGTCTTGTCGTAAGGGTTAGAATCTTTATTCTATATTCATAAAGCATGTCGGTTGTGATTTCTTGAGATAACTATACAGTGTTTTCTCGGTATTACAGTCGTCTGTGCGCGGCATTTATTAAATTATGGTGAAATAGCATGATATGCATTTAAAGTTGTAATAAATATATAACCACAATATCTCGAACAAGTTCTTGAACTCGTCAACTTGGTCATGATTTGTATTTTTATCGTGTGTGCACACTAGACCCCGAAGTTATCGGTGAATATTTACCAAACTTTAAGTTAAAGAAGCATAATATATTGGCGGGGGGTCATTATCAAAGTTATAGTCCTTGGAACACCAAAAATTGGGTTATTTGACGTATCTACTCTAGCACTCGGTACTTCATTCGATAAGAATCGTCAGTTTTGCAGTCAATGCAACTGACAACCCTTATTCAACAAGTCATTGTACCGATAAACGTTTACCCTACCCCATAGTATGGACGATACTATCTCTTCTTCGTTAACTATTGAATGTCATTTTTGCTGAACAGTTATCAAATCCACTAACGACATATTGATTGAATGTAGAGTTTCATCCTCGCCTTGGGTCGCAATATCCGGCATACGATTATAAACGGCGGTACTGTTGTGATCAATATGGTAAATAGTACTAATACCACTGCAGCAAAGTTTTAACCAACGACCTCCTCGGTGAATAACTACCTCTTAGGTGATAAGTTGTAGATCTGGCTTCTGCAGGGAATGGAATACATCTGCATATAGAATCACTTGTTGTTTTTTTTTATTTACCTTTGTAGTTTATGGTTTACGTTATAAACCTACAGTGTACGCATGCTGCCATACTTGTCAGATAATAGTATGACGCTAATATTTTTATTTACATGGTCTTGTCTACAACGTTTATTTGTGGATTGCACCACATACCGTCACATGGCTGTGAAATGTTGTCATTTCTCCTTGTATGTACTGAACTTTAATTATTCTGTAGAATGATTGTGTTGCTATGTTTGAATGCTACAATACCTGATTGCTATTTTTATTTTTTATTTCGGATATCACTTCTGCCTCGGAGGACAGCGCGGCTTATGATGCTCTCAGCCAAATTAATATAACAAAATGACACCCTCCAGTCATGCAAAATACATCAGGTCATAATTTCTCTCGCGTTTTTTTAAAAAGACTATTTAAATTTCAGGGATACTTATCCTCTTATAAATAATGATACGGCTTCAATGGTATTACTGGAATAATTACTATTTACAGTATCGATTGCACATTATCTTATTATTACTTGATTTAATTAAAAATAAAATATAAATCGGCTTCCACAGCGTGTTTACCGCGCAGCTTCTGAATTTATGGGAACGGCCGATTTCAGCGGATGCAAATTAGTTCAGCACATAGTAACTTCTTGTAATTCAATTTTAAATGTTGAATATAACCTTAAGCACTTTAAGAATAATTCAGGCGTTTTTAACATTTTACCGCTAAAAGTGCCATTGAATAATACTCTAAGAACAAGTAAATGAACTTGTTTTTAGTCTTTCTGAACTTCCGGTAAGCTGTCGTTTTCTAATTAAAAGAAGAGATAAGTAACATTATTGATTTATCTCGTTAATGTGCAAAGGAATTCTATATAATTCGAGCTTACTTTATTTATGTTTCACATCTTTGGTTAAAAAAACAATTTAGAAGATATCTGATCACAACGTAATCAACCAGGCATATGAGAAATATATCGACTGGTTAGGTGTACAGTGGCAGAAACAATACGACAGAGCTATAAACAAAACGAGATAAGGCAATACTAACACATTTTTTTTTTTATTAAAATACACTTAAAAGAGTTGCGACAAAATAAAAACAAGGTTGCTTAAATATAATGTCCTATATATCTGCTGCGAATATGGAAACCGACTAAAGTATAAAAGATAATTGATTGATTGATTGAATATTTAGCGTCATTTTTATGCCATCGAGGGCTAACAGACGATCAGTTAACCTAACCACTGTTTCCTGGGATTAACCAGTACTCGAGCACACCCCGTCTCCGCAAGTAACTGATAACTTTCCCACTTGAATCAGTGGTGAGAGACGAATGATAATGAGACGCACTGTCGTATATCAATCATCACGGAGACTGTTGCCGGGCGGGGGTTTCGAACTCACGACCCCTGGATTGATAGTCAGACGCGTAACCGACTGAGCTAATCGGGCCCGGCTATAAAAGATAAAGGCAAAACATTATCTAGTGTAGGCAATCTCGACACTTATAAAGCTGGGTTTGATTATCAAGTAAGGATAGAAGATACAAACAGAAGAGATGGGCGTGTCAACAATAAGGTTGCTTAAACACTTGCAGCATATCAATGACAAATGTATTAACAATAAACGGCTTAAAAGGGATGACGAAAAGAACAATAAAACAAAGAAAAAAACTACTTATGTCGGTCCTAACCGCATTGAAATGATTGAAGGGAAATAATTAAAAGAAAGCGGAAATGGTAAACTAAAGGAAAATGTAGAAACCCGTGAAATGGGAAATGTGCAGATACAAAACCAAAACTATTTTTTAAAAGAAAACACGGGCAAAATGGATGTTCTTGAACGGTATTGCCGTATAAACAGTGTACATATTAGCGGCATTAATGAAAATGTAGAAGACACAGCACAAGTCGTTCTGTAAACGCTTAATTCTAATAATGTTTAAATACATGGCTGTCATGAATTAGCAAAATAAAATAGTAGTAAAGAAGTTTTCCTCGAGCATGACAAACAGTCATTTCCGAATGGACTTTAAAGGGAGTGTATCCGGATTTTTCGCTAAAAACATTTTTCCAATACAACATGCCTATAGGCATAGTGCCACCATTGCAAAAAGGAAGTGCTTCCGTGGGGTAGTCGCATAATGGCGGTTGTAAATAATCCTCAATTCTTCTTCTTTAAAAATGCATTTTCCTATTTTTAATGCTTATTTTTTTATTTGAATGGCATTATTGATGTATTTTGAACATTTTGATAGCATTGTCATGTTTGAATTGTGAATTTAGAAAAAAAAATGATGCTTGGAAATTGGGGTATGAATTCATGATTTCGGAAGTCTACTTTCACTTTGTCACCAGTGTACACACTGAGCAGAAAAAAAAATCTCTTATATGACACATGACCCCTACTTTTCTCATCATATTTTGATAGTGCAGAGGTTGACAAACAGTAAAATGTAGGTTTCACTTCTTTCATTTGGGACCCTCTATGAATGACAAGCCTTCAAACTTTTATTATTTACTATAGAATAAAGAACAAAAATCAATGGTGGGGTTACACCTATAAGAGAGACTTGAGTGAAATGGGGGTGATTTTCCAAAATGTTAATTGTAGGTAAAATAACCTCTTTTTTACACTCTCATAGTATTAAATGACAAATTGGAGACATTTGCTTCGTAAAAAAAAAACATTTTGGCAAGTGTATGCCTCAAATCAAGCATATATGTGCATATTTACATTGAAATTTCATGAAAAATCACAAAATTTTGAAGATTTTTTATTTTGGATGATTTAAATGCAATTTTTAGCATGTACATTGTATTGAATAATGTATTTTGGTAAGATAATGTCTTCAGTGTATCATGAGACTGTTTTGGTGTTAAAATTTTAATGGAACTAGGTAAAAAAAAATTTTTTTTGGTAAAATTAGTCAAACACATCAAAATTGCATGTCGGTCAACATCTCGCGCCTGTATATAATGATCATGTAAAAAGTGGTATTTTGACAAAAGTTTCAGTATTTAGTGGCTGCAACTTGGCAGTATTACTTCAAATTGGTAGTACTTAGCAAAAATGAGGTAATTATGAAATTAAAAAAAAAAGAGTTTCCTTATAGGCATAGTGTCACCATTGCAAAAAGGAAGTGCTTCCGAGGGGTAGTCGCATAATGGCGGTTGTAAATAATTCTCAATTCTTCTTCTTTAAAAATGCATTTTCCTATTTTTAATGCTCATTTTTTTATTTGAATGGCATTATTGATGTATTTTGAACATTTTGATAGCATTGTCATGTTTGAATTGTGAATTTAGAAAAAAAAAATGATGCTTGGAAATTGGGGTATGAATTCCTGATTTCGGAAGTCTACTTTCACTTTGTCACCAGTGTACACACTGAGCAGAAATAAAATATCTTATATGACACATGACCCCTACTTTTCTTATCATATTTTGATAGTGCAGAGGTTGACAAACAGTAAAATTAGGTTTCACTTCTTTCATTTGGGACCCTCTATGAATGACAAGCCTTCAAACTTTTATTATTTACTATAGAATAAAGAACAAAAATCAGTGGTGGGGTTACACCTATATATACATTCACTGACCCCGTATTTTATTGCCAAAAGGATATCTGTTTAAAGTAATTAATTTAAAAATAACTTCGTAAGACATAGTGTGGTTTAAGGCAGTTCTTTTGTTCCAAATATCAATTTTTGATCCACAATTATTTGGTTTAAACAATATTTTATTCAAGAACTGTACATAGTACATTACATAACATTTGTATTTCATAAATGACAAACAACTAAGAATTGGGATTTAGAAAAAAAGCTAATTAGCTTGTATGAATCTAGCTCCCAGAATTATTTGATCCCTCAGACTACAGTAAAACATTTTTGAATAACACTATATACACTTGCAATACCTACATGATCTTGTACCAGGAACTTAAAGCCCATCAAGAGACGCACGACAAAGACTCCGGTATCCTTCATACAAAACCATCTATTGGTAATAATACAGCGGTATACTGTATGTGAGAATTGTACAACTGGTACATATTTACTTGTATGATTTCATCACAGGCGAATGACATACCGGCTTTATTGTACAAATTATTAAAGATATACAAGTATTTATCTTAACTAATAACAACATAAATACTAGTTTGAAAAGTGCATTTGGCTCAAGGCGTCATAATTGATTATGAAGTTTGAAACCAAGTATGTGCTCTGTTTGTTCTGATATTGAAACTGGTGTTGTTTATATTCTATATTCGTGAAAAAGATAACAAATACTGACCAGATGGACAGGTCAATAGACTCTGTGGTTTTTATTATATTTATTTAAGTTTGTTTCTACGTATCTTTTATGCTTGCTTTGTATCTCTGTAATGATGTTTATAAATTATTTTGTTACTTGGGTAAATGATGTTGTTGTAAGTAATAATCGATCTGTTCATAAAAATACTGATGCAAAAATGTTTATTCAATACTTATGTTATTCCTAAGAGTTTATTTGATAAACATATTTTACAAAATCTTATAATAAATATTGATACCAAAGAGATTTAACAAATATAATGATACAATATAGTTTACGATATAAAACAAAAGATATTCCGAGAGTTTAATTTATAAACAAAAACATTGATACAAAAGAGGTAATTTAGAAACGAAATTGATACAAATGTCGCAGGGTCAGCTCAACATTCTCAACAATTTATGTTTGTTTAATGTTGTAGACATTTAATGTAATGTTATTATTTAGTGATTTTTATGAAACTATCTTTTGCAAGTTTTTAATTTATTTATAAATATTTTATAACATTTTATCTTCAAATGCAACATGTCAATTCTTGTTAAACCTGCTCAATGCCTAGTTCTTAATATCTTAATTACTATTGTAAAAACTTATATGCTTATTAAGTATTATGTGAAAATATTTGAAACTTTTTCTTTTATGTATATTCTGTTGAAGCCTAACATATTTACCATGTATTGTCCAATATATCATTTGATGATTGAGTATCTTAACCATACCAAAGCCATGTATTTGCAATCAAAACAATTTTAATATTTAAGAAATTTGTAGAGGAGGAACTTTTTAGGACATAGTGACTGTCTGGATATTTTACAGGACAGACTCGAAACCCGTCAGTACTTTGTGTAATTTAATTTAACTTTGTGCTTGATTGATTGAATATTAAGCGTCATTTTATGCCATCGAGGGCCAACAGATGATCAGTTAACCTAACCACTGTTTCCTAGGATTAACCAGTACTCGAGCACACCCTATATTCGCAAGTAAGTGATAACTTTCCCACTTGAATCAGTGGTGAGAGACAAATGGTAATAGGACACAATGTCGTTAATCAATCATAACGGAGACTGTTGCCGGCTTGGGGATTCGAACTCACGACCCCTGGATTGATAATCAGACGTGTAAACGACTGAGCTAATCGGGCCTGGCTTAACTCTGTGAACTTTATATATATTTGGATATTATCCGATATTTGGACATTATTTATATCGAAGTTATTCGTAAATAGTCTGTGTTATGGACACCGCTTTTAAAATGTGATTTTAGTGAATCGTATACCAACTTAGATACAATACTATGATTTTGAATATATTTATATCTTTGGAACTATTGTTTTTGTAAACTGTGTGATTTCAAAATATATTAAAACCGATAGAAATTGGCAAGTGTCGTCGTGTTTGCTGTCTGTGATCTTCAACGTAATAAATTTATTTAGTATATTCAACTTCATCAGCGCCTTGAAAAAATTACTCATTCATCGATAAACAACGCCCGACGCATCGGCACGTTCGCCCACGCACGTTACGTTCACGGCGAATCGTTCCCCTTTCATAATTGTTACGTAATAACAGGCTTAGGTCTCTGTCCATTCGATTTAAATATTTCCAGCCCGACTATCGCAGATGATGTGTTTTATCTCCCTTTCGAAGTCAGCTCTAGATCAAATAATGGACATTTTCTACCTTTATGCTTGTCGCTGGCGTTATGATTACAATGCAAAGAAGTACACAGGGGTTGTTTTTAACGAAAAGTACCGTGATTTTAGCAATATTTAACGCACATGGCGATAAGGTCCCAAACATGTAGCCGAGTGAAATGTGGCCAATAGATTCTGTTTTATGAATATTATGATACAGAATTGGCCATAAATAAAGCCGCAAATAAACTTTTTTTGGCGTTGTATGCAGTGGTGTCCATTAGCAAGACTTGCATCCCTAAACATCATATAATATTTATAAATATGTTGTTCTCTAAGGCACTTTATGGAATTACATGAATGGCGCACAGTTATTAGATATATAACGCTGTCATCGAATGTGTATCAAATTTTGCAAGGTATTTTCACAAATACGCGGGCTCAAGTATCTTTATGCATGGTGTGCAGCAAGTCTATAGAATCCGAGATAGATTACCGTAAACTAACATTTGTTGGTCAACTGTATATTCTCCAGTGTAATTTCCTTGCAAAGAATATATTCTATAGACTTATCCGATATAACGTTGAGCCATAGGGTATTAGCAAAATATCGTCTTCAACAAGAAGTTCTTAAAGATGAAAGTTTTCAATCAAAATACTGTTGGAAAACTATCATTAATCATTATATCCGCGTATACGAAAGTAATGTTCATCAAGTAGCTTTGCTAGAAGATCCTCAACTTATTGGATATAATGACGCTACTGATGTGTTTTCTCCGTCAACGCTGTGGCTGTTGAGTAAAATATATCCACTGCTTTTGGGTGAAAGTCTGTGTACAATGAAGCTATGAAGTATGTTATACTCTTGTAATTGTTATTTTCAGCATTGTTATGTGTGATGCAGTTGTTAACTCTCCAGCAATACACATTGTCTATGAATGTAAACATAATGACAATTTGCGCGAGGAAGGAAATTTACACACAGTTTGGGTCGGCTGTTTTTAAAAGTTTATAAATCTTAACATGAAAAGTCAAATAAATCATCTATACGCTGGCCTACGTCAATTTCTAAGATGTGACGAATTACAATTAGAATGTTTAAAGATTATTTTAAGGTATTTCCATCGCATGATGTAATGACGAGTCCATGTTATTTCTTTCAAATCGTTTTTATTGCCATTTTCTCCTGATACGTTTCATTTTATTGTTTTGCCTTCTGCTTTTTTCATTTGAGGTCTGTCTTCTAGTAATATTAACATGCTTTTGATTAATGCACGAGCGTGTTACTTTCAATGTACTGTATATTTGTTTTGTAAAATTATGGTTATGATTTCTTTTCTTTTTCATGTGTTTTGTAGCTCTTCTGTATTGGAGGTTAATAAAGATTATATAAGGTTCGTCATCAAACTATCAATATAGCCTTATTAGCAGTGGATTTTGTCATCTCATTCATTCACTGCAGAATATATGGACAGTACACAGATCTGAAGTGTACTAACGACGCTGTTAGTAATATCAACTTTTATCACCAAATCACTGTCTATGCTTTTCTTTGAAATTTTTTTATTGATATTACATTCGGCTATGATAAAGTACATGTCCTGGCATATTTCTACCAAATTTAAATTACCCAATAAACTAATACTTCATTTAACAATAACCCCCTGTCGGTAGGGATTAGAATTTGCCGACTGCTCGTTCCAAGCAGAGGGGTAAGATCCTCCCCGAAATGGAACTCACCTGTTGACCGTGGGTGGCGATCAGTGCGTTTGGATGAAGGAGTCCTGATGGTTGAGCGCCACAGGAATCTGCGACGCAACACACCACTTTGGTCCGGATTTCAAGTCAAGACGGGAGGTCGGATGGGCCCTGTCTTGATCAATCGGTCTGTCATGATATTTTTCTTGGGTTATATTTGATCATGTATCTTCCTTTCTCCATTATTTCACCCCAATTGAATTTTTCCATTCTCATGTACTTGTCTGCATAAATTTTAAATGAGTATAATGAGAATCTTATTTCCAAATCCTTTAAAACTGTCATGGCTTATGAGCTAATCTTGTTAAGTAAAATACTATATGGTTATACGTATGCCATTTTTAGATGGATGTTGGTGCGGTTCTTGTCTTGTCGGGACTTAAATTTATATCCATCGGGTGGAATCTGATGTATTACTTTGCTTGAGTATATTGTTCACGTATTCTTGGCATCATGTCTGTCCGATATCCACAGTGTGTGTCCCTTTGTTGGGCTCCGAGTCTGGTGAGAAACTGATCAGAAAACGTCAAAGTCGGTGAACTCGGGGAATGTCCCGAGTTCACCAAAAGCATCAAGCTCTGGTGGTTCCAAGAGCTCGTCTTCAGCTAGCTCTAGTGTTACCAAGAGCTCCAGGGAGGCAACCGGAAGAGTGTGATGACCCTATACGGTTGCACAATAAATTTTCACACCCTGATATGGATAGACCGATGAAGCACCATCGGATACCATTAAGATAGTAAAAACGAAAGCCCCTTTAAATCCTATTTTTCTACCTAAATGAACGATTCAAATTCAAATAAAATAATACAATGGAATTGTCGAGGTTTAAAACCGAATTATGATGAGATATGAACATAACCCTATTGCATTTTGCTTTCAAGAAAAGAAACATTTTTGAAGTAAAATGATAAAACAACTTTTAAACAGTATTCTTTATATAATACAGTTTGTGATACAGGTGAAAAAGCAACTGGTGGTGTGTCTATTCTTGTCAATAGAAACGTCCCGCACAACACTATTGCATTAGACACTAATCTGCAAGTAGTTGCAGTTAGTGTTACAATGCATAAAGTTATTACAATTTGCTATTTATATTTATCATCAAGTGCAACCCTTGATCCGAAGGATCTCGATAAACTCATTGCACAATTATCATCACCTTTTATGCTTTTGGGCGATTTTTATGCTCACAATTACATACGGGGTTGTAAAGAAATTAATGATAAAGGTAATAAAGTTGAATCTTTTTTTAAATCAAAATAACCCATGTCTTTTTAATGACAATAAATCTCATACATATTTAAATCAAGCTTCAGGATCGAAAATTTCCATCGATTTATCATATCAGTTTGTGAGCCATCACTTTTGTTAGAGTTTTCATTGAGTGTTGGTGGCAACCTCTGCGGGAGTGACCATTATCCAGTATTTCTTGCAAATATCGGACCTCCACTTCTTGATAGAAATCAACGATGGAAACTTCGCAAAGCACATTGGCCTATGTTCCAATCTATCTGTGAAGAACAGTTTAAGCATGATTTATTTAACGATACGGATGATCCGGATGGTCACTTTTCATCAATATTATACAGTATAGCAGAAAACTCTATCCCAAACAGCTCGATAAATCCAAAACGCCCTCAAAAACCATGGTATGATGGTGACTGCAAGAATGCAGTCAAAGATCGTAAAAAAGCTTTAAGTCAATTTAATTTACGACCTACACAACATAATTTAGACAATTTTAAAGTGTTTCGTGCAAAAGCAAGACGTACTCTTAAGGAGAGTAAGAGAAAGTCCTGGAGAGATTACGTCTCTAGGCTTAATTCTCGTACTTCCCTTAAGAAGGCGTGGGACATGGTCCGAAAAATCAACGGTAAGGGTACTCCAGGTTGCGTTAACCATTTAAAAACTGGAAATCATACAGCCTCATCTGCCAAAGACATCGTTAATACTTTGGCAGATACTTTTTTCAAAAAATTCATCTACCACTTATTGCAATCCAAAATTTTTAAAACATAAACATCAGACTGAAAAACAGAAACTAAACTTTAAATAAAATAATTCAGAAAAATATAATAAAAAGTTCTCTTTGAGTGAATTGAAAATTTCCTTAAAGAAGGCACATGATACATCAGCTGGTCCTGACGATATCCATTATCAACTTTTAAAACATTTACTCGAATCGTCCTTATTAATTCTACTTGATATATTTAACTCTGTTTGGGTGACTGGAAACTTCCCCGAGTCTTGGAGGGAAGCTATCGTTATTCCGGTACCCAAACCTGGGAAAGATAACACGGATCCAGTTAATTACCGTCCAATTGCTTTGACAAAAAAAAGCTTTAAGTCAATTTAATTTACGACCTACACAACATAATTTAGACAATTTTAGAATTTTTCGTGCGAAAGCAAGACGTACTCTTAAAGGAAGTCCTGGAGAGATTACGTCTCTAGGCTTAATTCTCGTACTTCCCTTAAGAAAGCGTGGGACATTGTTCGAAAAATCAACGGAAAGGGTACTCCAGGTTGCGTTAACCATTTAAAAACTGAAAATCATACAGCCTCATCTGCCAAAGACATCGTTAATACTTTGGCAGATACTTTTTCGAAAAATTCATCTACTACTAATTGCAACCGAAAATTTTTAAAACATAAACGTAAGACTGAAAAACAGAAATTGAATTTTTAAATAAAATAATTCAGAAAATCTCTGAGTGAATTGAAACATTCGTTAAAGAAGGCACATGATACATCAGCTGGTCCTGATGATATCCATTATCAACTTTTAAAACATTTACCCGAATCGTCATTTTTTATTCTACTTGATATATATTTAACTCTGATAGGGAGACTGGAAACTTCCCCGAGTCTTAGAGGGAAGCTATTGTTATTCCAGTACCCAAACCTGGGAAAGATAACACGGATCCAGTTAATTACCGTCCAATTGCTTTGACAAGTTGTGTTTTGTAAACGCATGGAACGTATGATTAATGGTCGCCTCGTTTGGTTCTTGAAATCCAACAACTTACTAAGTATCAAAGTGGATTCCGACGCCAAAGAGGCACAAAAGACTATTTAGTTAGATTTGAATCGTTTGTTAGGAATGCTTTCATAAAGAAAGAACATTTAGTCACTGTATTTTTTTATTTAGAGAAAGCCTACGACATCACGTGGAAGTATGGCATTATGAAAGATCAACATAATATGGACCTTCGTGGCCGTTTAGCTACTTTTATTTTAAACTTTTTAAATATTAAACAGTTTCAAGTGCGAATGGGAACAACCTTCTTCGATGTTCACAAACAGGAGATATGCGTCCTACAAGCCAGTATTCTGTCTGTCACACTTTTTAATATTAAAATTAATTATATTGTTAAGAGCATTAATCCTGGTGTGGATTGCTCTTTATATGTTGACGATTTTGTAATTTGTTACCGTTAAAAAATATGAAAACTATTGAAAGGCAACTGCAACAATGCCTTAATAAACTTCAAACTTGGTCTAATGAAAACGGTTTTAAATTTTCCAAGTCTAAAACAAATTGCATGCATTTATGTCAACTACGTAAACATCACGATTATCCCAATCAAACTTTAGATGGAACACCTTTACCTGTTGTTCAGGAAACAAAACTTTTAGATCTTATTTTTGACTGTTAACTGACATTTATTCCTCATCTTAAATATCCTAAGACGAAGTGTAATAAAGCACTAAATTTTTTAAAAGTTGTTGCCAATACTAATTAGGGTGCAGATCGTTAAGTCTTACTTAGACTTTACAGATCTCTAATCAAATCAAATTGGACTACGGTTCTATTGTACATGGATCAGCTCACAAGTATTACTTAGCGATGCTTGATCCTATACACAACCAAGGACGACGACTCTCCCTTGGTGCCTTTCGTACGTCCCCAGCCGACAGTATGTATGTAGATGCAAATGAACCATCATTGTATTTAAGACAATTTGGCTTTTCAATATGCAATTAAACTTCATTCAAATCCATCTTAATCCTGCTTTTAATCTTATTTTTGACCTCAATAATGAAACTCTCTTTGAAAAAAAACCTATTCGACTTTTTGGTCTCCGGATCAAACCAAAACTCACCGAAGCCAATATTAATCTTAATTTAATTGCTAAGTACAAAGTCTCAGAAATGCCACCATGGACTTTGGAAAAGACAAAAATCATTTTTGTAAAGAAAAAAATCTGAAACAAACTCTACTATCTTCCAAAGTAAACTTAATGAAATCAAATCGTCTTACAATCATTATTGTCACATATATACAGATGGTTCTAAAGATGGAGACACTTTGGCTGCAGCTGCTGTTACAGGAAAGCACACCTCAAAGAGCCAATTACCAAACGGAGCCTCCATCTTTTCAGCTGAACTCAAAGCCATCGATTTGGCATTGAACTACATTAACGAATCTGATAAAACCCCGTTAATTATATTTTTTGATTCACTTTCATCTCTTCAAGCCATACATGGCATGAAAGATGATAATCCTCTTGTTTAACTTTTAAATATATGCCATTTGTTGTGTAAATATAGCACTATTATTTTCTGCTGGATTCCTGGTCATAAAGGAACTCGTGGAAATGATAAGGCTGCGAAAGCGGCCTTAAGCTTAAATATTAATAATTTAAACTGCCTTTTACGGATTTAAATATCACATCAATAAATATATTTTTAGTTCACGGCAGTCCTCTTGGGATATTGCTATTAATAATAAATGACATGTTATAAAACCAAACCTTGGCGAATGGCATCCTAGCAATAGGAGTATTCGTCGAGAATAAGTTGTGTTAGCCCGGTGTAGGATTGGGCATACACGCTGTACACATTCATTTCTTTTAAAACGTGAACCTGTTCCAGAGTGTGTGCCCTGTTTTGAACCGCTTACTATGAAGCACATCATTTATTTAACAATATGTATATAAATAACAATAACTCTTATCTTATCTCCCTATCTGCACTTTATTTTTGGTTAACTTTGCGCGTTTGGAGCATATCTACAAAAGTATTACCTGGAATCCATCGCGACTTGGAACATGGGTAGAGAGTTCAATGTGTTGAAATACAGAGCAAAAGAATTAAAATTGCAACTTACAAAATTATCTTCCCTTTCCAATTTTTCTGTCTCCCGCGCGTTCCTTAGTTTGATATCATATGCACAATTGCACCAAGGGTTTTCATTTGTTCATCATCAAACTTACACAGTGACAGTAAAGTACTTATATATTTTATTATAAAGGCTGGCCAACTTTTAATTTCTGAGGAATGACCCTTGCATTATTGTACTGATCTTCTTTGGCATTGTCTACATAGCCACAAGTGAGCTTTAAGGTCCAATGCCATCCTCTTGTTTAAAATTCGGAAAGTTTTCGGTGTCTTTTATGGAAGTAATTTTGACCGAACCATGTTTGATTTGAGTTGTGGTTTTCACATTAAAAGTTTAAAAATATATTTCAACAGAAGCGAAACCGATGTGTTTTTTTATAATCTGTTAAGGGGCTCTATGAATACCGATCGTTGATCCTGCTGAAAATAAAACCCTGCTATAAAAACGCGTATTATTCTATTTGCAAATACAGTATAACAACTGATTTGTAGTTATTAACATTTCTGATTGAAGAGCTCCTTAATATAAAACTGTTTGTGAAACTGTCAGATCTGCGCAGAACAGCAGGATCAGGTGCAGAACAAACTAACGATTGATTGGACTTTAATATTAAGCGTGTCTTTCAGAAAGGCTGTATTTGGAGAAAGCTTTAAACATTTCTTTTTTACCTCACAAATAGAATAATTGATTTATATATATATATATATATATACAATTCATACTTATTTATATTAACGCGGTTGTGTAGCTCAGATAGTGTTAATTTGCACTCGAGTCCATTTTTCCTAAAATAAGCGTTTGTAAATGTTAAGATAGGACATCTTCGTTGTGTGCATACATTTCTCTAGCAGCGGCCTTCAGTAGGTGTTGTGAGACGTGTGTGGTATAATAAACGACAAACTTTAAGACATTTATAAAAAACCGAAGACGTAAACGAAATAAATGGCAATTTATGAACTAATGGTGGTTCTCCGGCGCAGACGTTTATTGTGGTAGTTTAGAGAACATTCCACCACAGAAAGATTTGTACTAAGATGCAAATTGTTTTCCAGGGTGACTATTTTGCAGCTGCCAGCGTTTAGAAATGATACACAGGTACGAAAACTTATGTATTCTTGTTTTATATCGAACAATTTCCGCGTCCGCTTCATATTTCACAACAAAACCATTAGGAAAAGTGATGAACAGATTATACTTTCGATGAAAACAGTGTAACAGATATTCAGAGAAACAAAGCCATCATATATATGAAAGAACACTATAACAAATATGTTCTGGGCCGTACAAATTTTTCACAATGATCAAACATTGCATTGACATAATATGACAGAGCACATGACGTGTAGTGTTTAAACTGTGCCCTGTTATATTTAATTCTGGTTTGTTACAGCGATCAAAACATTGTATGGAATTACAGCAATCAAAACATTGTATGACAACCTAAGGAATCGTAAGAAAAAAAAACAACATATTTAGGTTCTTTGCCTACTTTGTTGCAGTTGTCATAGTGTTCAAAACAGTGTCATAGACAAAATATTGAAGAACGAATAATCAACCACGTTGGAGGTTTAAGCAGTGTCCTACCTTATTGTAATTGTTGCATTGATCAAAACATTGTCTTGGACAACATATGGAAAAAACATATAAGCAAACACGTTTAGTGCACAAGCCGTCCCTTTATCTTATTGCAGTGACATTGTATAAACAATAATGCTCTTTGGCTACAATATACTAGTGGAGTATTACCACTGGGAGTGGACCACTTTATTCGTTAACGCAAGCAAAGAAAGGTATTCAATGTAAGGATCCGAGTAGTTCAAGGCGCCGTCTTAAGATCACTTCTCACCGCTAAGGTTGTATATTTCAGTCACGCTCAACAATTTTAATCAGAGTGTGAGCTACTTGCAGAAAGACGATTTTACTTAGATTCAACACCAGGTCTTCCTCCACCAATAAACTGGATATGACATATATAACCTAAAATAGCGTTACACCCCATTAAAAATGTTCAAATATTAATCGACAGGTCTTTTACATGCAACATCTAATTATGACATCTCCGATTGACAGCACTGCATTGTGTATATATATAAGTTTATCTGTTAATTAATTGTGTCAGGGTCCGAGTTTGAGGTTATAAAACTCATATTTCATACTGAACTCAAAGGTTCATACTCGACTAAAAAAAAGAATGGTCTCATTATCAAAAACATAAATGCAAGACACCTGTCATTGTCTACCTCAAGCTTGCAATAATACTTTAAAATACAAGGCCTAGTCAGTTATTTGCGCTTAAATGCTTTTATACATTTGCTGGAAACTGCTCGGGTACGAATGAATGAATGGTGTTTTACGGCACGTCGACACATAAATAGATCATTTTGTGCGCGCAAAGATTAATGGACGTGATGATGACAAAACTATATTAAATAATTACGGTTAAAAAATTATTTACAAATAAATAAATGAAAAAGACAATTAAGTGAACAAGGTTAATAATATAATAATTGGTACTCAAATGATTAAAAAGCCTCACCTCTTTAAGAAAACCAAATATATGTGTGTAACATCAATTTTATCAAATAATTCATTCATACTGTCGACTCTGTAGTACTTTTCTCGCATTGAAGAAAAGTCCACACAGTCGACCAGTATGTGCTTCACAGAAAACACACACTCTGGAACAGGTTCATGTTTTAAAAGATATGAATGTGTACAGCGTGTATGCCCAATTCTACACCGAGCTAACACAACTTCTTCTCGACGAATACTTCTATCGCTAGGATGCCATTCGCCAAGTATTGGTTTTATAACATGTAATTTATTATCAATAGCAAGATCCCCAAGAGGACTGCCATGAACTAAATATATATGTTTAATATGAGAATTAAAACCTGTATAAGGCAATTTGAAAGTAATAATATTCAAGCTTAAGGCCGCTTTCGCAGCCTTATTAGTTTTATCGTTTCCTCGAATTCATGTTTGGCTAGGAAGCAAGCAGAAAACAATAGTATTATTATTAGTAGTAGTAGTATGTATTGACTGGTTACTCTCAATATTTATAAAGAATTATCTACGCATTTTTTTTTACACTTTTAGATACAAACAATTGTATTTTTCTAACGGATTCAGAAAAAGGCGAAACCTGGGTACGCATCCATTCCAGAGTTCGGACTTGTTGATACTATGCACATCAAATATAAAGTGTATACTAAACACTGCACATACATGCTTTGCTGTAATATGGCATGCTGTCTCGTCCAAAACGCACAAAGTATGTTTCAAATCATTATATTATATGTGGCAATACATTATATTTAGAGATAAAACAATTTCATTAAGCATCGTTCAAACCAGACATGCTATAATGATCTAGGACCAACAACGTGCCGTAAAACTGCATGCATTCTTTTTAAACATCTCGCATGGTATGGTTAGTAACGTGGTATCGTGTTGTAATGAGATCAATTATTTATCCTGCAGCCTTCTTTCGTGTTCTAGGTACGAGACAGACCTGATGCGACGGTAATTCTAATAGATTTTCTGTATGCGACAAGTACTGACATATAGCCACAGTAATCGCATTACTTATTGTTTCACGGGCATCAGTACAGCTGTTGTCTTATATATACGAGAAATAGGCAAGAATTACCGGGAAAATAAATACTACTTGCTTGTAACGAATATTTTATTGACTATAATATGTATATGGTATATTACTGTTTTGATCACTTTTAAGTAATTGTTATCGTACGTAAGCATGAATTAATTTTAAACAAGTTTTGTATATAGAGTGAATTCAGTCATAGAGTTGCAACACTTTATACTGTTCAACGTTACATACACAGATGACAATCTATTACAATACATTACTATAAGGACAAATAATATTTTGCATAACATATTTAACTTGTATGATATAACTCATTACTATGCAAACGACACACATAAGAGTTTATTACATATTTCATATATTGTTGTACTTTTTCACCTTTTTAACATAGGCACGTTTTATGATATTTAAACAAATTTGGAACGCTATGAATGTACATGTAAAATATTTTACTATATAAAAAAGGTAAAAAATATCGAGATAAAAATGAGTATTTCATACACAGGCATGTGAGCGAAATGTATAGCACACAAAGATGTAAAGTGAAATGTCGAACGCCAAAGAAAGTCACTTAAAATATTATTAACGATTAGCCTTGTTCAATTGGTAAAGATTAATATACGTGTAAATGTATATGCAGTAAATAATGAACCAGAACATATTACATGTTACAAAATTCGAAGAATTTATCATTTCAAATGAAAGTGATACTTTAATTATTGGTGGCGATTTTAATAATGTAGTTGACATTGATGGGGATAAGGAATAGAAATAATAATACATACAACAAGAAAAATATAATAAAATATAAAACAAAATAATAATATATGGATTTAGAGTCATGGACATAATAAATAACTTTTTGCTGTATCTTCAACATTATTCTCATCGCAATTAAGTTGCTGTCTTTTAAGTCAGTGTCGGGTTCACTGCCTCACCACCATCTTCACTGGTAGATTAAGAGATTTATCCACGAACCTGGGCTGGTTATGATTAGCATAACATATGGTTGTAGTTTCTGAAACCGAAAACAAAAAACTATTCCATTTAAGCGTTTTTCCGTAACAAGTCGAAATACATAAAAAATCTAAACATTTATCGAAGTAAGGAATAGTCAAAATGCCAATATAACTGCGACATATCTTAAAATTTGCCAGTATCCACGAGTTGAAAACAAAACAATAATGTAAATAAAACTTATTTAATAGCTTTGAAATCTCTGTATTCCCTGAAATATGATCATTATCACGATTTATTTAAAACAAAGGAACCTTTTCCTCGCTCAGCATAAACAAATGCTTGTATCCGGTGTGACCACTGACTCAATGGTGATCACTTGGAATCAGTCCTGAAATCGCCAAAACTTCCGCCGTTGAAGAAATTTCGATGTTTTGAATGCTGTTCACGTGCGATATCCCGTGTGCTTTCCGCATGTTTCGTTCGTTGTAGATATTTATATATATATACCTGATGTGATAAGAGTCGTGCTGTTCCTGACATGGACAGCTGTCCAATTAGTTACATTAACAGTGAAGTACGGGAAATTGAGTTTTTTTTATTAGTTTCTTCCACTACATATGCTGTTATGATAAAAGCTTGTTTTCAACCACCAGCTGCGTTTTGCAAAAAAATAAAATATTGAAAAAAATAATGGCATTTTTTATAAAAGGAAGGAATGCAATGGCTGATCTCTAACGATCACCAAGGTCGTAGGTTCGAGTTTCGCTCGTTACAAAACCTTAATGTGAGAAAGTTAATTGCGGAAGGACGTTGGTTCTACTTCCAGACTCATATTCTGTCGTCTTCCTTCGCCAACTAAACTTTATATAACATAAATGTGTTGGAAATGGCGTTAAGCCAAATTTTAAAAAATCGGTCGAGCTAACTTTTTACATTCTGACCACCATAGGTTACGTTACGTGCATATATATACTTTTTTTTTCTTTTTAATAAAGTTCTTATATGACAAAAACTGTATAATACCCGGGAATAAATCACCCCCGCGTTTGCTTCCTAGGTAGAACCAGTACTGACGTGAGTATTGTTTTATTGGAGGCACTGGGTCAAGCTGGGGACCGAAACCGCGTGAGCGGCAAACACTACATCCATTACACTAGGTTAATTAGTGAAATAAAAAACACTACCGAAGATCCCATATTTCTGGTAATTTATATGCAACAGTAAGATTTGGAATGAGATGGGACTAGGCGTCATCCTGAATTTTACACCCTGCTGTCCACATACATTTTATATGTTGTACAGAACAAGTATCTTCCAACAGTCCAGAATTTGATGTAACATATTTATATGTAATTAACAATTAATTATCTCTTTTTGTATCAGATTGTAGATTATTGATAAGTAGCTATAGACTTCAACCCGAATGTTGTATTAAAAGTTACATGTTTATGTATATTACACTGAGTGACATTCTAGAAAGAGTAAGTCGAGTTTATCGTATATTTTATTAAAATTCGCTATATTTCTACTGAAAAAAACATTTGTGCTCGTTCAGATGTGCCCCTCTAAACAGAAATCCTGGATCCGCTCCTGAAAATCGAAATAAAATCACGCGACGCATTTTATACGTCACAAGAAATCCCTTTTTTTCCCAATATATTATTTAGGTATGTTTAATTACATAAAATCCTTTGGTAATACAAATGACAGTGAGTACATATAGATATGATATATTGGACAAACAAGTTTTTAGCCAAGTTTAAAAGTTAAAAAATCCCGATATATTCCACTTAAACATATTTATTTACACTACTACATATATCCAGAAACGGGGTTTGGCCACAACTTCTTCCAACCACTGCACAGTTTAACAAAAATAACATTATAGAGTATAGCAGTTGTATACAAATAAAATAAATATGAAAGAAAATAGACAAAATCGTAAGAGTTGAGAGGAATGTCTTATAACAAGCTTAAAATAAATAATAAAATTGTCGTTTAACATAGTTTTTATGCGCTTTATATGAATATATGGATATATGTTAAATTTTTTTTTAAACAATAAAAGTGGTGTTATGTAATCGATTTACAGGCAAGGTTGGCAACTTAACATGGATACTATTTATTGGGTAATTCAAATATCGATACTGTCGCACGTGATTAACTTTACTTATGAGATTCTTTTGTATTTAAACGACGAAACTGAGCGCATGATGGTTTTACAATCCTAAATCTTAACAAGCATGCTTTAGTATTGTAAAAATAACTTGAGTATTGACGTGCACGTTTCCCTGGCGTGTAATCTGATTCCGAACTCGGCACGACGCACGCACGAGGATGCCATTAACAACCTCATACACGTCGCCGTGCGATCAGTTGTGATTAGTTAAAATTAGCATTATTGGTTTTAAGATATGCTTAAACGGAATTCAAGCATTAATCTGTCAAATGTCATAATTCAACTGAAGACCGTTTACATTTTAAGCTGTATTATATTAAATACTAAAAAATATGATCTCATGAGGTAATAAAGCTAGAACTAATACCTTATTTTGTGACAAATAAATACAAATGCTTGTTCAAATAAAAATGTGGATATTTGCGTGAAATTATTATAACAAAATACTTGTCGATGTCAAAGCGTTTGTAAAATAAAAGTCTTACGTGGTTATTATGTTATAAAAGATGTGACGTCGAGGCAGGTGGTATGGTGAAATAGGAAGTAGTGTGTACCCCTTTAAAAACCGTAATCGTTCTTGCTGGCTTTTGGTAGTTGACGGACATATGTATACTTGCTCGTCAGTATATTAAAATATCAATTAACTTTATTGCACTCGCATCGTGAGGAATCATCATCATATATTCCTTGCCATCACGATGACCATCAGTGGTCATCCACAAAGCAACAGATCTCCAGTGCTCACGATTTTTTTACAATATTAATCACACTGATGTCATGAGATCTAGTTTAACCAGAAAATGATGAGGAATCATCATCATATATTCCTTGCCATCACGATGACAATGAGTGGTCATCCACAAAGCAACAGATCTCCAGTGCTCAGGATTTTTTTACAATATTAATCACACTGATGTCATGAGTTCTAGTTTAACCAGAAATTGGCCGGGAAAACACTTTTTTTTTTAATTGATTGTCAAAATGTTTTAACAAGAGGTAAATCTATTATTGTGTGGTCATTTCTAATGGGAGCTATAGCTTTTCTGAACAATGTATGCACATATTTACCTAAAATCCGATAACTTTGATAAATGCACAATTTTTAAATACGCGAAAACTTACGGCATTAACAAATGAAGTTTTCTAATTTTTAGAAAATGCAAATGGCTTGACAATGTATGTTTCGACAGCTATACAGTTGCATGCTGGATATTGACGTATAATTTTAACTACTTAACGTCTCACTACACAGTTACGCCCTTTTTCCCATGGTAAAATGATTCTTACTCTTAAAAAAGAGGCCTATGTAATTTGGTTTTGAAATATCTTCAAAATGGTTCATAGTGGTTCTGATTTCCTACTGCAGATGAGCAGAGCACAGGTTGGAACAGCATATACGGTAATAATTCATCACTGGTGTTAAAAAAGGGTGACTTTTATAGAATTTCAACATATTGATGTATTTATGAACATTTGAGGACTTCTTTTTTCAAGAAATCCAAGGGTGTTTCTGCACCCTCTTTAAAAAAAACAAGCTGGTCAACCTATCAGTTATTGTGCATTTTATGTGGGCATACACACCTGCTTTGAAATAAAATCTATGTTCAATTCTTTTTTTTACCATGGAAATCTTAGACCTTTTCTTATATAGAACAAAATTCAACTGTGTAGTGAGACCTTTACTCACCTTAATGCACGCGGCCCTGGGTTAATGTTAATAAATCTAGCCAGTGGAAAACATGCAAAAGATATTATCGGCGTTTAAACAAAACTAACAGTAAAATACTAGATTAACTGTTGGTTTTCGTTGGGCTATAACTTATGGGAAACTTGTGCTCGAACAAAACAATTAATGTAAGTTCCATACATCTAATTAATTCTGTTCAAAAAATATAAATATATTTATATAGTCCAAGTCAACATTAACATACATTTGTACAAGCATACAAGCTTATATAAATGATACTAGGTGCATTGCCATTTTTCTCTACTGTCGGATCTGTACTCTCTACACCAGTGACTACACTTCCAATGTTATATTTAGCTACAAGCCTTGTCAAGGATAATAAATGTGAGTTGTTATTAGTGATTTTGTTAGTCTAAATTGCAGTGAAATAATACATTAATGCCATCAAAGGCAGTATAACTGTTTTATATAAAATATGTAAATAAAATACTATAAATCTAGTTATAGAAAGGATACGTCATATTGTCTGTAATTTCTGGACATATTTTGCTTTCAAAGATATCACCTACGTCGCAACTTTTACAGCAGGACATATTTCGGCCATCGACAAACATTTGTGTATCTGTGTTTCTGACACAGTGGAGTTTCCTGGTTCCAGAGTCTTTGCATTTGGTAGGGTCAACAGTGTTTTTGCTATTGATGAAAGCGAATTATCTTATTGTGGCTGTTAAAGCATTTTCATTTAATTTCAAGTCATGAACTAGTTCGTCAACGCAGTATGTGTGCGGCCTTCTGTTGCATTTCCGATGATTTTCCCTGTTAGCATTGCCTTATAGCATGAGTTCTAAACTGCGACATCTAGTCAATCGCACACATTTTTACCGTGGTATGTTTTAAAAAAAGTTATATAATATTTTGTCATTAATATCACGCAGGTTTGCAAAGGCGATTTTGAATGTTTTATTTCTGTTAAGAATTTACTCTTTTTTTTCAAATGCGTATGTCTTCGGGAAACAGGATATTATTATTTTGTGTTCTTTTTCAATCGTAATGTAGTCCCACTTAAAACTGTTTAAAGTCCAACCGTTCTACTCTGCAGTGCTAACATTTTCTATCATGCATATGTTCTTATGCTGCATTGCACTTCTCTTCACCAGCCGCGCAGAGCGTTGCTTCTGCTATGCTGGTGTGTCGCATGACTTCAAAACGGCAGTGTCCGAATTATGTTTTAATCGCTTTCAGCAACATTGCAGTTTACACAGACATGACATTTTGTAGGTTTCTGATATTTTTTCCACATTTTGGCTTCTTGAAGGATATGAATTCCAGT
Organism: Panopea generosa; assembly: GCA_029582155.1. NCBI lineage: Eukaryota > Metazoa > Mollusca > Bivalvia > Adapedonta > Hiatellidae > Panopea > Panopea generosa. Next base: position 44,932,304 of record CM055905.1, read on the forward strand.
TTGTCATTTTCGTAGATGCTTCTATACATGCTGAAATTGCATGACATGTCTCAGCACCAAGTGTTTCATTCGAACAAGTGATTTTAATTTGAATGTCCCCTTTTAATCGATATTTTTCCTCGCCCCTTCTGCGACCAGTGTGATGTATTGCCGAACCCTGTATTTCATAATAAATTAAAGTAATGCTAACTACATGGGAATACAACATTTCAAGGTTCACAATTCGATTACCATTATTGTAAATGTCTTTGTTTTATACTTCCAGGTCTATATGCTCCCATGTTTTTTTTTTCAATACTGGTATACAGACATTGGTGGATCGTTTACTCAATTTGGAAATCGATATTTCTAACAATGACTGTACATATGTTGTTTCCTTCTTTGATACATGTATCAATGAGTTCTTCCTTTCCACAACATGTCATTTCACTTGCTTTTTCTGCTGGTTCTCTAATTTATCCCGTTTTGTCCCTTTTTTTTAATTTCACTTTATAATACACAGATTAAACAATGTGTTAATTATATTTGTCTTATGGTTTATGACAAACATAAAAAGGTTCATTACAGACGTGCCAGTTTGCAGTAGCGTTGATAGTATTTTTCACTTTGTTCGAGGGAGTAAACATATTATGACGGCTACATATTATAAATGTGTATAAAATCTCGTTTATATACAAAAAAGTCATCCATTGTCTGACACGTTATCTTAATTTGTAATGCTGTTTCAAATATTACAGTGCAGTGTATCATTTATTCATACAAAATAAATTTGGACTTCAAAATGACAATTACACATTACCATGAAATATTTCATCCTCTGTATGGTTTGCTTAATAATATCACATACCAATGCTTGTAACAATATATCATTTGTTGTGTAGAATTATTTACCAGATATTTACAACGTGCAACATACTTTGAACAGCACAATATAGATAAATGTTGTTAAAATAAGGATTTAGCTGGATATTTACAACAATAACGGGAAACCAAACGCCACTTTACGTGCTTCCTGACACGGGATCTTCAGGATAATCCAGTTAAATGCAGCGTTAGGCATAATGAAAACAAAACAGACTTAATTGTATTTTTAACAATTTCATATGAAACATCGACCAACTTAAAGTTGCAAAACCGATGATAAAATACTGCTTGTATTTTAAGTCACTGAAACATATATTCTGAAGTCTGAAATTAATGATCGTAGAAAAAAAATCATGGAAATTTGTACACAATACCCAAATGATTAAGTCCTGACAGCAGAGATGTAACGATTCATCGATGGATAGCGATTCACCTTTCCGCCGATGTTTGTACCGGATGTAATGAAACTTTCAATAGATTTCGATGCGATGCATTCTTTTGACCTACGATGGCTCGTGCATCGCAATTTCATTCTTGATGAAACATTAAACAATAAATAGCTCATAAAAACTGACAAACAAAAAAGAACGTTTTTTTAAAAAAGCAAGACATTTTTTTTATATAAACCAGCTACGGACAGCATCTCCTTCCCATCAGGTACTATCCCATAATGTTTATTTCATCACTATCTCAGTTATGCAGTGTAAAGTAATGATACAAGACAAACACAAGTTTAACTGAGAATACTAAGAGTTTATTACAAGTCCGTTATTTTAACTTAAATACAAGTAACATGTAAGACAATAGTACGACCTGACTTAAATAGTGCCTAATAAATGTCCCCCGACCCCCACATTTAAGAAATCCCTTAGCTTAAATAACGAGTCCTTCGCCTGCTAATGATTTCGTGATTCATCAGCGACTTTTATTGATCGCCTATTGCAAGGTGTATCTCGTGGTCGTAAACATGACCGTTTTATTAGTCATTAGTTACTTATTGCAGAGAATTTTCTCTGTCGGTCATTGAAGAATGACAGCTTATTAATCAGCTTTGCTTCCATATATACACACTTTAATTAGTGCGTTAACGGTTTATACAAACTTATTTAAACTTCTTACATTCTGTCCCAGTTCTGTTACAACAGTGTCATAAGTTTTGTTGTTCTCAGTTAATCAAGATACTTTTAAGCTGCATACGAACATAGTTATTACATACACCGTATTAAACAATCATGGTGATTGCATAAGAATCAGTATCGTAATGCACGTCGTATCGCAACTTAAATATTGCAATACGTATCGTTCTAAAAAGTCAAGTATCGCGATACGCATCGCAGATGAGAAAAATGCCAATGCACTGCCCTACTGCACGGGTTAGCGTTGTTTAATGCAATCAGGTTATGTGCTGAAAGTGTTTTATTTTCTGTTTTTGAGTCATAACTACCATGCATCGTTTACCCCTTAAAGCAACACATCTACGTTTGAACTTTTAACAAAAAATTTTTAATTGAAATATGAGCACATTTCCCATACAAACATATGATCAATTAGCTGTATATGAGCATATAAACACAATCCCGAACAAAATGATGCCCAAATTATAATGCGTGATTAACACTTTATAAAACAAGCGTGTAACTCACCCGAGTCAAAAAAAATTGTCAAAATGACTTTCAAGGCAGGTAAACTACACAACGCACTAAAACGTGAAGTTTTTTAATACGACTCGCATAATTCAATTTGAAGCCAAGTTGGAATCCTCGGCAATTTAAAAATAATTTATAAAGCGTTTGTCACGCTTTATAATTTGGACATCTTTTTTTTATAATTCTAAAGCGTTCTGGATAGTGTTTGTTAGCACATATACAGCTCACTGACCATATATTTATGTATGGGAAATATGCTCACAACTCAATTGAAAAACTTTTTAAAAAAGTTTAAACGTGGATGTGTTGCTTTAAGTAGAAACAAAAAAACAAAAAAAACATTTGCATCAATGCCACGTCTACATTATAACACAAACCCAGCCAGGTAGTACTCTTGAAGTGACAATACCGGTAATTATTCGAAGTCATTTATAGAGATATAGGCATGTAACTTAACTAACACATTACTTAAATGAACTGGTAGTCATTACATAACCGGCATCATGAAATAAAAACAGATTTCCGTTTTGAGTTATTACAAAGCAATAGCGATAAATCTTTATTGAAACGATTGCGGTTATTGCTTCCTATCTTATCAGCGATTTCTGTAGGGAATTAAACTTCCTTCAGCCGGTCGTCTAACTTCTTGAGATTAATTGTCACTTTGGTCATAAATGCGTATGCAACGCAACTATGAAATCCGGCGTAGTCTTTTTTTTATTTCGACTAATCAGTTAGATATTCATCTGGAAAGAGTCGTCGGGTAAATTCTCAAATTCGAATCGACAGGTTTTTTTTGTTAAAGTAAAATTAATGTTACAAGATGAGCACAGATAGATATTGACGTTTACGTGTGTAACTTCAATATTAGTACGGGCCAGGTACTTTGTCTATCAATCTGGTGGTCGTGATTTCGAATCCCAGTCCGGTCAGTCTCCGTGACGATTTATATAAGACATTGCGTATCATTGTCGCTCGTATCTCATCGCTGATTCAAGTGTGAAAGTTATCAGTTACTTGTATAGATTCTTGTTAGCTTTCAAGGTCCCCAGGAGAGAATGGCTTGAGGTTAACTGGGTTTTTGGTCTCATGGTGTTCATAGTTGGTGTCAAGTTGAATATTGAAAGAAAAAAGAATATATTATCCGTGGTATCTTGTGTGGTTTTTATGTCTAGCTACAGTTTTGCAATGGCAACATGATACTTGCGCTTAAAAAAGTATTTTATAATTTTGTTTGAAATATTTTCAGGTTGGTTTAAAGTGATTGTTATTTCTTGTTGCAGATAAATAAAGCTTGCAAACCATATACTGCAATAAGACATAATTACTTTTGTTAAAGTGACTTTTATAGGATTTTAACAGGTGCGTGTATTTATGAGCATTTGGGGACAAAGGCAGAAATACTGCAGCACTGGGACGATACGTAGACTACATATGGCGCTAAAATTGTCTGTTGTATTGAAGTTTTTCCGACTGCATTCAGTATGACAACGTTAATGTCTTATAAACAGCCAACTAAATGTGGCCTGTGTGTTTGAAATAGCACGCTATATATTTGTGCGCACAACATCGAGGTTGTAGGATGTACAGGGAAATTGGAAAGAAATGACGCTTGTCTACCATCTGAACTACCGCAATTTATATGAGCTGAAAAAAACAATTTGAATAACATCTAAATGTGACAGTTATGACCAGCTGAGCTGAACTCGTAGCATAACGTCTACACATGGCAACTACGAATATAGAAACAAGATCTTGTAGATTTGAAGCAATCATCTAAAGAGTACACATAAAATGATATAAATATGTCTAGCAGTGTATTGTTTTGGAACACTATCAAAACATTTCACAGAGTAATAACGTACATGCGATCAGTCGGATTTTAGGTCTGAAATTGAACAAATATTTGAAAATAACCTAAATATGTTATTAAGATCACCTTGTGTCCGTCTGTAAACTTTTAATTTAAATTCTCAAATCGCTTGACAAATTAACAAGAAAGTTGGTGCGAATCGTTCTTATAAATGTGTCTAATTCAGGTCACTGGGGTCATTATGACCAGTGTCAGAGGCTTATCGTAATGGTTGAAATTGGCCGATGCTATGGACACTTAATTTAAAGTAATTCTTCTCAATGAACGATCAGCCAACTGTGTTTATATTTGTATATATCATCGTTATAATTTTTTTGTATAATTGTATGTTGCTTTTTCATTTTCTCATGTGTTTTTGTAACTCTTCAGTATTGGAGGTTAATAAAGATTATATACATTGAATTAGGAACATTTAATCAGCATGTCATTAAAAGTTTTTAACTATTTTATTGTCAACGAGCAAATAGTTTATTTTAAAACATTCACCAACATACCAGATATTTGTGAGATCTACTCTGGTATGCAGTCGTAATATGGGTTTAAGTAAAAAAGTTCTAATATATGTAATATAGTGAATGTTGTACTTGAAAAATCACCTTTATAATAAATAATGGAGTAGAGAAATAACATCGAATTTTAATATAAAAAGTATATTATCAAGGTTTACATGATTATAAACAAGGTTATAACAAACAAATGTTAGAGAAAAAAAACCCGTCAAAACCAGTAATTTCTATAGTTTTAATTCAATAACAAAAAGGTACAGTTGTAATATTAATTGCCTATCTGAATCGTGTCAAATACAACGTTCATGTATTTAAACTCAATAGTATCGCCGATATTTGAATTAGATCTGACCCGGTGAATAACATGTAAGATTTAGTATTCATATGTGTAACCGTCCTGTCATTTTCGGGCATCATCGATTATATCCGGGTAAGCGGTTAAGTAACAACTAAGATTGATATCACCGATTTAAAGCATTATAGTTATATCTGTGGATTGGTACTCGTTTGATCCCAGTTCGAATCCCGTAACAAAGGCTTTCTATATATATAAAAAAACAACTTGGGTTCCAACAAAATGACCAAAACATTTTTCCATCAATGATTTGTATCTAGCGACCAGTATTATACAGAAGAATGACAAAATTGCCCGAGTATATACAATTGAATCGGATATTTTACGAGTATTTCCGTTAGCAGAACGGCAAGTTTGTATATAAGACTTACAAATCAGTAAAGTTGGATTTTAAACACGATTCATGCACAGTTATCGGCCGTTACAAATGTATTGAATGTTGTGAGATTTCATGAAAATACTTGTCATTCATAAACAAGTTTTTCTTACTTATATGTATTTGATGGAAATTGATGCATATATTAACAGAAAGAAGTGCTGTACTTGGCAATTATAAACACTTTATAAAACTAAGTTTGCATACGAACACATATTTAATATATATCTTATTTCATTATCTAGTAGTTTAAGAGTTTCTCTTTCGAGAGGGAGGTTATGTTCACATTCTCAGGAGATGCAAGTGGGTCATTTTGTTTAGCAAGTAACAGAATACCGAGAAAAAGAAGGTAACATGTATGTTGTAAATCTTCAGACGTAGAATATGAATATCACTTTGTATTTAACCCTTTACTCCATAGATACGCGTTTTCCCGCACCAATCACAGACGTCCTTTGAAAACAGTGCAGGAAAAGTTCAGATTGTTCGTATCGAGCAATCTGTACAATTACTGCACTGTTTTCCACTCTGTCAGTATTCACCCAATAATTCGAATGCGTCTGTATTATAGGTGTCCAAAGGCGCCTATATGAAGATAAGGGTTCAATGATCTTAGAAAACCTTATATAAAGACATTTTATGTTGATGTTTACTGATCAAATGAAATCCACAAATAAAACTATTTTGATTAATCTAGCTTTTAAATATATTACACGTGTTTTAAAAGACAAAATTAATATGTTTAAAATATATGATATTACCAAACTAAGGTATACACGTTTAACATTATTACAATAAGTATATGATTTTTAAATTTGTTTTTAAAACGTGACTAAAAATTGTTTGTATACTATGATGATGTATACAAGTCGGAATAAAGATATGTTCAGTTCTGTTCTTTTGAGTAGAGGGTTATTCAAATTAAGGGGCTATGGTTTATTGGTGCCTTATACGAATACTTTGATTCGTGCATATAAATATATTGGAAATTATCTTTTTACATCAACTTAATGCAATATTTAAACCATCCTGAGACCTGAAGCCTTTTTTTGAGAGAGGGTACTTTATATGGATTAAACATACCTAAGGGGCTATTCAAAGCGGGATAAAAATGTGAATTTTCAAAAACCATCTTAATAACCAACTAGCCAGGTTTGTTCATATCTACATGGGCACTGGTTTCAAGTATGTTTCAATTAAGGTGCTAGGGATCATTGTGAACCAGTAAGAGAGGATTGTTTTTAAATACGAATACTATGGGAAAACGTGAAATTCACTTTAAGAAGCTTAAGGATAAGAGGCCCAAAACAGTTAAAAGTATGTATTTTCGGTTCATTTGGTTATATGCTGATATAGGTTATAGCCGAAAATATAAATGATATTACTAAGATCTATACATGGGAACGGTTCACTTCAAACTTCTTATGTGCTAGTCCATTCCAAAATTGAAAAGAATTGACCATCTGAGTGACAAACAGAATCATAATCTAATGAGAGACTTACAACATTATCGGTTTATATATCAAATAAAACAACAATATAATAACAATAATTCTGCATAAATATGTGTATAAGTCATCAAAACAGACTTTGATTTCTTCGCCTACCCATAAAGTGTGTTCTTTGTTTGTTTTCGCATTGATTAAGTGTAATCTTGTCATATAATGTGGTAAAATAATGCTAGACCAGTATGGGTATTCCGTGATTCAAGCAATTTGCTTCTTTAAGCATCAGTCCAGCAATCTCAAGTATCATGAAAATAAACTTACAGCATTCTTAGATAGACATTTTATTGTATCCTATAACATTAGACAAGATTATTCGGTTTCCAGTATCGAAGTTGTTTTGAACCACCAAAATAGTAATAACATTATACTGACACCGGCCCGACCAGACCTAGAACTCTCCTCTTAATGCTGAGTGTCAAGCAAGGAAGCTTCTAGTACAAAGTCTTTGGTATGACCCGGCCTGAGATTGAACCCACGACCTTCCGCATGCGAGGTGGACGCTCTACCACTAGACCACGCCGCGGTCTTGGTTTGACAGGTGGAGTGGGATTCAGTGACTGCTTTCAAAGAAGCTCGTCTGAACATCAGATCAATTCTATTACTTTTCCAATCCATTTTATTCGGATTCATAGAGCCTTTGTTTGTGTTCTATCGTCCGATCTCCCGACGCTTTACAAAAACGTTTTTCAAGCACATGTGCCGTGATCGATAGACACGGTTATATACAGCGTAAACATCTCTCAAACGAAAATCAAGCGTTTCTCATGATTAACGCCGCAAAATATTGATTTTAGTGATAAAAAAAAATTCGTCCTGATAGAAGAAAAAACAAGAGACGTGGAAATTCCCCGAATACCATGTTTTTCAAACATTTTAGCTATTCTTTAACTCTATTTCATGCCAGAATTTTATGTACATTGAAGCAGAAAAATAAAAAAGGATACAATTCAAATTTTTTTTTTATTTGTAAAACACTGATGCAATAGTTTTGTTAAAAAAGCATAAAAGTTGTTCTCTTGTTTCTGTGCCATTCACTGGTTGTTTGTCTTAACTAATACTTCCGTAATTCACATTATGAAAGATGTAATGTGACTATACTCGGAAACAAACATGCATATTCATAAAATAATACATCAATATTTTCACATTTTGCATTGAGGCGTAAGTGGCGGTATCGTTTCCAGTGCCAACCGATAGGAGGTAAGTCACACATGCTCAACTGATAGCAACAATTTCTTAAACACGATGTTGATTCTACAAATATATATTACAAAATGCATCAAACATTGTGAGAATATTCAGCTGTGTTGTAAAAATTTTAAACGGACCTGTACACTTCTCTAATAAATCATTTGTATTTTTTATAATATTTTTTGCCTCCAGGTTATCAACTGAGCAAGGGCATCGCAAACCATTTTCAAGATGAAAATGTGCATGTTAATGGAATTTCACTTTAATATATATTAATACATCAATTCAAACTTTTTAGTATCTTCATCAAAATAACAAAAGATAAAGATAATTTTTACTTTACCGCTACAAAAATTGTATAAATTTGGTTGCGGAACAATCAATTTTAGCATTTTTGATTAATAAAAGGGCCATTACTCTGAAGATAATGGTCAGAATTGGCTGGTTATCAAACTTGGCTCAGATTTTAATAGAGATACACACTTTTTGTAAATTGGCTTCAGTTCAGATAAAGAATACTCTAGTTATTGAGCGGAAACGGTAAATTTTAGCATTTTTGACAGTCTGAATTGGCTGGTTATTAAACTTAGCCTGGATTTTATAGAGATTCACACTTTGTGTAAGTTTGCTTCAGTTCTGATAAAGAATAGTCTCGTTATTGAGCGGAAACGGGCAATTTTAGCTTTTTTAACTAATTAAAGGACCATTCTCTAAAGATAATGGTCCGTATTGGCTGGTTATCGAACTTGGCCTATATTTTGTAGAGATGCACACTTTGTGTAAGTTTGAGTCAGTTCTGATAAAAGAATAATCTAGTTATTGAGCGGAAACGGTAAATTTTAGCAATTTTACTAATTAAAGGGCTATAACTCTAAAGATAATAGTCTGAATTGGCTGGTTATTGTAACTGGCCTAGATTTTATAGAGAGTCACACTTTGTGTAAGTTTGCTTCAGTTCTAATAAAGAATACTCTAGTTATTAGGCGGAAACGGGCAATTTTAGCATTTTTGACTAATTAAAGGGCTATTTTTCTGAAAATAATGGTGAAAAATACTCTAGCTGTAAAACGGAAACGAAAAACTTGAATCCGCCCGCCGACTTCGCCAATCTAATAACTAGGTTTTCAACTTTGAAAAACCTGGTTAAAAATACCATGGCTATGAAATCGACCAACATTAAAGTAACACAATTTCAACGCTTCACAGAGGAGGTGCATATAATGATGAAAGAATTTTGACCCGATCGCTTTTCATGATATACCGAAATAGAATATGCTTAAGTTTATCTCAATCTTTCATTACATTAGCAGCGGTATGTGTTTTTTTTTATCAAGTCAATATAGATCAGAAGTGCTGCCTGTATTACAGAGATATCATATATCATAGGCAGTGACCGCAGGTGTCGCTCGCTTCACCTTTAAGAACGTATTGATCCATATAGTATTTGTGTTAATGCAGCTTTAGCAGCTGTCTCCTGAATACTGCGTCTCCTGTAAGTATACATTTGGGTTTTGTTTCATTCAGTTATTGAACAGAAAACATGGCGTTTTAACCATATTAAATTTCATGATACAGAAATGAAGTTGGGCACCAATAACATATTGAATATAGCAGAAATCAGCAGCATTGTAATTAGCAGTATATTCATTATCATAATTATGATTTTCACGTTCCTTGGGTAAAATCACATCTAAATTGCTTATCAAACTTCCCAATCTGCAGTCACCTGTAGCCCGTTTTAAAACTAATCCATGTACATACACGTAATGACGATCAATTTATAACAAACAGTTTATATAGCTACTTCCACAGTTAAATATATAGATGACCGAGACTAATTTAGTGTTGTCCACTATAATACGTAATCTGTACACGAGAAATCTAACACATTAATGTGTTGAAGCTAAACTTTAAATAGATTTACATTTTCTCGTCGTTTTAGCAAAAACTGGGATCAGATGAAAACGTCAAATCGCCGAACTGAGCCGAGTTTGGCTTAGTTCAGACCAAGAGAAACCTACGAACGGAGCTTATATTTCAGAAGCAATGAAATTGTAGTTCTGCGTCAAAAACACTCAATTTTACCGGATTTTTTCAAGAGTAAGAGCGTTGCCCGTGGTATTCTTAAGTTGCGATTTAGTATTAAACACCTTGCCGTGAGAGATAGATAGCCGGTAAACGTAACAATTCTTTACCCACAAATCGTTTAGTTTACCACGCCAGTCTCTGAAATAAATTCGCCAGTTGGTAGCACTTTGTTTTGACGAAGCCGGCTTTGGTTTGGTTAGTTAAGCCACTGCAGCATATTTGCCAAACTGTATATTTCTGTTGCGCATAAAATTGCTCCAATGTGTTGTAGGCAAGTTTCATGGTGCCGCTTGTCAACTGCTTGTTGATCGCCTCTTGTATTTTTTTTATGTTTACTCCGTGGTCTACAAGCGTTAAACGTAGCAGCACTGGCAGCACTATCGATCTTAATTAATGGTAATATTCTGTTCGTAGTGATTGGAGCAACACCATTAAAGAAACTAGTAGCATAAGCTGAGTAGCAACATATCGGAGAAAGACAAGTTTTTAAGATGATCCCTTGTGTTTTAGTTTTGCTGTTACCAATATTAACGGGCCTCCACACGTAATTCAATCGCTTCATCATATTCACCCTACTGTCCACCATAGTAAGTACAACTCACCTCAATCTGCTAATGTCTTTGTATACACAACATGGAGCTATGTGTACGTCTCACTACACAGTTGAATTTTGTTCTGTGTTCTTTATAAAATAAGGTCAAGGGATTCCCATGGTAAAAAAAGAATTCTGCATAGAAAATTTTTTGTACAATAATGCACAATAACGTGTAGGTTAACCACGTTCGATTTTTTTTTAAAAAAGAGAGTGCAGTGGCAAATGCTCATAAATACATGCATATGTTGAAATCCTATAAATGTCACTTTTTACCACCAGTCATGTCTAATTGCAGTATACGCCATACCAACTTTTGCTCTACTCATCTGCAGCAAGAAATCACAATTACTATGAACCATTTTGAAAATATTTCAAAACCATTGGCCTTGTTTTTAAGCGTAAGAATCTTGTTACCGTTGGAATAAAAGGGGCGCAACTGTGTAGTGAGACGTATATCGATGTGGGTGTGAGGGGAGCATGTGCTGCACGTTCAACCATGCCTATTCGTTCCAATATAAACGTATAACGGCACTCATTTATTACCACGTCAAATTTCGATGTATGTTCGTGCGACACTTGAAGTTGCTTCATGCTCACACCTAAATATGCCTTTATTTGAAAGTAGCTCCTACAGCAAAAACCTTTTTCGCCACTAAGGTTTAGTCTTTTTTCGAAACTAGTTGCCGGTGCTCAAGAATGAGTTCAAATTGAAGAACAAATAATCGCTATACAAGAATACGTATTACAATATATCACGATTCCTTATAAAGTATTTATTTATAGGGCGGCTAACAAAGAATTAAAACAATAAATGGACAATTTAAATTAACATTTTCAAATGTGCTAAGCAATGCTAGCTGGCTCAAACTGTAAACTATACTCAGAAAATTAGCAAGCTAGCCTGTAGAACGGACCCAGTTCTCTCTCGATAGCAATGTTCCGAAAGCCACATTTAAGCGTGTCGGCTGGTCAGTTGGTTCAACTGAAAGTTTAATGGCGTCACAGTTTAGTAAGCGTTCAATTGCTATGAATTGTGGGACAAGCATAGAATTACCTGATTTTTCATTGGGAGTTAATAGAACTGATTCTGGAGGTATGAGATAAGTATAAACAAGCCGATAGTTACTACTGGCCACACATCACTGAAACTCACCAAGCGTCTTCACTACGAATAAAGGGGCACAAGGAAATGCTAAAAATCGGATTTTGCCCATGTTTACTCATCAATTCAATGTTATAGCAATGATCGTATATATATCTCACGACTGTTTTATATACGTTTTATCTGTATATCGTGTATGATCCGTGGATTCTCTTATATGGTTATAGATCTTGGACGGTCTGTAAAGTACATAAAGTCATGGAACTAGAAAAATAGCGAGAGCGAATAAAACAAGACGGCTCTCGCCACTTCAATGTTTTTCTAATGTGCGCATGCGTTAAAAAGATTTAGCAGAAATATACAGTCTAAGACCCGACTACAGTTGTTAGTAATAACGTTTTAGAGTATTTTATTTTACCTCCCACTAGAAACTAGCGATTTCATTGGACAAGAGCAGTAACGTGGCGACCCCCTAAATTTCTCAAGTGGGTCAGTTTGAAGTCAATTGTCGAAAAAATGGCCGCCATTCATCGATTCTTTCTTCAAAATAACTTTTACTTTTTTATCCCAAAATCACGGAAATCACTACCAATATTACAACTGTAAATTTTGTTTAGTTGGCCTGTCTGTATTGACACGGCGACCGTGACATTAGTCAAGTACAACGCGAGTGCATTCCCCTTGCCGACCTTGACCTGTCAAATTGTCTTCAGACGAAAACAGTGATAAAATGACTTTCAGATTAAGATTTGGAGAAACATCAGAATCGGAACAAGAAGAGAGACGTTTAAACTTAAACGCGGGGAAGACTTTAAAGGCTAGTAAATTTGCGGCCAAAATTCTGAAGGAATATTTGTCAGAGAAAGGTGAAAATCCGGATTTTGAAGAATTACCGGAGGTTGAGTTGGACGAAACTTTGGGTCGCATTTGGATGGACCTTCGTCGTGCTGATGGGTCTACGTACAAAATTAATTCGATGGAGGGAATTCGTCATGGAATCAACCGACACCTAAAAAAATCCGCCCTTCAATAAGAGGTTTGACTTAATAAAGGACTCCAAATTTGTAGGTAGCAACATTTGCTTCAAAGCTGTTCTGGTTGAATTGAAAAGAGCAGGGAAAGGTGAAGTTGTGCATTATCCAGTAATATCAGAAGTGGACATACAGAAGTTGTATTCAGGACTGCATATGAATATATTCACACCACAAGGAATGTTCAATGATGTAAGACTTTATTTCTGCAGGTGGGGAAATGAAAACATGCATACCATGACAAAGGAAACTTTCCGAATTGAAACCGATTCAAAGACAGGACTTAGATATGTGAAGAAAATACAGGATGAGCTTACAAAGAATCAATATTCACGACCGATTACAAGTGCAACTCCATCTTCAACAGTTACAAGCAACGTTGATCTGCCATTGCAAAAAATCAGTAACCAGCTGGCAGGCATAAATCTCGATGACATATTCAATGACTTTCCAATGCCGTGTCCGCAAAAGAGAACTGTTCAAAATTACACGTCACAACCGCCCGTGTTCAACAATTGCACTGTTACATGGATAAACAGCATTACAATTAATAAGTCATTACAACATGCATAACACGTGCTCTGGATAAAACTCCATCATATTTTATTGACTGCGATAAATATGTGTGATCCAATGAGACAGTTAAGTTTTCAATGGTTAAAGCTGTGATGATTGAAAAGTACATTGAATTAGTTAAAAAAATGTGATATAATTATTATGTTGTTTCTTTATTTATTTTCATCTTTATTTTTCGTTAAGTTTTTATTGGTATTATGTTAAGTTTAAAACATTAAAATTGTAAGTTGTGCTTTTTTTATGAAATGAAACAATATCATTAATTTCTTTTGATTATTTAAATAACTATATTTTTAAAATGACTCCACCCCCACTCACCACTTTAAAATTGAAATGAAACAATATCATTTTTTAGCTCAGCCGGCCAAAGGCCAGAAGTGCTTATGCGATGGCGCGTTGTCTGTCGTCTGTTAGCAGCACTTTCTCTGAAACCACTAGGCCAATTAAACTGAAACTTCACATGGGTGTTTCTATTGCATAGGATACAGAAGATTTTTTTTTTCGATCTGAAATTTAAGATGGCCGCTGTTACTAAAAATAGTCAAAAACTTAAAAAATCTTCTTCTCATGAACGGCCCGTAGTAATGATGACCAACTATAGTTTTGTTAGATTTGTTCAAATGGTGTCCCTAGAGTTAAAAATGACCCCGCCCCGATGTTTCAATTGCATAGTAGTATTTCAAAAAGTGCTATGGCAACTATGAGTCAGTAGAGCGTCCTCAGGCCCTCTTGGGCCTCTTGTTTTTGCTCATGAAAGGTGATCGATGAAATAAATCAGTTATTTGGTCTGTTACTGACCCACTACGGAAAAATGGGGTGGGGGGGGGGGGGGGGGGGGGTTGTAACAGACCAAATAACTAATAATAGTCAGACAACATAACTATAGGAATGACATGATACACGGAATAAATGATGATATATAATAAATTAGAGAAAAAATACACGATATTTATATGGAAGACAACACGGACATACTACATTAAACGTATACAACATTAAACAAACATATAAACTGTTAAGCATGATAAACTGACCCTGCGACATATATATGAATAAATTATATTGATCCCTTTAGGAATAAAATACGCATTACATTCATCCGGCTCAAGTAACAATGACGTAGTACTACCGGTTATCACCTCTGTCATCTTCAGGAGATATTCCATTCGAATAACGTCACGCTCGTTTACAGAATGGATTATAACTCAGATACGATCTGTTTTATAGCAGTCGATTGATCACCGCCACCATCTGAAGTAATGAGATTTACATTCTTATTTTTAATTATTGTCCAACAAATAAAGTTCTATATTCGTATGTTATGGAAACGTTTGAACCCAATGCTTCATATTATATCAGCGTTCTATGCAGAAAATAAATTGAACCACTCGCTATCATATTTGTTTAATAAAGCAAAAAACGTGAGTTTTGCAGGTTCACTTTATAGCAATACCGATTGTTCATCTTTATAAAAAAAAAAGGCGGCGTTCGTCTTTATTTCGTGTCTATATGTAGGGGTTTGATTGCAGATAAGAATTAAGGGGCTAAAAATGTATAGGGGCCCCGTGTAAGGGAACTTAGAATTTTACATAGGGATACTATGGGAAAACAGAAAATTCTCTTTTTCTTTCATCTTTTCTGAAACCACTAGGCCAATTAAACTGAAACTTCACATGCATGTTTCTGTTGCATAGGAGACTATACAAAAGATTTTTTTTCGATCTGAAATTCAAGATGGCCGCCGTTACTTAAAGTAGTCCAAAAATTAAAAAATCTTCTTTTCATGAACGGCCCAACAGATTTTCAAAATGTTTATGTAGTAATGATGACTAACTATAGTATTGTTAGATTTGTTCAAATGGTGTCCCTAAGGTTAAATATGATCCCGCCCCGAGGGTTCAATTAGGGGAAACATGTCATTATAATATATATTTTTTTTTTTTTAAATGGAAATGATTTTGCCTATGTTTTCACAGAAGCATTGTTTGGTGAAGGAGGTTCAGATTTGTAAAAATGACTGGGTTTCACTGTCTGATGGGATCAGGAGGGGCCCAAAAAGGGTAAAAATTGGGAATTACTAAAATCGTTTTCTTAAGAACCGGTATGTTAGATTTGTTCATATTTGGCATAAATTATCCGTATGTGTAGGGGCTTGATTGCAGATAAGAATTAAGGGGCTAAAATTTATAGGGGCCCTGTAAGGGGATTTAGAATTTTACATAGGGATACTATGGGAAAACAGAAATTTCTCTTTCTTTCATCTATTCTGAAACCACTAGGCCAATTAAACTGAAACTTCATATGCATGTTTCTGTTGCATAGGAGACTATACAGATGTTTTTTTCTTTTCGATCTGAAATTCAAGATGGCCGCCGTTACTAAAACTAGTCCAAAACTTACAAAATCTCTTCATGAAGGGCCCAACAGATTTTCAAAATGTTTATGTACTAATGATGACCAACTATAGTTTTGATAGATTTGTTCAAAAGGTGTCCCTAGGGATAAAAATGGACCTGCCCTGTTATTTCTATTGCATAGGAGAATTTCAAAAAGTGCTATGGCCACTATGAGTCAGTAGAGCGTCCTCAGGCCCCCTTGGGCCTCTTGTTTATATTACCCAATACCATTAAAGAGAGTACATCAGGAAACAAAGCTACAAGATAGATGAATGATTGAAATGGATAAAAAAAGTATCTTATTATCATTAATAAATAAATTCAGAATGTTGGGTATGTAAAATCCACCAACTTGACAGTATTGATATTTAAATTAGAGTGGTAAACTTTAAACAAAATGCCCATTCTAAAAAAGACAGCACTTAAATAGTGCTTGACGATCGCCATTCGGACTCTTTCTATGATGAAATATTTTATAACGGGTAAACCTGTATAACGAATTAAATTAAAATCAAAAAGAAATCATGTGACTTATTTAATATGTCACAAAATATATTGCAATTAAGTGGGAAATCTATTTTAGTCTAACCTAGGCGCGTAATGTCAAATTAGGAAATCCCTTTTCAATATCTAGCCTTGGCATGTTTAAATACATGTTTTGGTAACATAGGGTCACTAAGTATATATAGGCATGCTATATTAGGATAGAATGCTTTTAACCAATTTCAAAAATTGAAAAAATATAGTCCTTTTAAGTCACGTTGGTTGGCGCGTGTGTTCACACTGCTTATTCCCAGTCCAAAATCTCGTAGTTCAACGTACGTTACTAATATGTGCATTGACGTCAGGGCATTAGCAGATCGTAATTATCCAGTCGCAGTGACCTTTAAATGGTATCGCTTGTTCCAGTGATGTATCCAAGTGAATTTGACCATTCAGGATTGTTTAACAGGTAATAATTGAGGCAAGATAATTACATGATACAGAATGAAAATATTCTTTACAACTTTGTTTCTGTGGTAAGCGAGTGTTTGTACTTATACACATATATTTACCATTAATAATTACAAGTCTATAAATTCATATGAATTTTGTTCTACGATTTGATGATATAGATTTTATGGTGAACCAACTAAAAAAACTGTTATGTAAAGCCAATTTGAATGAAAATTCAGTGGTCATTATTCATGTGCAAAAACAACAAATCGACCAATAGATTGGAATAAAAGGTTATGTAGATATATTGATTGAATTTTAATTTATATCATACTGGTACATCTATTTAACGTAAACGTGTATAACCCGATCGCATTCCCCACCCCACCACCACATACACATGTTTTATTACAGATTATACAATAGCACGCCACAATAATTATACAGTGGTACGGAATTGTCCATTTAAACCAAAAATCCTATGAAAAAGTAATTTTCTTGCAAATATACATTACAATGCCTACTCTGCACATGTGACCTCACTAGATCCAATGAAGCGCTTACTTTCTCGTGATTTAACCAATTAGAATATTTGTATTGTATATACTTAACTGAACTTCAGTTTTATTTGAACTTCAACAAATATAAAAAAAAAAAGAACGCAAATATCATCACCGTCGCATAGGGAGAGGATTTAGCCTTCACAATGGCCACCTATTCTAACAGGTGGAAACAATTAAAGTGCCTTGGCAAGGGAAGCAAAGGCTATGCAGGGGGCACTTTAACAGATACAGAAATGAATACATCATATACCATAGTGCAGATCGGCAACCACAACCAGCCTAATTAACAAGTTCACTTTACGATGGCTGAATGGAGAAGGCGCCGAACACTGGCATGGTTTTCCATTATATCAAATGATAAAAACTAGTTGCAATATTTCTGTCTGCCTCTGGCAGTATTTATGAATGAATAATTGTTTAAATTTTTAGCGTCATTTTATGCCATCGAGGGCTAACAGACGATCAGTTATTCCGCCCATTCTTACTTTGGGATCCTGAAATGTTAACCATTACTCGAGTTCACCCATCACCGCAAGTCAATGATAACTTTCTTATTAAATAAGCGGCGAGACACGAATGCCAAATGCCAATGTCGTAAATTTGTTACCACAAAGACTGTGGCCCGGCGGAAAATCGAACTTACGATCCGTGGATTGACAATTGCCCTACCGAATGAACTAGTCGTGCCCGTGTAAAATACTTCCAACCAAGTGGCCTGCAGAAATTAAAGTGGTCACAATGATTGATTGCATACACATTTATTCTCTTCATAACTTCCTCAGTCATACTCTAAATATAATACAAATCATTACAATGCCAGCAATTTATCATAATTATGTGTTTGTTTCATCAAAACAGATCTTTTTATCAATATATGATGTGTCTGTATGCTTTTTAGCTGATTAAACTGTCTTCTTAGTTTATGTTATGGCTATATTATCGTCCTTCTGCAGATATCATGGTAGGGTAGTACGATAGTTGCGTGATTAAAGAATACATACTAGTTTTGACAACAGCCATTAAAAGGAAACAGATAATTGCAAGAAATATTACATACTGTATTTATTACAATTGGCAATTAGATATATCGGGTATCACCAATTACTGTTCATGTTATGATTTAAATAATAAACGAGTAAGGTGATCGGTCATATTTATTGATCAGTATTTTGATCCTTGCTAACGTGTGTTCTAGTCCATGTCATTTGCGACGCTTGCTTTTTTAAATGACAAACGTCTTGACAACTTGTGCAGAAGCAATGTTTGGAAGATTAAAACAAAAAACATCTCGGTAACGGCCAATGTCATTGCAGTTATCTAATGTTTGTCAAACAGAAAATATATAATACAAGATGCACATTTTATTTCATAAATGCAGGCAACCGGCTCATAATATTGTCTATTGAGTTATAGGCATTACGCACCATTAATAACTGCACGGATGTAATTTATAGAGACTAAACACATACAAATCGTGTTATAGAAGATAATTTGTTTCTGAGTGAATTTATTTGCGACTGTACTGGTGGAGTCTGAGAATAGGTTCCACAATTAGTCGTCTGAGCAATGGGTATTTTTCCCGGAGTCCCTGTGTCTTTTTAGGTCATTCAAGTTAGCTCTCTTGTGTAAAGGTATCGGCATTTGTGGCTCCATACGATAGGCAATGTATGTTTTGATGATAACTCCATCATGGTCACTGATACCAGGGATGACACTGGCTTTATTTATAAGAGTGGAGGTACTTGTTAGGACAATATGGAGAACATTTTGGTCACTATAACAATCTGAGTGATATTAATGTCGTAATTCTCGACAATATGATGGCGTCATGTGGGTCCAATTCCTTTTTTGGCATATTAAGTATCCGCAAATTCACAGGACTACATTGTTTTAGGCTATTTCGCAAGAGCGTTTAATTTCAGCCAAACAGTCTTGGCCAACCACCTTTAACTTGTAGTTGCTACACATACATAGACTTACCTGTTGTCATTTTAACCAATATGTCAATATGAATTAGTCTGTTTTCTTGGACTATTATAGTGTTCTTGACAGCTATGAATACACATCCTCTGCTTAATTCTTTCTTTAACGTCTACAAGTAAACAAAGTAACAACTTGGACGAAACGATGAACTTTATTTATCGAAATAAACACATTGTGTAATTTAAGCAAATGAAGGAAAGATACTCAAGGGAGATAATCCTTCACAGCCAATCCTAATACACTTTATCATAATGTGACGCAACCTCTTTTCTTTTCTTAACAATTAAGAAATGCACATACGGAATGTAACAAGAGGGCCAAGATGGCCTTTATCGCTCACCTGACTGACATTGAGTCGCCCAACGTAAGTAAATTATATAATACATATACGCTCAAAATTCCAGAAAGATGAAATTGGCAAGTTGTTAGAATTTTGATTTGTTTTGAAGATGAGTAGAAGAGTTCAAACTTGGTAGAGGTTAACATATGGTAAATGTCAGTGAAATTACATCAAAATCAGGTCAGTAGATTCTGACAAGAAGGCTTTTGAAGTTTTAACTATAGATGCTAAGTCTTCGAACCAAGATAAAAATCCAGTTCCAGCACAAAACTAACCTGTTATGTTTGAGAACGGTTTCAAACTAAAGCATTAGACTAAACTATTGTGCATGAAACGATCCGCAGTTCCAGCACAATAAATATTCTTATGATTTCCAAACAAGCCTTCCCAAAGTATATCACTTGAAAGAATTTTTGTCGCAGTGCACTCTCCCCCAAAAACAATTAAGCTCCTCCAAGATTTCAAGTACACTTTGACACTGAAAATCTCAAGAAGACTTCTTGCTGTTATGAAACTAGCTAGAATATGGTATTGCTTGATTATGAAGCAGTAAACCATCCCTGTCTGAACCAGAAAAACTGACTTTTATATTCAGATTAACACCTATTATAAAAATGGTTCATGATATTTGACTAATATGAATAATATTTCAATCATTGATTATAATTGTATCATTCATCTTTTTATGATGAATTATCTTTTAACATTTATATCTGGTATAATATTGTATAATAAAAAGCAGAATGACTTTTTCTGACATTCAATCAAAATCTTATCAGATTTTAGCTTTTTCATCTCTCGCGGCTCACCAGCAATACCAAGTATTTGCTTGTGAATCGCAAAAGGTGAAAGCTTTGTTACTGGTCTGGATGGATCTGTAGATGTAACTGTTAAAAGTCTTGGCCAATTAATAGAAGTCAATAAATCGTCATCTGATTCAGTCTCCACTGAATCGTGTCAGCACGTTTCAGAACAGACTGAGCAGGTGTAGGTCGTTTTGTAGTATCGTTTTGGTGTCTTTTTTTGGAAGCCATAATGAGTTTGTGTTTGTCTCGTTGTTCACGTTTCTCACCCGCCTCGGAGCCCAACAAGGGGACACATGCTGTGGATATCCGACAGACATGATGTCAAGAATACGTGAACAATATACTCCAGCAAAGTAATACATCAGATCCCGCATACCACCCGATGGATGTAAATTCAAGTCCCAAAAAGACAAGAACCACACCAACATCCATCTAAAATGGCATACGTATAACCATATAGCATTTTACTTTACAAGATTAGCCCATAAGCCATAACAATTTTCAAGGATTTGGAAATTAGATAACTGTGAGTATATTCATTGAAAATTAATATAGACAAGTATATGAGAATAGAAAAATTCAATGGGGATGAAATAATGGAGAAAGGATGATACATGATAAAATATAAATAATCCAAGAAAAATATCATGACAAACCGATTGATCAAGACCGGGCCAATCCGACCTACCGTCTTGACTTGAAATCCGGACCAAATAGTGTGTTGCGTCGCAACCACCAGGACTCCTTCATCCAACCGCACGGGACGCCGGACCCACCAACAGGTGGGTTCCTTTTCGGGGAGGATCTTACCCCTCTGCTTGGAACGAGCAGTCGGTAAATTCTTATCCCTACCGACAGGGGGGTTCAAGTTCAGCAATTCCTTTTTCAGCAACGGGATTTTTGTTCACATTTTTCACCCTTTCAATTTGCAATTTGGAGTGATATGCGTAACTTTTTCAAGGATTCGTCGTCCCTCAAAGAGGCGAAGCCTAGGGCTGGATCGATTCTAACCATTGCACCGGGTCCTTCAAGAGGATTTAATCCTACTATCAGTCGAGCTAATCATTCACATAACTTGTCACGTTTCTCGTCTTCGATAATGCAAGCCGATGTAAATGTGACAGTCTCCCTGACTATCAGGATCAGTTGTCGGCTGCGTTTCAAAACGTCTGCCGCAAAGTTCAGGCCAACAGATTCTGGTGAATCCTCAGATGACTGTTTAATAAAGCTGTCAGGGAAGCATTTCAAAGAGGCACATTGTATGCATGACCGATGCTAAATCAAGAGCATAAAAATGTCTCTTCAATACAAGTTGGAGTTTTGATGGATGATCTAGTCGTTTTTGTAGAGCAATGTTCAGACCATCCAATACACTTCGAGGAACTATTATTAAATTCTTCATCAAATCTGCTGGAGGTAGAAGGGGATCGTTACGTCGTACTATTAGCAAGCCGTCTCTAGGCACAGACGCTACACTCAGATACCTTTTGACGTCTTTGATATTGGTAAGTTTTTGGAGGGACGGGTCCCCTGCTTCAGGTGAGCCATTGTTCGACGCAAATTGGGGCACTCCGATTTTACATCTTTCCAAGCCGAACGATATTGAATGGTAATTTACCGTTATTGTCAACTATATCTGATCTGACCACTGAATCTTCAAGACGAGTGATAAATGAGCAAACTTAACATCGAGGCTCAGGACAGTCTGGAGCATTGCGACTCGCAAAATCTGATGGTATATTTGCAGAACCCGATAGATGTCTGACGCTCACTTGATACCTACTGACAACAGACATGAAGGAGGTCACCCTTGGACTAGCCGAAAATTCACCACGGCAAAGTATTCAATGGCTTGAAATTCGTAAATACGTGTCTGTCCAATTCAATCTGTCACGTGAATCAATGTCTGATATTGCCCCATCTGGTGGAGATAGTAGATTAGCACACTTTGGTAGGACTCTAGCAAGCATCTTGTATGCACCTATGAAAGACCGCATGCCACGAACTGTATCAAGTAGTGAACAAGAAGACAAAACTGCAATTTTGTGTCGACTTGCAGAAATCTCGCCATCTGTCCAAACATATGCAAGGATTGTTGTGGAGCGTGGACAAATTAAAGTCTTAGAGGGGGACAAAAGAAGGTTGCATTCTTGCATTGCACATAATAAGCGAGTCCAATCTATAACAAGCTCTTCGAGTGTGTTACCTCCACAGTACAGATTTCATTGATTTACGCGAGAGGGGGATTTGATAGAAGGCATTCGTCAAGTCAGACACTATGATGTACTTCAACTGGCCTATAGTCCGCAGTATTGAATCGACGTCAGGCATGAGGGGTGGTTATGGTTTGTTGTACTGTCCCACTTCGGCAAAAGCAGTTACTAGACGGAATCCACCAGAGGACTTCTTTACAAGAAAAAATGGATTTAAATACTCTACTGTAATCCCAATATCTTCTGGTCGCTGAAAAACACCTTGTGACTCGAGTGCATCAAACTATGACTGCAGTTCAACGAGTTTGTTCCGAGAGTATTGCGGAACTCTGCCTTTTCTTTGTGATGGTTTAACAGGACCCATATTTACAACAGCTTCAAAAAGGCCAACAGCGCCATTGCAGGACTGAATATCTGGTCATATTCTTGAAGAAATGCTTTCAATTGACTTCAGTACTCCAGTGGTAATATATTGTCCGAGTATAGTTTTACAATCTGTGTGAAAGCCCTTCATAGAGTCTTGATGCTGGATCGTGTTCAAGACTGGTGTAGGTTGGCTATCACTTGGGTCAGCAATATGTGTCAACATCACTTGACTGACTGACGTGTTCATTCTTTTGGAGCTGCTTGGGTTCACATGTGTCGTAGAGGCGTATTTTCCCTGCTATTGCATCAGTGATGTGTGGACGTAGCCAATCATGTGTGCCTTTTGGAGAGTTGTCGGCACGAGGCTCAACCGCCAGGATGCAGTCATATTTGAGATTTAGGGTGCATCAAATTCAACAAAGCTACCAGGCCGAACTGTAGCAGATTTCGCCCTCAAGACAAATGCCTGATGCAGTTCTCTTTTTGGTAGGGTCCGGAAGGACCATAATTATTGGGTCACATTCATCTATGTTGATAGTTTAAACATATTTTATTTCATAATTTTTACATGAAATGGGGTTGGGCCACAAGTTCTGCCAACATTAGATTCGGCCCTTCCCCTACAGATTACATAATCGTTTTTAACAATGGCATAAAATACATTACAAAACCAAAACAATTGACAAATATTATGGAAAAACGAAAAAAACAAAAACAATATTTAGGTGAGTTTTTTTTAAGAGAGGAAGAGAGAAAAGAAGAAGAAAGAGATAGAGCGAGTTAGTTGCTGCATAACAAAGTTTATATACAGTTATTTTGATAGTTCACTTCTCATCTGTTTGGCACCTCCCACTAACAGCCTGCGGCTCGTGATAAGTAATTTCAACAGAAACAGCAGTCAACAGCATTGACAGGTTCTACTATTTTGCAAACTTAATAAAAACAAATATGTAGAACTTAATCATTATAATCGTTAAATCTTTTTGTTGTTTGAATAAAATTATGTACTGATTCAACAATTTTCTTATTTGCGTTTAAAGATAAACTCTTATCGCCAAATAATAGTTTTTTAACGTTAAGAGGGTGAAACAATCTAGTTGATTGAAAGAGTATTAGTCTTTGATTTCTATAAATGGAACATTTAAAGAAAAAATGTTCTGCGTCCTCAATTGTATCGCTGCATTTACAGAATGGGCTGAATTTTAGATTGTTTATATATAGGTCATTATTTAAATTACTGCAGTTATTTCTTAACATAGCATGTAAAACTGACAAATGCCGCTTGCCATGAGAAAAATGTAAAGGTATATTACTGTTTTTGTGATTTTTGTTGATTTGTTTTTTTAAAAACCATAAGTGAAGGCGTGGTTCGAATTTCATTATCTTAAGAATTCCACAAAGAAATGGATGAAGGTATAAATGATTTTTTCATCAAATTTGTTCTACAGTGTGGGATAGTAAAATTGTTTCTATTTCTAAGTGGGTATTGTGTTGTCTCACCAACATATGATGGAATTAAATCATTAATATAGGAAGGGACATTATTATTACGAACTTTAAACATAAAATAATTCTTTCGGAGTTCACGTCTCCATTTAAGTTTCTCCCATCCGCATTCCTGGTATAACTTTTCTAATGATGCAGATCGTGTGAGACCAGTTATAATTCGCGCTGCCTCATTCTGAATTTTTTCTATGGAGTCTGAGAGGTGCACAGTGCAACCATCCCAAACTTCAGATGAATACTCTAAAATAGGACGCACATAGGAAAAATACATTTGATTAAGAGCATTTCTACCAACTTTAAATTTTAGTTTCTCATGACTCCTATTGCCTTTGAGGCTGAAGAAATAATGTTTTCAATATGTGTTTTCCACTTTCCATCATTATTAAAAGTTACACCTAAGTGTTTATGCGATTGAACAAATTCAAGAGGAATGCCATTAAAAAACAATTTAGGAAGTGAGTCACAATTCCTTAAGGTAAAAAACACAGCTTTTGTCTTGTTCGGATTAAAATTAACCAGCCACTGGTTGGCCCAACACGATATATGTAATAAATCATCATTGATAATACCTTCAATATCTTCAGCTGAAGAAGCAGAGGAGTATAATGAGCTATCATCTGCAGAGAGTCTGGTCAAACTAAGGAGATTTTCAACTATATCATTGACATAAATAAGGAACAATAAAGGATCAAGGACAGAGCCTTGAGGTACACCTGCAGTTAGTTTTTCAAATTTAGATTCTGATGATTGGATGACGACACGTTGAGATCTGTTATTCAAGTAATGAGAAATCCACTTAAGAAGATTTCCACTTATACCGTTTTCTTTAAGTTTAAAAAGTAGTCCTCTATGCCACACTTGGTCAAAAGCTTTAGATATATCACAGAATACCATGCATGCAAATTGTTTATTATCAAATGTTTGACAAATATGATGGTAAATGTCAATGAGTTGGTATGTTGTTGAATGTTTAGGTAAAAAGCCTGATTGATATTTATACATTAAATTATTATCATACAGGAAATTATACATATTTTTTAAAATGATTCTCTCAAAAAGCTTGCCACAACAACTTAACAAAGACACAGGTCTATAATTTGAAACATCTGACTTGTCACCTTTTTTATATAACGGTGTGACATTGGCAATTTTCCATACATTGGGGTATGTAAATTCACTTAGAGAACAGCCAGTGGTTTCGATATTGAGTGTGCAACTCCTTTTAACATTTTATGACTTATCAAATCATGGCCACAAGCTTTGTTTACGTTCAGTACGGTGATAACATCAATTATTTTTTTTTCTGATATAATAATACTTGAAAGTGAATTTTCAGTTTTACGAATGAGTGAATGAATGGTGTTTTACGGCACGTCGACACACAAATAGGTCATTTTGTGCGCGCAAAGATTAATGAATGTGATGACAAAAATAATTATATTAAATAAATATGGTTTAAATTTATTAAAACTATTTACAAATAAATCAATGAAATTATTTACAAATAAATAAATAAAGAAAACATCAATTAAATACAGGGAAATCAACGATATACTAAATCATTTAACCCGTCAACGGGTTTTAAACTAAAAATGTTTAAACAGTTTAACCTCTTTTAAAAAGGCAAATATACTGGTTACATTAACTTTATCAAAAAGCTCTTTCATACTATCAACCCTGTAGTACTTCGCTCTCATTGGAGCAAAGTCAACACAGTCGATAAGTATATGCTTAACAGTAAGCGATGCAAAACAGGGCACACACTCTGGGACAGCTTCACGCTTTAAAAGATACGAATGGGTACAGCGGGTATGCCCTATTCTGCACCGAGCTAAAATAACTTCTTCTCGGCGAATAATCCTATTGCTAGGATGCCATTCGCCAAGTTTTGGTTTGATATAATGTAAGATCAATATTGGCTTCGGTGAGTTTTGGTTTGATCCGGAGACCAAAAGTTCGAATAGCTTTAGGTTTTTTATCAAATAGAGTTTCATAATAGGGGTCAAAAGTAATATTGAAAGCAGGATTAGATGGATTTGAATGAAGTTTAATGGCATATTGAAGAGCCAGTTTGTCACGTCTTAAATACAATGATGGTTCATTTGCCTCTACATAAAGACTGTCAGCTGGGGACGTACGAAAGGCACCAAGGGCGAGTCGTAGTCCTTGGTTGTGTATAGGATCAAGCATCGCTAAGTAAGACTTGCGAGCTGATCCATATACAATAGAGCCGTAGTCCAATTTTGATCTGATTAGAGATCTGTAAAGTCTAAGTAAAACTTTACGATCTGCACCCCAATTAATATTGGCAACAACTTTTAATAAATTTAGTGCTTTATTACACTTTGTCTTAAGATATTTAAGATGAGGAATAAAAGTAAGTTTACGGTCAAAAATAAGACCTAAAAATTTTGTTTCCTCAATAACAGGTATAAGTGTCCCATCTAACGTTAGATTGGGATCATCGTGATGTTTACGTAGTTGACAAAAATGCATACAATTTGTTTTAGACTTAGAAAATTTAAAACCGTTTTCATCAGACCAAGTCTGAAGTTTATTAAGGCATTACTGTAGTTGCCTTTCAAAAGTTTTCATATTTTTTGAACGGTAACAAATTACAAAATCGTCAACATATAAAGAGCAATCCGCACCAGGATTTATATTCTTAACAATATTATTAATTTTAATATTAAAAAGTGTGACAGACAGAATACTGCCTTGTGGGGCGCCCATCTCCTGTTTGTGAACATCGGAGAGGGTTGTTCCCATTCGGACTTGAAACTGTCTTTCATCTAAAAAGTTTAAAATAAATGTAGCTAAACGGCCACGAAGGCCCATATTATGAAGATCTTTCATAATGCCATACTTCCACGTGGTGTCGTAGGCTTTCTCCAAGTCAAAAATACAGCGACTAAATGTTCTTTCTTTATGAAAGCTTCCCTAACAAACGATTAAAATCTAACTAAATGGTCTGTAGTGCCCCTTTGGCGTCGGAATCCACTTTGATACTTAGTAATTAAGTTGTTGGATTCCAAGAACCAAACGAGGCGACCATTAATCATACGTTCCATGGTTTTACAAACACAACTTGTCAAAGCAATTGGACGGTAATTAACTGGATCCGTGTTATATTTCCCAGGTTTGGGTACCGGAATAACGATAGCTTCCCTCCAAGACTTGGGGAAGTTTCCAGTCACCCAAACAGAGTTAATAAGGACGATTCGGGTAAATGTTTTAAAAGTTGATAATGGATATCGTCAGGACCAGCTGATGTATCATGTGCGATCTTTAAGGAATTTTTCAATTCACTCAAAGAGAACTTCTTATTATATTTTTCTGAATTATTTGATTTAAAGTTTAGTTTCTGTTTTTCAGTCTGATGTTTATGTTTTAAAAATTTTGGATTGCAATTAGTGGTAGATGAATTTTTCGAAAAAGTATCTGCCAAAGTATTAACGATGTCTTTGGCAGATGTGGCAGTATGATTTTCAGTTTTTAAATGGTTAACGCAACCTGGAGAACCCTTACCGTTGATTTTTCTGACCATGTCCCACGCCTTCTTAAGGGAAGTACGAGAATTAAGCCTAGAGACGTAATCTCTCCAGGACTTTCTCTTACTCTCCTTAAGAGTACGTCTTGCTTTCGCACGAAACACTTTAAAATTGTCTAAATTTTGTTGTGTAGGTCGTTAATTAAATTGACTTAAAGCTTTTTTACGATCCTTGGCTGCATTCTTGCAGTCAGCATCATACCATGGTTTTTGAGGGCGTTTTGGATTTGTCGAGGTTTTTGGGATAGATTTTCTGCTATACTGTATAATATTGATGAAAACTGACCAGCAGGATCATCCATATTGTTAAATAAATCAGGCTTTAACTGTTCTTCGCAGAGAGATTGAAACATAGGCCAATCTGCTTTGCGAAGTTTCCATCGTTGATTTCTATCGAGAAGTGGAGGTCCGATATTTGTAAGAAATATTGGATAATGGTCACTCCCGCAGAGGTCGTCACCAACACTCCATGAAAAGTCTAACAAAAGTGATGGCTCACAAACTGATAAATCGATGGAAGTTTTCGATCCTGAAGCAGGATGTAAATATGTATGAGATTTATTATCATTATAAAGACATAGGTTATTTTGATTTAAAAAAGATTCAACTTATTACCTTTATCATTAATGTCTTTACAACCCCATATGAAATTGTGGGCATTAATATCCCCCAAAAGCATAAAAGGTGATGGTAATTGTGCAATGAGTTGATCGAGATCCTTCGGATCAAGGGTTGCACTTGGTGGTAAATATAAAGAGCAAATTGTAATAACTCTATGCATTGTAACACTAACTGCAACTGCTTGCAGATTAGTGTCCAATGCAAGAGTGCTGTGCGGGACGTTTCAATTGACAAGAATAGACACGCCACCAGTTGCTTTTTAACCTGTATCACAGATTGTATTATATAAAGAATACTGTTTAAAAGTAGTTTTATCATTTGACTTCAAAAAAGTTTCTTGAAGACAAAATGCAATAGGGTTATGTTCATTTAAAAGTAAACTTATCTCGTCATAATTTGGTTTTAAACCTCGACAATTCCATTGTATTATTTTATTTGAATTTGAATCGTTCATTTAGGTGGAATAATAGGTGCCAAAGGGGCTTTAGTTTTTACGACCTTGGTAGAATCCGATGGTGCTTCATCGGTCTCCATATCAAGGTGTGAAAATTTGTTGTGTAACCGTACAGGGCCATCTGGCTCTTCAGGTTGGCTCCCCGTGACACACAATTTGGCAGAGGCCAGATTTATTTTTCCAGCCCTACGTGGCGAAACCGAACTCTTGGTATTACCAGAGCTCGATGGTTTTGGGGAGTTCGGGACATTCCCCGAGCTCTCCGGTTTTGAGGAACTCGAGACATTCGCCGAGTTCTCCGGTTTTGAAGAACTCGGAACTTTCCCCGAGTTCGTAGATTTCTGATCAGAAACAGATTTAATAGTTTTCTTATTGTTTTTAAGATTAGGTTTTGGTTGTATAAGAGGTTTTAATACCAATGTAGAGGTCTGAGTCTCAGATGAGATCTTGGAATTACCAAGCATTACCCAGCTTAATCCGTTGGACTTCGCGTTCAATTTTCCATTTTGGACTTTCTCTAGAGAAAGCCCCGTGGTTCCCGTTGCAATTAACGCAACAGGCGGGTTGATTGCACGACGAGAAGTCTGTGTGTCCCGCTTCACCGCATCGGGCACACACCGCGTCTCGTCTACATCTCTCTCGATGATGTCCAAACTGTTGACAGTTAAAACAACGGAGAGGATTTGGAATGTACATGTCAACAGGTAAAGACAGATAACCGATCTTTATAGTTTTGGGAAGAACTGGGTTGTTAAATGTCAGTATAAATGTGTTGGTAGGTTTAACAATGCCAATTTTCTTAGTAGTGATCCTGGTAACCTCTGAAACTCCCTGCGATTTCAGATTTACACTCATTTCCTCAGCAGTACACTGTTCCAGTTCCCTGGAACGAATGACGCCTTTGGAGGTATTGAGTGTAACATGAGGATGGACCTCTACCGGTATATCTACAAATCGTTTAACTGATAGTAGATTGTCCGAGTGTGATTTTTAAGCATTCAATGAGGATTTTATCTGATTTTAATTGCTTCACCTCCCGCGGCTCACCGGCAAAACCAAGTATTGCCTTGTGAATCGCAAAAGGTGAAAGTTTTGTTACTGGTCTATTAGCATCAGTTGAAGTAATGGTCAAGAATCGAAGCCAGTTCACGGTATGTTTATCATCATCTGATTCAGTCCCAACAGAATCGTGTCGAGCACGCTTGTGTAAAGACTGAGCAGGTATAGGTCGGTTAGTATTGTTTTGGTGTGTTTGTTTTGAAGCCATAATGAGTTTGTGTTTGGTTCGTTGTCCACGTTTCTCACCCGCCTCGGAGCCCAACAAGGGGACACATGCTGTGGATATCCGACAGACATGATGCCAAGAATATGTGAACAATATACTCCAGCAAAGTAATACATCAGATCCCGCATACCACCCGATGGATGTAAATTCAAGTCCCGACAAGACAAGAACCGCACCAACATCCATCTAAAATGGCATACGTATAACCATATAGCATTTCACTTTACAAGATTAGCCCATAAGCCATGATAGTTTTCAAGGATTTGAGAGTAAGATTACTAATATATATATTTTTAGAAAATAAATAAAGAAAAGTAAATGAGAATGGAAAAAATCAATGGGGATGAAATATTGGAGAAAGGACGATACATGACAAAATATAATCCAAGAAAAATATCATGACAGACCGATTGATCAAGACCGGGCCCATCCGACCTCACGTCTTGACTTGAAATCCGGACCAAAGAGGTGTGTTGCGTCGCAGTTTTACGAGTAAAATTAGGCAGAGAAGCATTTTCATCATCTACCTGTGGATGTAGAAACAAAGTATTTATTTAAGTAGTTTGCTTTCTCTTCGTTAGATATATAGAATGATTTATCACCATGCATGGTATTTTCAATAAGCGGTGGAATATTAGTCGAGGAACCGTTGTTTTTAACAAAATGTCTTATAATTTTCCAAAAGCCACGCCTGTCATTGCATTGCAGATTTGTAATATTCATTTCCAGATTATTAAAAAAGTTTTCTTTTGCATGTTTTTTTAAATTGTTAACTTTATTTCTAGCATTTTTATATTTATGCCAATCATTTAGTTTTTTTTCGTCTGATTGCTTTATTTTTAAGGCGATCTCTAATTCTTGAAAATTTTCTAAGCTCAGAATCGAACCAGGGTTTATCGTCTGGACGAACAGTAATAACTTTAGAGGGAATACATAATTTAATCATAGCCAAAAATATTTCAGTGAAATTACTGCATGCCTCGTCAAGTGTTAAATTGTTTAAATAAGTCCAGTCATGTGAAATATTTTTTTTTCATTTAGTAACTGAAAATTGGCTTTGTTATATAACCATACTGTTCTTTCATAACTGGCATGTATCTGATAAGGAAAAGGCAAAACGATGTATGTAGCATTATGGTCACTTACAGTAGACGGAATTTTAATTATGCCTGAATCTGAATAAGGCATATCTTGTGGAATAATTATGGGGTCAAGAATGGCATTTGTTCTTGTGGGCTGGTGTATAGTATTGTGCATGGAGTTAATTAAAAGTACATTTTTTAAATTATTAAAATTTTGATTCAGCAAATCTTCATTTAAATCTCCTAACAGAACTACGTTTTTTGAGACTTCATACGCTTGTTCTATATTTTTGTTAAAATTATCAAAAAACTCTTTGTCAGCTGTTTTAGGGCTGTAGAATAACCCTAGTAAAAAAATTTCAGAATTTGTTTTGATGTGGACCCAAATTGATTCTTCACAAAATATTTCCAAATCCATTCGCCTTGAATGGATTATGTTTTTTCGAGAAATAAGCTAAGAGACCCCCTCCATGATTTGTACGGTCCTTTCTGTATGATATATCGAGATTGTTACTGAAGTGTAAAAGATTGTCTGGAAAGTTTTGGTCTAGATGTGTTTCAGTAAAACATAAAATATCGAAGTCAGAAAAAGTATCTGCAATAAAGTTTAACTTATTCCTGATGCTCCTCATGTTACAGTGCATTATAGACAGGGTATGTTGTTCATTTGTAGGGCCTGGATTAGTCTCAATATCACCTGCTTGCAATAGTATACAAAACAAGATAATTTTAAATTCAATGTTTCCAATACAATCTTTGAGTATAAGTGTGAAAAAATAATATTACTTTTGTCAACCATTTTAAAAATAAGCTAACATAATATATTCAAGATCCAGATATCTTGAGTTTAAAACTGCCATGCACCAGCATGCTGCAACCATTGAATAATCCTATAGCTGATCTCCAAGCACAAATGTCATTATCCATTGGGTAAAAGAAAAATATTCTTAAAAAAGTTGGAGACCACCATATCACCTATCCCTACCACAAGCTGAAACCCGGAAGTGCCCACATATGAGAAGGAAATGAAAGAAGAGAGAAAAAGGAATAAATGTAAAAAAATAGAAAAACTAAGCATATTTTAAAGAGTAAACTGTGTAAATAATACAGGTTTTTCAATGACTGATAAGATATAGACTCATAAGACAAAGTTTATGATTGAATGCAATACATTTAAAGCAGACACAAACAACAACAAAAAATCAAACTAAAAAGCTATAAAATAATACTGTATGATTTGACGTAATTATATACATATGTGCGTATATTTTAGATAGAGTCCTGTGCTTATTGTATGTTATGACTAAAGCAGATATAAATATATATATTCACACATTGTCTATGTGTACTCACCTTAAACAGGTGAGCGCTTTACTTACGGTTCATTTTTTTACCCAAAAACAACAAAGTTTGAAATAACAATAGCCAAGTAGGAAAGATAGAACAATTTGTAACATGCCAATACAGGTTGTATTGAACGTATCTAAATTTCACGGAAATAATATACAAACGCATTAAAGCATATTTACAACTTTAATAAAAAAACAACAACAAAAGAAGCAACAAAAAAAAACAACATATGAAGACATATGTGTGCCAGCCTTAAATAAGTCAGTGCTATATATTTCATGTCTTTTCTTAACACACCATTAACAAACAGGCAAAATTTTATAGATGTACCGATATCTAAATAATCGTTAATCACACCAATTATGGAGAGAAAAACTGAAATCCTTTATAGAATATTCAAGAGTGTGCATGTTATGGCATGGGCCAACTATAGAAAAGAAAAAAAAAAAGGTATAATTACACATTTTCTCTGTTTAACTATATGGTTAACTCTTGTACACAAATCACAACATAAGTGGTCTAACGAAAATATACTGATGTCACTGACAAGATAAAAACAAAAACAACAGCCTTGTAGCATAGCTTTCTGTTCTTTCGTTTAGGCTCATATGCACAATATGTACACGCGCACATATATAGGTACAAACGTACACATACATATGTACACACGCACATACATACATACATACACATTTACATGCATACGCACATACATATGTACACATGCACATACATACGTACACCTGCACATACATATGCACACAAGCACATACATACGAACACATGCACATACATACGCACACAAGTACACACATACGTACACAAGCCCATACATACGTACACAAGTACTCACGCACATACATACGCTCATACGTACGCACATCCACACTCCCATACACCCACGTAAGTACGCACGCACGCTTGCTCGCATATATACATATCCACTCGATAATAATGGTGTGCGTACATTATTGACACATAATAAACCGGTAAATATAAATATATATATATATAAAAAAAAAATTATATTTAGCTTTATTCTTTGTAACCAACACATCTAAATTAACATGCCGAACCTGACTGGCAAACAGGTTTGTTCTGGTTCTTTTACACCGACGAGTTCTATATTTAGTTAGGGTGCGTGTACATTCCAGCACGTGGTGAATTGTGCTAACAATTATAAGTATTTGTTAATTTACATGGACATGAGCAACTTTTATGCCTACACACCCACTCACACACAAAAACACACAAGTTACCATTCAATAACAAGCGCTGTCGTTAGTCAATTAATACAATTATCACTAAAGACATACATTTTCATTTTATGATTATTACAATAAAGTCTACTATTTCGTGGCATATAATGTAAATGCAGGGCTACATGTTGACCTTACAGATATATTGAGATTAATTAAACTGAAATGAGTTGAATTGCAAAAAAAGGCATTACAGTGAAAATAAGCGATAATATGACAGTATGTTTTGTAAACAGGATTTGAGTTGAACAGTGTTTCTTTTTGTGTTCGGTTGAAATTCAGATCAATATTTATGATTATTTTCAAATTTAAAATATTTACCAAAAACATACAAATATGCTGTGCGCTTTATATGTAACATTACTCTCATATAATAAAGAATACACATACACAACGACAAAAAAAAACAAAAAAAAACCAAACACTATAGATATATTTAACAATAGACGAATATGATAAATAGAGCAGATTTGTTATATTTACTTGTACTATTAAAATTATCTAGATTCGCACATAAGAAAAACGTATAGTCGAAATATCGCTACGTAGGTACACATTTCATAAACCGTACAAACCAACTGCTAGTACCCCAGTATTTAATTGTGAAAACGAGCAATGGTTACAGTTTTTAGAATCTTTTTCTGAATGTTTCACTAACACTGTGATCGGAATGATTCACTAACACTGTGATCGCTGTTATGTTGCTTCGAAATCTCCTCGATAACGTATGTTGTGGAGGGATGGTTCCTGTTCGTGTATGTTATTTTGTATAAACATCGGTTATTAGATTAAAGCACTGAAACCAGCAAGAGGATCGATATTCGTATCGACGCTATAAATAGCTTTGGGGAAAACACATGTAAACAAAATTTAACACCAACTACTATACATGTTTTGATTGATGATGAGCTGTAGGTAAATAACCGTAACACGCGCGTACTTGTAAATAAAAGTTAATTAGACAGTTCACACATACAAAAACAACATCTGCACATTTATGAGATTACTGTTGGTACATCGCCTGGTTTTCGGATGATAACTGGAGAAACTGGTGGAGGTTCTCTTAACGAAGATTCTGCCGTTGTTTGTCCAAAAATTTGCGATTTTGCTTTTTTTCTTCATAGGTATAAGATCTCTGATGATCGAGTGGTTTAACTTGGTTAAGTCCTCCGATATAAAGACTTTACCAGCGTTATGTTTCAGATTCTTTTTAGCATAGAAAACCTTGGATTTGCTATTGTAGTCCTTGAACTAAATCAAGATTTGCGGGTTGTCGCCTTTGGATGATGGGTGACATCTGTCTATGTCTCGTACCTGTATGTTGTCGGATTCTGATTTTAGTACAGATTTATTTATAAATGAGATGACAAAGTCTGTCAGTTCTGCCTCTGATGATGATTTAGGTACCTTTAGGTTCGAAATACGAAGAGAATTTCGTCTACCATACTGTTCCAGATCATTATGTGATAATTTGACAGAGTTCATGTCTTCCCTGAGGGATTCAATGGTTTTGTTTAGGTCAGCTATCTGTTTATCCTTTTTTGTGATGATATCTGCTTGTGTAGTGAGTAGTTCACATTGCTTTTCAACCTTTTCCTGAAGCTGTTTGTTAGATTCTGTTAACGAAACCAAGGATGCTGTGATATTTGCTATAGCACACTCAACCACTGGGTTAATGAAGGCTGCCAGGACTGGAGCTGCTTCTTTTTGAAAAGTTCCATCTTTGAAAGTTTTTATAAGCATATCTGAGAAGGAAGCAGTTTTCTTTGGAAATAAGGATGTAGCCATAGTTTGTCGTTTATTATCAGTTTTGAATTTGGGAGACCCTTTCCGCTTGATAGATGGACTTGGTTTGGAACTTTCTGCGTCAGCATAATCCGAATTATCACTATCAGCCATTTTATATTTGAAAGTGTAAATTTAATAAGTAGATAATGTGCTTCTCAGGTAATAAACAATATGTACTCACTGGTCAATACACTACACACAATACACTGTCCTTCTTTGTCCGATAAACTGACCAGATAAGTTTTACATAACAGTTTACACAACAAGCCGCCTTTGTCCAATTAACACAAGTAGAAATTCTTCATAAACGCACTTTTTTTAACTTTTTATAAACATTTTTATACACTGTAAATAAACACCTATAGCTTTTTGTTACCCTCGTTGCGAGATGTCGTTCTCGATGTATTCTGAAAGGAAGTCCTGAGTACATTGGCATCAGCAGCAGAGTGACCTTCATCTAACAAACTGTCATGTACCGTTGAAATTCCAGGCTTCAGCGAGGCGAGTTTGAAACCGGAGATCAGTACCATATCTTTGTTTTACAAGAGCAGAAGCATTGGATGAACGAGTCCCAACCAGGTTAGTACAATAAAATTCTCAAGAGTCGTTAACAGTTCTTCATCTGCCTCAGGAAGATCGCCATGATATTTGATGGATCCATCGGCAAGCGGACAGTTATCTTCAACAAAACTGGTAAGTCTTTGATAAAGGTCGGTCTTTCATTGGACTCGTGGTGAATATTATTGACGTCCAGGAAGTGACTACCCGATGTTTTGAATCCATAATGGAGACATACGGCTCGCCAAACACCTTTCACTGATGTAGAATTCTTCACGATTGTGTTTCGTGATATTACAAGCTGCCCTAGCATAAACTCCAACTGATTACAGCGGTACGTTGTGAGGCCTCTGGGATATTTTCACCATCGTCAGTAAGTCTCCTGAGGGGTGTAGCGTTAATTTTCTTTCCCAAAGTAAAGTCATCTACGAGAAAACGGGCGAAATTCGGGTCCAGAGAAAGTGCGTATTGTAGATTCTGTCGCCAGGCTTCAAAGGTAGTGATACTGTCATTCTAAGTGAAAGACCATTGCTTTGGTGCGCGTGAAGACGCCATCGCTGATAAATATTGACGTTATAAAGTTATTACATGATGTAACAGCTATAGGTAAAAGCTGCCTCGTCATTCACCAAGCGTGAGATTGTGTTGTTTACCGGTTTTATGGATTTAGAAATCTCAAAAAAGGGATTCTCGTTGTGTAGAGATAGGCGAAAAGTTCATAAACCCGTTGCCACCATGCCAGTGAACAAAGGCACAACTTAGACGAAACGACGAACTTCTTAATTTTTCGAAATTAACACAATGTGTAATGCGAAGCTAATGGCAGATAGTCAAGGGAGATAATCCTTCACTGCCAATCCTAATACAGTATCATATAGTGGCGCTGTCTATGTGAAGGGACCGTGTATGTTACCAAGAGTTATTAATGTACGGAAGCGCTTTGGAATCCCTTTATTCCAATGATTATTGCCACATGGAAATACAATACAAAGTTTTATCCAATATATGTTCCATTATACATACGACATTATAATTATCTCGACGGGTAATAAACATTCTTTGATTCATCAAATAAGACGTTAAAGCCAAGAAGCATTCTAAGTAGCTTTTGTTTTATTGTTTAACGGTCGACGAACGCGGAGCAGTTGCTCGCCTGTTTTAATTTGAGGTATTAGGCCTGTTCACCGCACATCTCAAAATACTTAATTTCTTTCAATACCCAACTGAACCACATAGATTTGAAGTCTGAAAAAGTTTATTGTCATTGGTAAGGACTATACAAACTGATCAATCAATGTAAACGAAGCTATAGCATTTCAAACACTTGATTGGAGAAAATTATGAAAATGGATTTTAAAGTGTAATAAAAAATTAATAGAAAAAAATCTGAAAGTCTGAGTTAAGTAAAATGTATTTGGTAGGCTGATTGGAAATCCAGGTAACCACCGTCTGAACTTCTATCGATCTTATTTTCTTCTCAACAACTTTGCTCACATCTGCATATGATTTGCTTGATGGAGAAAATGGAGAAGAAGCATTAACAAGACGTCTAGCTTCAGGGAAGGTTACCTTATCTTACTTTCCAATTTAACTTTCTGGATT
This sequence comes from Panopea generosa, assembly GCA_029582155.1. Classification (NCBI taxonomy): domain Eukaryota; kingdom Metazoa; phylum Mollusca; class Bivalvia; order Adapedonta; family Hiatellidae; genus Panopea; species Panopea generosa. The sequence goes on from CM055905.1 coordinate 44,970,673, forward strand.
TCACGCTCGAGTTTCTATTTCGGACAATCACGCGAGAAAGCCCCGCGGTACCCTTTGCAGTTAACGCAAAGGGCGGGATTTTTACAAGATTTTAAGTTATTGTGCCGTATTTATCCACAACGGGCACAGACATCACTTTTGCATATCTGTCGGTGATGAACGTATTATTGGCAATTAAAACATCGGAGTGGATCGGGTATAAATAGATCGACAGGTAAGGAGAGGTAATTAATTTTTCACTCGCTGGAAGATTTGGGCTGTTGAAGGTCAAAATGAAAGTGTTAGTAGGTGTGGATTTCCGTTACTCCCTGTCGTTTTAAATTAACTGTCATTTCTTCTTTATTGCATTATTCTAGTTGCCTGAAGCGAATAATAACACCTCTAGACGAGTTTTGATGTACTATGGGGTCGGACTTCGACAGGAATATTGGCAAAGAGTTTTGTTGAAAGGAGATTTGAGTGACTTTTCTTCTGACAGTCCATGATAATTTTACCTGATGATAATTTGACTTGAATTTTTAAAAATCACCTCACGCGGTTCACCAGCAATTCCTAGAATTGCCTTGTGAATCGAAAAGGTGAAAGTTTAGTTACCGGGCGTATATCATTAGTCGAGACGATTGTAACAAAACGTGACCAATTGGATTTAGTAAGGTCATCATCTGATTCAGTCTCAATAGGATCATGACGAGCACGCTTGTGTAAAGACTGACCAGGTCCATGTCCTGTAGTTCGTGTTTGATTCGTAGTCCACGTTTCTCATCCGCCCTGAAGCCGAACATGGGAAAACATGCTGCAGATATCTGACAGACAAAATGCCAAGAATACGTGGACAATATACTCAAGCAAAGCAATACATCAGATCCCACATACCCCCATTGTATTTAAATTCAAGTCCCGATAAGACATGAACCGCATCAGCATCCATATACAATGGCATACGTATAACCATATAGTATTTCACTTTACAAGATTAGCCGATAAGCCTGACAGTTTTAAAGGATTTGAAAAAAAGATTATCGGAAGTATATTCTTTGAAAATTAATATTGACAAGTAAATGAGAATGGAAAAAAGTAAATGGTGATGAAATAAATGAAGAAACGGTGATACATTGTAAAATGTAATCCAAGAAAAATATCATGACAGACCGATTGATCAAGACAGGGCCCATCCGACCTCCCGTCTTGACTTGAAATCCGGACCAAAGTGGTGTGTTGCGTCGCAGACTCCTGCGGCACTCAACCATCAGAACTCTTTCATCCAATCGCCCGGTTTGCAACCAACGGTCAACAGGTGAGTTCCTTTTCAGGGAGGATTTTACCCCTCTGCATGAAACAGCAGTAGGTAAATTCTAATCACTAACAACAGGAAAACGCTCTTATAATTTGATGTGAGAAAGTTTGCCAGTTACTTGCAGAAGGACGGTAGTTCTACTCCGATTCATTCAGAGGTCTTTCTCCTCTAATAAAACTGGATATGCCATATATAAATTGATTTGTGTTAAAAATGGTGTTAGTCAATATTATGCTTTATTTGAACTCTGGTACTTGCCCGAGGTCCCTGACCCTTATATGTAAATAATACTCTTCTGCGTTGTTTATATTGTAAATATGTTATAAACACAGTGTTCCGATTTTTGTTCGGAGTGTTGAATCTTGTTTCGACAGTATTTCAGTTAAAAAGGCGATCATCACAACTCTTTGTTCCTGGGATCGGCCAGGCAGTTAACCAATACTAAACATACTTTATCTTTGGATATCACTGACTACTGTATCGTATATTTTGATGAAGATGACTCATTTGTCTTGACAATCGCAATTATTAAGTGATCAGAACTTACGCAAGTAAACTGACAAAGTATGATTTTGTAAAAATAACTATAAAGGGAGGTACTTCACTTGGCATGCCAATGTGTACCAATTACATGGAAATTATTAATGTCATGTTTGAACTTTATTATAATATTGATATATGTTAGAAATGTTCCGTTAACGTTCAGAACATCTTATTTTAATATTAATGATGTAATATAAAATGTAGATACAGTATAAATTAGGTATATTTGACAGCATTGCAGCATGAAAGTGAGGTTCATTACCACAAGTGCTATACGCATTGGATTAAAAATTCAATTCTACAGTTGGAGTTAAATACAGTAACTTGTGTTAAAGTTCAGTTATGATATTCAGATTGAATTTACTAAAATTAGACCAACTGAATTAATTTTAATGAGAAGCTTACTAGGACAAAATACATTGAGACAAACTATCAACTATATGTACAAATAAATGTTATATAAACGTATACTATTTGTGTTGAACAACTGTAACGTTTGCACACCACATTTAAACGATTATTGATTGATGTGGTTAATAAATATCTTTATTAAAAAATAACTTAATTGTTTTTATTTTAGTTTTGCCAATCATGGCTTTAGAAAAAAGATCATGATAAACACATTTAAAAGATTGTGGCTAGGTGGACAATTGAACTCAAAACCCCTGGATTGACATTACGAAGTGAGCTAGCCATACATTCGTACATGTTCATAGTGTGTATTGTGCCCTGATATTCCTACTTGCACATACATGTGTCAACTATTTTACTATTTGTAAAGATGGTTTTATATTGAGATATTGTTAAAGTAAGTAAGTAAAGTTTATTCACGTACATATAGGCCTCCGGCCCATCATACAAATATACAATAAGAACATACAAAAGAATGAGCAACAAAACTAATGTATGAACATGTTTAATAATATTCATGAAAAATAATTATTTTACCAGCTAAACAATAGCCTCACAATTATATTAAACTATTTCTTTTTTTTGAAAGCCCTATTCAGGAACTTCGCAATTTTGCATATGAGTTTTATCATCATTGGACATTAACATATGAAAGCGTTTGTGTCTCTTTAATTAAAATTATTTTCACCATAGACATCCTTTCTTAAAATTTCATACACTGTACATTCCATGAAAAAATGAAATTCAGATTCAATTACTAAAATATATCTCCGAAAATATATTGGACAGATTCTAAAATTTCTATCTAACCCAATTTGACGACCTTTTTCAATCACATGAATATGCGTGGACGTTCTAAATTTTGCCTACGTTTGTCTTGAAGGAAAAGATAAGTCTAAAGATAAATATTTTACAGGATTTAACAATGATTTGAAGTTTCTATATGTATCTGCTTTACATGTACCATACAAGGATTCAAACCACTTCTGTAAGTAACATTCGCGTTTCCTTTGTTTAAACAATTCAATGAACGTACTTGCATAACCAACACTTATGTAATATTTTGTGCCAGTATTTAATACTGTGGCATATATGTAGTGCATATATGTAAGTTGTAGACGGCCACTTTCGCCATAAACAAAACAACTAGCTGCCTGTTGAGGCAAAGAACAATATTGTCTGCAAAATTCTTAATGAGCCTTTCAATAAACTGATACCCCCATGTTTCTGCACCTCAGCATAAGATACGCTTGACCATGCTGTCAGTTAATTTGAGTTGTAGTTTTATGGTTTTTAGCGTCGCTTTCAACAATTTTTCACTCATATCGCGACGGTGTCTACTTGAGACATTATTCCGAGCGCTGTCACACTGGAGTATCATGCCGCAGACATTTTACTGACACCGGGCCGACCAGACCTAAAACTGTCCTCTCAATGCTGAGCGCCAAGCGAGGAAGCTTCTAGTACCATTTTTAAAGTCTTTGGTATGACCAGGCCGGGGATCGAACTCACGACCTTCCGCATGCGGGGCGGACGCTCTACCACTAGACCACGCTGTGGTCCATTTAATTTGAAAATATCTTTCTGGCTAAAGTGGCCATTATGCCGATATTCAAATATACATTCAATAGATTTTAGGGCTTGTTTCGATGAATAATCATGTGTCTTAGCCCACACCAGTTTTGGTGTCATATAAATGCCTAAATAACAACTTCAATAAACTTTTGTTTGTAATACCATATTTCGTAGTTTCATTAAAGCACCTCCATTTCTAAAGATTATTATTTTAGATAAAAATAAGCCTGTTTTATGATGGTACATGTTATTATAGATATAAGATACTGCTCACACACAAGTCTAGAATAGCCGAGTTCTATCCATGCACTTGTTATATTTAGACTTTTTTACGTGTTTTAAAAGGCCAATATCTCATTCATAGTCATTTGATGCCTATTATTCTGAGACAAGCTTTTAAAAGTCGAGCGCGATTATAGTGTTATTTATGTAGCATGCAACTAACTTGATATTGCAATATGTTGTTGCATCGTGCAAGCATTTTTCAGCCACATTGTGACGGTGTCTATTTGAGAGAGTAGTCTTAGTGCAGAGCTGTCACGTTGAAGTATCATGCCGCAGACACATGGTATGCTATCCCGTCCTGTCACATAATACGAACACCGGCTATTAGCGCCAACTAAAGAAGCTGCTAGTATCATATTTCAAGTGTTTGGTATGGCGCTCCGGTGATCGAACCCATGACTTTCCGCATGCTATACCACTAGACCACGATGTGGTTATGGCAATGTGATACCTTTTCAATTAATGTATACATAATTAAAGCCTACCGGATAGGGTTAGTATTGAATTAAAGTATCATACGGTTTGGGATTAACTATCTATAGTGTTGGTGTATACAATACAACACAATACTGGGATGTTACAATCGCAATGTATCGATAAGACCGACGCGATTTGTTTATTATGTGGTCACAAAATCAATTGTGATGCAACTTTGATGCATTTTGATTTGAAAACGCGATGAAATGTAATTGATTTATTTTCCGTGTAAGCAATACAGCGTTCTAGTGAAACCGATACAGCATGCTATATGCAGATGTTGGTCAGCCCCGAAATGTTTATACACACATGCTGATATTGCAAGTTATGTATGGTTTAAAGGTATTTTTTTATTTACGTATTTTACTTATATTCTAATGCATACGTTTATGATAATTTCATATTTAAACTTTTAAAAAACTTAAAATCAAGTACATTTCTTTTGTAATTCAAAACGGTATTTAATGTTTTATTTTTTTGCACAAAAATTTATGTTTTAATGTTTTTGTTATGAAATAATTCAGTGGACATAAAAAAGAAATTAATAAAGAGTATGTATTATTGGGATACTAAATTTATATCACGTGGTTCTTAAAGACCAAAACTAGTGTCTTATTAGCAATAATGGGAATATGTCAATGACCAAAACACCTTCACAGTACGTTTCATGAAAACAATGCGGGAAACAACACTTTACGCGCGGCATATTAATTGAATAAAGAGATTAAATAATGTAATTGGTTGATAATTATGTTAATACAGTATAATTCGCATATCATTGTTTTGAATTACTCAATTTAAAAAAAAAAATTCCACACATATTAAATTAAAGGTGTTTTAACGCATGAAAATATAATAGTACTCAGGTTACTTCCTAACGTTTAATAATTCGTTCTGAAACAAATATTTTAAGTACAAACATGTTTATTTTTGTGCATTTTTATGTTCGTTTTATAGCCATCGCATTGATATCGTGTAATTAGCTTAATACATATTAGTTATGTTAGACCATTATCAAATGTTTATAAATATTACAGCATATTGATTTGTAACGTTTGTTTTAAGAACAGTAAAATAATATACAAATCTAATAATCGTTGTACAAACAAGGTCAGGGACGCGCGTCAGTCTAGGTCCCCAGCATGGGATTGACTAAATGCCAGATCTCCTCCGCCTGCCTGTGTTTCAAGTCTCAGAAACAATGAAGCGAGTATGTATTTATTACCTTAATTACTTCCTACCCCTTCCCCGGAGGCAAATCTTGTAATTTTATTGGGGGTAATAATATGTTTCTGCTAGAATGTAATTGAGTTAATATATTTCAACACAAGTTGTTCAGATTTTTAAATTTGATAGTTGACTGGACATCGATATTCAGATAAATTGATAATGAATTCAGGTTTTATAAACAGATAATAGAGCGTGTTTTTTTTTAAAAAAATGTTATCGGTTTTCTCCAAATTTGTGTTTCTTCAATTATGCGATTCAGTTTTAAGTTTAAATTTTTCAAAAAAAAGAGTCTCTCGTATATTCAAGTGGAATGCGACAAATATTTATTTGTTGTGACAACACAATCTTATGGTATTATAACACGAGGTATTTAAGGAAGTTATTAAAAATGAATAATGGTCAAATACCGTTTTAGGATTTATTAAAAACAACAACATAATTAAAATACGATTTGAATACCAGTGCACGTGTGCCGTTAACTCGGACAATAATGCGTCCGACTGTCAACCCTGGGGTCGCGAATTCGAATCCTCGGCCGACACCAGTCTCTGTGATAACTGATTTACGACATAATGTCTCATTGTAATTCTGTCTCTTTCAAATACAAATTTATATAATTAAATAACTAATAATTTTATTTAAAAAACAATATCAAGTTTAAAATATCATTTGAATATCAGTGCACTTGTCCGTTAGCTCAAACATTAATGCGTCCGAGTTTCAACCCTGGGCTCTGGAATTCGAATTCCCGCCCGAAACCTGTCTCTGTAATTTTTGCTTTACGACATCGTGTCTCATTGTCATTCTGTCACTTTCATATGCAAGTTTGTAAAATTGTATCTAAAGAAAACAGTATCAAGTTTGAAATATTATTTGAATATCAGTGCTATTGTCCCCGTTAGCTCAGACATTACTCATTGTCATTATGTCTCTTTCAAATATATTTTATTTATTTATAGTAACACATTATAATAATTTTTATCTGTGTATTAATTATAAAATAAACTATATCAAAGTATATTTAAAGTTGTAATTAAAATTAATCAACTTATATTATATTTCTACACATTTAATTTAATCAAACGATTTAAGCGTTTAAGTAAAATGCATGATTTTCTTTTTAATACTGCATATCAAAAACACCAAAACCAGCTTATCAATCGAAAGACTTATAAACGTCCTTGTCAAAACTAATAGATATATTACACCCGATGGCATATATAATTCGTCACACCTACTTGATATTTGTGCCAAAGCGGAATGATACCTGTATGTTTTATCACGGTCTTAAGGAAGTAATTGGAGTTATCTCCAATATCATGAAATTGTGCAAGGGCAATTATCGGATAACTCTTGGGAAATGTCTAAAATAATCCAGTATGAGAAAGTTAACCTGTACTCGAACACACCAATTTCCGCAAGTAACTGATAAATGTTCTCACTTGAATCGGCGGCAAGAGACGTAGGACAACAATACATAATATATAATATAAATCATCATGGAGACTGTGGCCGGGCGGGGATTCGAACTCACGACCCCTAGATTGAATGTAAAACGCGCTACCGAGTAAGCTAACTGAGCACGACAGGGAAGTCTGTGAAGATGGACGTTTTATTAAGATATCCCTCAGTTTTATTTGACAACAAAGAATTGTTTTATGTCTGCAAATGTCAAATTGCTTTATAATGCACTATATCTAAATAGTATGGTTATAACCGACACTAGCAGCATATGTCCGGGCGGGGAGTGCATTAGATAAGACACTCGTTTGTCAACTCCGGATCGTAATGTTCGGACCCTATGACCGGTATATTCTCCGTTATAAACTTAGCTTAGATCTGTTCTATTTCAAGAGCAAGTCTATATTGTATTGATCAGTTCATTTGGTCCCTGTCGGGCCCGATTAGCTCAGTCGGTAACGCGTCTGACTATCAATCCAGGGGTTGTGAGTTCGAATCCCCGTAAGATTAACTGATCGTCTGTTAGCCCTCGATGGCATAAAAATGACGCTAAATAATCAATCAATCAATCATTTGGTCCCTTGAATTCGTTGCAACTCACAAACATGTATATAATTATAATATGCTATTTTATTTCTCTACTTCAAATGGACTTGGACTTAACATCCGGTTCGTTAGATTTGTCGGGAATCACAGACACTGAGATAAAGATGCATGTATATGAACACTGCCATTAAAGTACCAACGTGAAATGCAATTTCAAACGACATTTAAAATAAAACGTTCGAAGGTTCGTGAAGACAGATTCTTGAGCAGTCCGCGTGTTCCATCTGTTAGTAATCATGATTCGTCCGTCAGATGACCTGGCCAGTCAGCATTAGTACTTGGTAATTCTGCAAATGTTCATTTTCTGTCAACAAGTCCACCGGGAATTCAACAAGCAAGTCAACCGGGACTATCACCAAGTCCACCTGGAATTGTCCATTTGGTTCGTCTGTCAGTAAACCTGGCCGACCATCCAGCCCACGTTGTTCGTCTACAATTCCTTTTAATCAGTCCTTTATTTCACCGAAAAGATGTAATCAAAAAATAACAATATGTGTGATAAGGGTGAACAACATTTCTAATCAAGATTTGGATTGTCACTTCATACCAATAAAAAAAATAGAAGCAGACTTTCAATCAAATATGAGGAAAATGCTATAATCAAAGTATACACTTTCGTTTTAATTGCACAAGCCATATGAATTTGTCATTCACGAAAAATAAGCATGATATTAGCGAACCATTTTCAGCCAGTCCTTGTATTTTCCGGGCAGTTTATTTGATTTTCTATCCTGCTTGCAATCAGTTTTCTTTTTATCAGTCACTTTTCCATCGAATGCACTCAACAAAAAGGTCAGTCATTCTTTCTGTATTTTTTTTTGTATTTCAAATACATTGTATAGATGGTTTTGAGCAACAAGCAGTATCAAACATCACATAAAACAGTTATTCTTTTTTCAAATGTCAAACTACATGTTTTACACTAAAAATTAACAGTCGGGTATAATAAACACTGCATGACTGTTGTTTTTACACATCCAAAGAGTTTCAATGAATCAAACATACTTGGTGGCAAAGATACGACGATATTGAGTAAAAAGTGCACATGACACCCGGTGATAAAATACTAAGGTTGACTCGCTAGGTCAAAGTGCTTCTTTATTTATATGCACTTAGACCTTTATTTGCATTCACCCCTTGATTTGTACATCATTACTTTATAGATGTTGTAGTTACAAAAAATTAGGTTTTAACTTACTTTGTTGACAAAAGCCATGCCAAATTTTAGAAAAAATCTCATCACTTTTGGACAATATCCCGGTGAACGTTGTACCACCGTGAATATCAATGCCTAATTGAAAAGAGCAAACACGTATAGAGTGGATCAATGGAAATGTTAAATGCACGCATAGTACTAAAATAAACAGCAATCAACAACTAGCGTGTATCCGTCCTTTCCTCGTCTATATTCTATATAGCAAGTCCGTTTACAAACAAGATTTGCTACTGTAAGTCAGCATCTATATATAACAGGATAGTGTTAATGTCATTGTAAAATATATCCTGAAAAATAGCACCAGTTTAGCTTCTACAAATGATAATGTTGTAGGTAAATGATTCTGGCAGAAAAAGCATTTCGTCTTCGCTCATCTTTAAGATAAAATTTTCAATGCTGCCATTTTGGTGTGTGTTATTGCTGACCGATTATACATATGGACCAAAGTTGACACCAAACACATGGGCATGCTGCCGTACTTGTATGAGAAAAATATACTTATACACTTATTTACATCGTCTTGTCTTCTAATGTGATAACGAGGGGAAGCGAGGTTACACTCGTTCTCCGGGTTTAAGTTTCATGGTGGAGATTTCGCTACATGGATAGGTTTATTTCGATTATGAATGCACACACGAACATGTACAGTAAATATAACTATGATATACATGATGCATAATGAGCCGTGGCATGCACGCCATCACCAGAATAACACAAAAAAAGAATAAACTCCTCTTTCCAGTGTGGTCCTTTGTGCTGTTAACATGATATATAGAGGCAATCATTCAATCAATCAAAACCATAATTATCAAAAATATTAATTGCATTTTTAACTTATTAAGAATCAAGTAGATGATCACATGCAATATTTTAACAATGTGATGCATATTCACTTTAATTACCGATCGTTCCCTGGTGGCGACTCCTGTCGTCATGATGCAAGAATGCATTGCACTTTGTTCTATACATTGTTGCTCTGTTGTACAGGTCCTTTCTTACTATAGCTTTTAAACAGCTATATATAGTAAATAATTGAAAAGTAGGACGCTTCAAAATTACCATTTCTGGTTTGAAGAATATATAGGTGTGAAGCGAGAAAACTTAAATTAATCCGTAGACGAAATTAAATAAACCTACCGACTAATGTTGATCTCTTTGAAAACAGTAATTAGCAAGAAATATGCATTTTTTACGAAATCCAAGTTTCTACATTTACGAAGGCTGTACACATCCGGTACTGACACGGATTGAAAATGTCGTCATTACATGATAAGCCAAAATTTAAACCTTATAAAATATAATAAATAATAAAATATCAAAAATACTACATAATAAACATCAAAACATGTCAAACGATATACTCTTGATGTCAAAAATTAAATAGTTTTTGTTTAATAATGTTCAACTATAATTTAACGTTATCGTGTGTGTACGGAAAGACCAAAAACGTATTTTCCCGCAATCTGTCAAACGGTACTTGATAACCAATCAAAATCATACAAGATATTCGCACCGTGCAACCAGAAGTAACTAGGCAAGGCAAATGTCGGACTCGTTTAGGAACGTAAAATATTAATTTTATAGGCAAAATACGACCTATCTGTTGTTATTCCATGATGTATGTTTAGAATATTATTTTCTACGAAGTGTCCTACCTTTCCATTATTTACTATATATATATAGCTATCCAAAAGCTATAGTAAGATAGTTGTTGTTTGTTGTATGGTGTTTAGCGTCGCTTTCAACAATTTTTCAGTCATATCGCGACGGTGTCTACTTGAGACAGTATTCTGAGCGCTGTCACACTGGAGTATCATGCCGCAGACACATGGTATGATACCCCACCCAGTCACATTATACTGACACCGGGCCGACCAGACCTAGAACTTTCCTCTTAATGCTGAGCGTCAAGCGATGAAGCTTCTAGTACCATTTTTAAAGTCTTTGGTATGACCCGGCCGGGGGTCGAACCCACGACCTTCCGCATGCGAGGCGGGCGTTTTACCACTAGACCACGCCGCGGTCTTTTAGTAAGATAGGGCCTGTGCTCTGTTGGAGGCTTCATTTAGCTGCAACGTCGTCTGTAACGTTCCCAGCTCCGTAGCTCAGCTGGTTATGTTACATATAACTACATTTGTTTGTATTGTCTTATATATTTGCACTCTCTTTACCTAAACTCGAATTAGACTTTTCTTCAGTCGATTCCATTTCTGAAGTCGAGGAACCTGGACTGCTTTAACTCTCAGAACTTTCTAAATCTAGAACAAATGTTTCTTAACAGTTTTGTCAATTTTTATCCTTTCTTATTGTATTTCTGCCTCTTATATCCTTTTCTTTGAACTTTTATTTACTGTTTTTTACTTACACATAACAGTATTTTTTTTAACTTTTAAATCATGTTTGGTAAGTGTTATCCCCTAATGTTATTATATATTGCAAGTGAAGAAATATTTTCTATACCCTTCATCCATTTTAGTTTTTCTTATTACTGCTTTTGCAAGTCCGGAGTTTCCTTCAGTTTCTCCAGTCGTTTCTCTTCCTTCTCAAACTGACGAATCTTGACTAGTTCTTCGTCGCTGCTATCTACTGTCTTTTTCCATCCATTTCTTCTTCTCTCACTTTGTTTTCTCCGATCAGCTAAAACAAACTGATTCTGTATTCATTGTTATTGTCGTTACAGTGTCTCTTATTACGGCCAAGTCTAAAAACACAGACGTAGCTTCTTGTAGTCTATTATTATCTTTGTTCACTTCGATGTTGCTGGCCCCTACCATGCATACGTTTCATAACAAATATTTATGTCCTTCTATTAGTAGATATAATGTTGTTGCTGTATGGTGTTAAGCGTCGCTTTCAACAATTTTTCAGTCATATCGCGACCGTGTTTACTTGAGACAGTATCTAAGCGCTGTCACACTTGAGTATCATGACGTAGACACCTGGTATAACACCCAGTCACATTATACTGACAACGGGCCGACCAGACCTAGAACTCTCCTCTTAATGCTGAGCGTCAATCGAGGAAGCTTCTTGTACCATTTTTAAAGTCTTTGGTATGACCCGGCCGGGGATTGAACCCACGACCTTCCGCATGCGAGGCGGACGCTCTACCACTAGACCACGCCGCGGTCTTAGTAGATATAAATACCATATTAAATATCAGCGACGGAGCTGTTTCTTTCTACAATTCCGTATATGGAGAAATGACGCAAACGTGTCGCGACTTATATATATCATGCTCAATGGCCAAACGATTCATTGGTTTTGGTGCGTACATGCATGCATCTACATACTTAGGTACTGGTACTATACTACGATAGTACGATTTCTCTGGTCGGATATAGTTGAAAAATATAGAGTTCACAGTCACATATATGCACAATTCAACCAAGTTTGCATACCATATATCTGAGGTTATTCACGCCGTCTGAATTATTTAGAAATTGGGTCTAAAATATTTAAATATGCACTTCTATTTCCATTTCTGGTTAATGACGCGACGATTTTTTTCCAAAGTCAACTAAGAACAGCCTCCCTACCATTAATATATGCAGAACAGAAATCAAGATTTGCCTGTTATTCCCTTATAAAAATTTTACAGACGGTGTCAACACAGATTGTTTATACACTTATATCTGATAAAAGCAAAGAACATAACCAAAAGTAGAACATAGCAGACGGAGTTTTATATGTTCATGAGGAGCAACCAAACATGCAGCACATGTCATGCCCGCTGGCACCGACTAAGCGGTATTCTATTCTCAGGCAACACTTAAAGAGCTGTCATAGTGTATAACACTGAACAGAAGCTAACATAGGACAATGATGAAAGTATTCAAGAATTCAAAGGAATTAGTAATTCCGAGCAGAAGTACCGGGTGTCTCTAAACGGTGCCACACAGCACGAATCGCTGTCATTGTGAAACTCATGATTTATAAAATGCACAAACCTTTAGTTGTATGCAGATTTGTAACATGTATAGCCCTTCAGCCCACACACCATTACAGACTTTAGCCGTATTTTATTTTCGCGCCACTTAACGTGGTTTGGCAGATAGTTTCCATAACACCACAACAGTAATAACAGAAGTGTCGGAAGCAAGTTTATTGTCCTAAATTTACACCAATATGCATGGCAGAACATTTTCTGGAAGCGACACTTCACATTAATAATACGATTCAATGAATTCTCATCCATTACTGGCCCATTAAGCCATAGCCGTTAATCTCTTATGCCAATGTCCTTTGAAATACAGCTCATTATTTATAACTTCACTAATGCATATAGCGTTCGACTTGAATAACAAGTGAGCTGCAAGTCGATTAGTTCGGCTTCATCAAGGACACGGTCAATGAAGCTAGTGCAGTGCATATTAAAATTAATGGTAATCATATGAGCCTTTGTCTTGATTTATGAATTTACAATTGAAACGTTAAGTTACATTAACAACATGCGGAACTCATTGATTGATGACGATTCTGCCACACAGTGTTTAAGTATGGGACATTGGAATACCCACACGTCCTAATATTTGAATCACAGCTCATCCGCATGGCGTAATTCGAACATGTACTATTGTCGAGACAGCTATCGACATACTAGCGGCATCAGGGTTGCAAAAGTCGCGCCTATATCCGGTATAGACCTGTATACAATGCAGTGAGAGGTCAGGAAAATTGAAAGTGTAATGTATTAGAGGCATCAGTTATATATATATATATATATTATTTCTAAAATGGCCTGCTTTGACCACAATGCAATTTCGGCGAATCTTCGCTGCAGATCTGGGTTGTCTGTAAATAAATGAACGAATCGAGGGAATGGCCGAATCTAATGTTGAGAGAACTTGTGGCCAGACCCTTTTGCCTTAAATTGTATTTGACTTATATGCATGATAAATATTGTAATATGTGTTTATTTGGCAATAAAATATGTTTAAACTAAATTACGGAGAGATCACATAGTGCATTTTATAATAAGTTTTGATTGGTACTTGAATACAATGATGGGATATTGTCTTTTTCTAGGTCTTCAACAAATCGCAACTGAAAACCATGACGAAAATGCAGTGGACAGAGTGTTAGTTACTCTCGCCATGGGGCCATGGGGTTTGATCCTGATGGTATATCAAAACAACACTTATACTGATTCTGCCCAAAAAAAGGTCGCTGACTTTCGCCCAACACAATTAATTGCGTTGTTTGATAACGTGTTATCCCAGCCCATACCTGTACGATTACATCGCCCCCATCGATTGACCTTAGCAACACAATTTTCGTCGAATCGCTCACCACGTATCTACGGCCGCCTGCATGGCTAACATTGAATTTTGATTCGTCCGAGAATAGCACTGAACGCCAATGTTATTGGCAATCTCGTTCTTGCTATATTGTGTCTGGGCGTAAATATCCCACATTTTTTAGGTCTGCTGCACCTCAAGTCAACAGCTTTCGCACGGTTCGAGGGTGCATACGGCGCCTAAAATGGAAATTGATGATGGAAAAATGAAGATAGGATATTTAACAACGAAACTCTTTTTTCGATATTTGATAATTTTACTAACCCATGGCCTCCTATCATAGCCCTAGCAATGGTGGTGGCCTGCCGGAAGCGATTTTACGACGCAGCATGCGCATGGTTCCATGCTGTCTACCTGTGGTTATTCGTGGGTCTTCTGGTACCCTGGCGTTCTGTGACTGCTAAAGTTTCATTATATCGTTGTTCAAGCCGTACGATTGTAGAATGGTGGGACAGCGGGACCCATTCCCATACGAAGCATCCCAATTGCCTGGATCGGATATCATTCCGCAGACGTGGCATGTCAACACTTTAAAATTGTCTTGATAAGATGTGTTTTTAAAATGGTAATAAATTGTCTACAATTTTTCATCAAAGTTGTTAGGCTTTCTGTTTGTATTCAAGATCGACGTGCAAAACAGGAGTTTCATACTCGATCGGTTAGATAGGCTAAAAATTTAAGTCCACTTAGAGGTAAAGGTCATCAGACTGGAATAAAAATGGAATATAAATTTTAAACAAAAATTACAATCTTGCGTATTGCAATAAATATGTAACCCAAAAAATATGTGTTTTTAAAGTCTGTGAGTGTATGATCACATTTGCGTTTGAGTTTACGTTTTATATTGACAATGGATTCAGTATTGTTTTCATCTGACTAATTGTTTATTCCAATATGCAGTACTATAGCTTTTGCGTTTCATATCTGGATCCGTTTCCGACATATTCACAATCGTATGTTCTATTAGTCTGACTCTTAATATTAACTTTAAGCTTAGAGCCTGACATTCTATTTTAATGCAAAACTTTTGTAATCGAATTTCCAGTAAAAAAAAAGTGTTTTTTCCAATACATAAATAATCATTTCATAATACACTTGACTGAGAAAGTAAATCATTTAATGTATTTTGCAGTTCTTCATTTTCTAACTTATGTTCATTATATTTAATTGATTCTGTAATATTGCGTCGGTCTGTTTCTGACATAATAATATATAATTAAATAAGTTTTAGCTATGGGTTTTATCCAGTTTCGTCTGTGATTTTGTCACCACAGAGAGGACCCAGTGTCATCATTATCCAGTGCTTGCTACTTGCTCGAGAATATGTCTCCGATATATTCGAGAATTGTTCACAAATGCTTCTTCTTGTAGTGAATGTTCAATTTTTCCTGCAAACAGCCCGGTATCTGATGACAAAGTATCATATATTGAGTTATCAGTTATCTCCACTGGTACCATTAAGCTTACGTTAAACACATGACCATTCTCTTGCCCGGCTTGGTGCTCTTTCTTTACTGGCTGTGTCCAACAATTTAGAAACAAGGTGATCTTGTAGTATATATACTATAAGTCTTTGGAATATTGTTTGTTCGAGAATTACGTCGCCTGTTAACCATGGACTAGAGGAGTTGTGGTCAAGGAATCTTCATTTCGAAATTGTTGCAGTGCTTGGAGAAAACATTTTGTTTTTTACTGTACAAACGTTTCCTTTATTTTTCTGAAAGGATTCAGTATTTTGAGATTGTACGCAATCAACAAGTTTGTAGAACACATTCTTGTGATGTCCTAACAGCCATTCCTTTGTAGAAATAAAAGGTAATCACAACATTTTTTGGCTATTTTTAGTGTACTTGTCTCAATTCCATTATTACTATTAATGTTGGCATGGAACTTCTAACGACCTTGTTAAATGTTATTTAATTCAGCATACGCGATATCAGATATAATCATAATACTAATGTCATCAGTATTTGTTGAACATTTAACAGAAAAAAGAGCGTTCTTTTTAACATCATCTTAATTATCCGATCCGGATCCATATCCCATAGCAGTCCGTTAGATACATATATACATACATCAATATCTAAATTTATTTATATTTACACATTTTCGTTGGAGCTGGAATTGTTTTACTTGTATGATTAATATCTGTAATCCGTCTATTTTTTTTTTTTTTTTTTTTTATTGCCTCGTTTAGTACAAAACAGCTACAGTAAGAATTCTATCATTTGCAAACATTTCTTAAAGCGCGTGAGCGTGACGTTTTTTCATCAAAGGCAAATTCAAACATAGTGGATGGGTTAACGCCGTAAATATTTGTTGTTGTTCATCTTAAAAGTTATTATAAATAGTACACGTCAATAACCTTTCCGTATTAATGCTTCCCACTCACAATTAACACGTTTAAATTGCACTTTCAAGAAAAGTCTGCCTTGCTTTAGTTGCTGCGGATAGTAAATTTATATCATTTTATGTTTTTATTTGTACATTAAGTTAAGGAATATGTAGAGAATGAAAGGCAACTGATTGATGATATTTAGTGAACACTCGCGTATTTACGCAAAATCTCGCAATATCTCATTTTCAATTAGCTTAACTTCCATTCGTCCCAGGAACACAAATCACTGTTCTTACACTGCAGAATGAAATTCTCATCAAAATAATACAATTCTCAGCAATTTGTGCTGAAAATTTTTGAAATACTTAATACATTATTTTGTTTAAATCTTAGCAAATGAATAATTGTTAATAAGTTAAATCTGCCGTGATCGAAATAACACTTGTTAGCCATGACGGATACGCCCAAGAAGAATAAAGTGAGATCTGTAGAGCATGAAACGCATGGCAGCAGTCTGGCTAGCTCAGTCACAGATAATTTCACAAACCTTTAGGGAATAATAATTCTAAAATTCAACATAAATGCTGGTATTGTCTGGATTAACATTTTAATGGGACAAAATTTTTATATAAAAAATGTACAATTGACATTTGAAATAAATTCTAGTTACATTCTACTCATTAGTCAACCACTGTAGTTATTTTAAATACATTCCACTCGATTGTTGACATAACGAATCTTTATTGTATGGTATTCACAGCAGATTACAAACACTTATCAGACATTCAGATTTATTCCGAAGTTGCATTTTCCCATCTCCAAACAACCGCAGGCTTAATCATCATAATAGAATTTCAGAAAGTCACGATTCGAAGACGTTTGCTATTATTGCAAAATCAGTTTGTTAGTGGATGTCTGGCCATTATAAACGGCGAAGTATAAAATGAATGAAGTCATATGCACTTGAGACATGTTTTTTAAAACGAAATGTCAAAGAAGGACGTTGCTTACATACATATTTAGTTTAAGACCCTGGCCTTTGTGATTCATACTAATGGTCAGCATTGGGTTGCATGTTTACCCTTAGATTTGTGTGTATGGTGTTTTTGCTTTATGTCATGTAAGAGTAGCTTAGTCGTCATTTTTTGGGATTCACAAGGCTGATAACCAATATAAAAAAACAACCGTATATCTGCAAATCATTAACTTCCCTACATATGCATAGGTAGGAGACTCCTAGACAGTCCGTATATCTGCAAAACACTGATTGTCTTATCCACGCATTCAGCGGTGGCAAACCCCTAGACAACCGTATCTCTGAAACTCATTGATTACCGTTATCATGTATTCAGAGGTTGGAGATTCCTCAGACAGACCGTATCACTGCCGCAAGTCATTGCATGACTTCCCCACATATTCAGAAGTGGGAGACTTATAAACAGCCGTATATTTGCATGTCACAGATTAACTTATGTATTCAGAGGTAGGAGACTCCTAGACAGACTGTATCTCTGCACGTCACTGATTATCTTCCCCACAGTCAGAGGTGGACACTGCTGTACGTGCAATTCTGAACACATTGTAAATGGTTCTAAATGTGTTTGAAATATATAGATTGTCCTCTGTTAGTCCAAATATGAAGGAAAAAACATGGGGTTGACCAGATTGTTTTTTCTAAATTTTGATCTTTTGATGACAGCTCTTCATTTTGACAATTTTGCCGATTTGTTGCAGTGTACCACTACGTATCTTTAAACTGTTTATCTTCATCCACCAGCACCCATTGTCATCCAAACTCGTGCACCAATGTTCTTATATGTACAAAGAAATATGACTATTTTAAGCATTTTCAACAAAAAAATATGTCCAAACGATTTACATTGCTCTTATTTATTGGTCGAAATAATCTTGTGACCATCAATAAGGGGAGGTTATGTGTAAGTGAGACCTTCATGACAAATCAACACAATGTTGCCGGGCGTTGATTCTAACTCAAGACCTTAGGGTCCACAGTCAGAAGTATTACCAGTTGAACTATCCTGACATAGACATGTGCATAGTGCATATTCTGCCCTCATATTTCAACTTGCACATACATGTATCTACTTTTTTTTTTTATTAAAAGTTAAATGATTGATAGAGATATGCCTGTTTTCTCTCGTGCATATTATCCATATTAAGCCCGACTGCACATATAGAAACACAGTTTATAATATAACAATTATTCAATATAACAAATTTTCGGATGAAAAACATGTTTTCTCCGCCACCTTACACACTTCAATCTTGCAACTGAACAGAATATCTTCTCCGGAATTGTAAGTGTGAAATTGATCATTAAGCTACGGATTTTGGTATTGTTCATAAAATAGTGTCGCTTTGCGTTATCAACAGCACGCTGTACAATAATTCATGCCCTTTAAAGCGCATGACCAGTGTTTTCTACCATTTTGTTCAATATACAGCTGGCATAATCATAATATTTAGCATAGATTATGATGCGAAATACCGTTGCTAATATTTGAATTATACCTGATCTGTGGAATAACGTTAATGATTTAGCATATATAATTTTAATTATTTCCGTAAACGTTTGGAAATTTCCGGGTATCATCGTTTCAACCCGATTAAGCAGTTAATTTTAAATTCAGATTTATACAGCCGTTCTTGTGGTATTCATTCAATGCGCAGTGGCTAAATCTAGGGATTATGATCCGTGTTCGATTCCAATGACAAGTATCTTTTATATTTTGTTAATTTCCCTACCAACATTTTTTTTAACAGTTTCTAATATAAAAAGTGGACAAAATATTTTTCCAAATATGCATTTATATCTTTGCACATATCTAGCGACCGTTCTAATACTGAATGATTACGGAATAGGCCGAGTTTATATGATTGAATCTGAAGTTTTAAGATAATTTCCGTCAAGGAATAGTTCATTTGCATATAAAAATTACTGATCAGTAAATTCAAAAGACGAGTTATTCATGTTTAAGAAATGTATCGACCTACCAGAGGCGGTACTATGTTTTTAAGATAATCTGAACAGCGTTGTTATGAATTTTATAATATTAATTTATAAATTAGTCTTTTACGTTCACGCCCTTGCGAACGCGGTTCTTAAGATGGTTCTTCCTAAATATTATATTTACTGCAGAATATAGGTAGACCTTCAGTATGACCTTAACATTGAAGATGAGGGTGTTTGGTTTTGCACATCACCTGAAAGTTTTAAAGTTAATGTGCCAAATTATTTTGCAATCCATCGCTACACATCATACTGACTGACAGTAGCAAGAAATTGATCTTAAATGTGGGGGACACGAAATTGGGTTCTGGCCTCAAAACCGGACACGATTTTGGACGGACGGACGGTCAGTTATCTAAGTCGAAAGCAATATGTTTCACTCATCCCGACTTTGCGAGGTAGGTCTTTAAAAGCCGAAATGGATCTTAATAGATATTTTTCCTTTGTGAATAATAAAACCTACTAGTCTCATCCCGACATCAATGAGACCGCGGTGTGTTCTAGTGGTAGAGTGGCCGTCTCGCATGCGGAAGGTTGTGGGTTCGATCCCCGGCCGGGTCATACCAAAGACTTTAAAAATGGTACTAGAAGCTTCCTCGCTTGACGCGCAGCATTAAGAGGAGAGTTCTAGGTCTGGTCGGCCCGATGTCAGTATAATGTGACTGGGTAGGGTATCATTCCATGTGTCTGCGGCATGATACTCCAGTGTGACAGCGCTCAGAATACTGTCTCAAGTAGACAACGTCGCGATATGACTGAAAAATTGTTGAAAGCGACGCTAAACACCATACAACCAACCGACATCAATGGCATCCGAAACTATGCAAATACCCATTAAGCTTTCATTTGATTGAACAGTTTATTATAAAGCAATCGGACCTTCTCGGTGAACTTCACTGCTTAACAAATCAGAGATACAGTCAAACCTGTGTAAGCGGTCATCTCTATTAAGCAGCCACTTGTCTTAAACAGCCACATTTGCAATTCTATGCTTTGAGAACAAATTAACCTGTATTAAGCAACAACCTGTCTTAAAAGGCCACTTTTGTTCCTTCCCTTGACTGACTGCTTAATGCAGGTTTGACTGTATATCGAAATTCAACTCGTTTATACCGTTGTTGAGACAGATACAACATAGTCTGCATATTTCGTTCTATTGACAGATACCCGTATTGTCTTTGTTCATAAGCTCAATTGTTTCATAAAAGCGTTGTTTCTGGCTCAAGATGGCCTCTACAATATCGCAAACCATATCCAACCGTGAAATTGCGAATGTCAGTTAGGAAAAGTAATTCCGTCATTATTTGGAACATTTGATTAAATTGCCATCGGAAATTGATACTTACACGCCGGCAAAACCTATTCCACGCAGTTAAATAATTAATACGTGATATAAAAGTTAACATATCTATTAGAATCAGTGTCAAGTTACGAGCTAGGCTGACATTTGCTATGCATTTGATAGGGAAATATCTGGCAATCCTATTACAAAAACTGGCTGAAGCAGCAATGATAAAACCCTTTTTCGTTAATTAACTCTAAATGTATTGACCATGCCGTCGGCGATGTTGTTTCACATATTTGTAACATAGTATTATGTTGGATCATTTTGTAAAACATATCTACTACACTCAACTCCAAAAGAAGCCTTACATTTTTTATTTCACTTGTATGTCAGAGATTAATAAAGGAAATAAATGAGTTTTTACACATAACAAGACCATTTTATTTTCAATAGAATGCAAAAATAGTAAAGGTGCTTTTAAAGCGTTTTGACTTATTTTATCTCAAAAGAGACTACTTAATTACTCCAATATCACGTGTGTATGTTCTACCTGTGGCGTTGTGTCAAAATGGTTCCAACATTTGGACGTCTGGCATGAGCACCGAACGCTCTAAGTCGACGGCGTACTGTGTGTGATGAAACAGCTCGTCTGCAAAAGAAACATATCAGCAATTATTGTCGGGATCGACTGGTTAACGTTTCTGGCGGCTAATCAGCGCGTGACAGAACTAGGTAGTACCCTAGGATTCGGCCGTTAAGCGTGATTAATAACTTTGCTCCACAATCGATGCAATATTAATAAGTTTATACTCACTCAACCGTATCTGTTATTAATTAAGATAAAGGTACAGTGCGTACATACTTTAATTAATCACTTAATTACTGATTGCAAAATTAGACACTAAATATCTTTAAAATTGCTTGTTGAAAACAAACCAAACTTATCCACGGTAGCCAATGATGTTTTGCTGTATCAGACGCAGGCTTGAATCGGTTGCGGAGATGGGGGGGGGGGGGGGGGGGGGGGGGGGGGAGGGTGCAGTCATGCGTGAACGGAAATGCCGAACACCCGCTGCCACCGTCATGCCAGCGCGCAGCATCCTAACTGCTACTGAGCATTGACCGTCACCCGCGTTCCCCTGTCAGTTGTTTCTGGTTAATCTTATACTGAGCATGTGTTGAAAACATGAGTGCAAACTATTCTCACGTGCAATTAATGACAGGCCGACAACGGGCGAATCGTTAGTTTCGCTATATTCGTGCGTTGCGTGTGTGCACGGACACACAATCCCAAGTAAATGGTGGCAATGGATTCCCAGTTGATAATTCAGCATGTGCATAATTTATTAATGAAATTTGGCATACAATAAAACAGATATTTAGAAAATAAAACTGTAATGTTTCTTTTGGAGTTGAATGTATATTGCATAAAACATTGTTTAATCTAATCTCAAAGAAAGCAATACAGCATATTGCACACATTTTATTTGTTGTAGGTGATGTGATACGTCGTCGGCAAAAAGGGTACACGTGTTGTCAATGCAAATAACAAGCATTTTTCCTTAATCAAGCGTCAGTTGGAGAATGTCTCCGTTTGTCGTCAATACCAACAGTATTGACATCAGAACCAATTACTCCCAAGTTTTAATACAGATAAATTGGGCAATTTGCGCGGAGGGTGGAAATAGAATAATTGTCTAATATAAATGATGCTTATGACCGATCGTTATTGTTGTGAATGGAACGTACAAAGTATGCGTTGTGTGAAAGGTCCGCGTGACCATCAAAAAATAAAGAATAACAAGATTTGTCGATATATGATAGGTTTGATACGCGTCTGTTTCTATGCATGTTGTACCTGTGGTCACCGTTCGAATATAACGTAATATCAAAGCCGCTGGCAGCTTCTGTGATTTTATATCGATCGTGTAGAGGCCTTTTTCCATGGCGCGTATTATTCTTATGGTTTCGGCGCCTAAATCGCAGGGGTTTGTATGCGCAGAACAGGCGCTGCTTTTGTAAAATTCGCTTTGCACTATCTATCATACTTTCGTTTCCATCGGAGCAGATTTCTACGCTGACTCATAACCGCAAGGACAAAAGTCGCCAGTATAAGCGATTTTTCTACACTTGTCTGCATGTACAGTGTGTGGTAATTCACTTTGAATGGGCACTGCACAATAAATACATGTGCATTTCCACGCACGTGCCTCTATTAACTCTGCTCAGACAATTTGCATCATGGAAATTGCTTTTCTGTGCGCCTGTAAATACTGCGCGACAAAAAGTAGCTTAGGGAAAAAAATACACGCCATGGAAAATGGGCTTTACGCGTTCTTACAATGTGGTGTCCCCTAAAGTAAAACCAGTGCTAAGAAAAGTGACCTAGAACACAGCACGCAATCATCCGGTCATTTGAATTGACAAATCGTTTGGATAGGTCTGGCTCTGCTTAGGACAAAGAGACTTGGTGATGTTACCGAACTCGAGGCATATAATGTGATTTGTGTTACTTGGAGATATCACTGATGAAACATCGCTTTCTACTGTTCCCGTTATCGCCATAATAAGATTTGTGATACTTGATCGCCATACATTGATTTGTGATACTCGGATATGTGACTGATGTAACGCCTCTTTGAACTTGTCGCGATACATTGATTTGTTCGACTCCGATATTTGTATTATGTAACTGGTCGACATACTGTGAGACTCGGAGATTTGTAATATGTAACGATTCTTTATACTGGTGACATACTGTGATTTGTGGGAATCGGTGATTCTTAAAACTAGTGGACATACTGTTATGTGTGGGACTCGGAGATTTGTATTATGTAACGATTCTTTAAACTGGTGGACATACTGTGATTCTTGGGACTCGGAGATTTGTAATATGTAACGATTCTTTATACTGGTGACATACTGTGATTTGTGGGACTCGGAGATTTGTATTATGTAACGATTCTTTAAACTGGTGGACATACTGTGATTCTTGAGCCTAGGAGATTTGTATTATGTAACGATTCTTTAAACTGATGGAGATACTGTGATTTTTTACACTTGGAGATGCGAAAAGGTGACTGAATTCATAGTGCCTTGGACAGTTCGGCATACTGCGATGTGATATAACAGCACTAGAGCGAACGCAACACTTAGCACAAATAGTTCAATAGTTCAACTTAGAAAATAGTACTAGATTAAGCTCGTATTCGTCCCATCATTGGATAATTCTAAATAAATGCGTGCACAATGTAATAAAAATGCAACACAACACTGCAATCAAAACAATGTAATACATCAAATTCACCAGGTTGCCATATTTAAATACAGTCCTGAGATTAATTTGATTGCAGAAATAGATTTACACTAAACTAACCCGGCAAACATTAGATGGCTAATTAAATGTCACTCACGTGGAGCGTGCATTTAAGGAGTTAGTTAGCGTAATAAACATCCGGTTGTTGAGCCGACATGTGACATGATGACGCGTCCTAACCATAAATATGAATACATTTTGTAAATTTGAATCTAACTAAGAAGAAATATTGACTGCAACGTTTGTTGAGCTGTCACGCACTTCAATAAACACGTGCGTTATGTAACAAATTGTCGCAAACTTCAATCGATATAACGACCGTTTTATAACATGTCAATGACATGTATCGGACACATTTAGTACAATTCCTCAATACACAAATTGTTGTTGGTGAGTGATCCTACAAACGGATGAATGTTAAACGTGCTGATAACCTTAACACACCTCCGGTGCCTCATGATGAGCTGACAAGACCTCCTTTGAACGGCCGATAGGGTCCTCTGTGGCCGAGTGGTTGAAGGCGTTGTCTCAAGATTACTTAAACCTCTCATCGCTAAGGCCGTATGTTCGAGTCCCGCTAGCTCAAAAACTTCATGTGAGAAAGTTTGCCAGTATCTTACGGAAGGACGGTGGTTCTCCTCGGATCCATTCTATGGTCTTCCTCCACCAATAAAACTGGATATGCTATATATAACCTGAAGTCTGTTGAAAATTCCGTTAAACTCCATTCAAAAAGATTGTACGGTCGAGAGCACGTCCTGGTTACTGTGAACACCCCAACTCTCAGGCCAAGACTGCACCCACGGAACCACCAATTATATAACAATTACATCAGCATATAAGTGTGTGATGCAAACAACATTACTATTACGTTAAGGAGGAATATACCTTTTAAATTATTTTCGAAACCAGTGGAATATTTGGTATGCGATGAAACAAGAAGTAATTTCCAATTTAAATATGCATTTTTTTCTGCGGTAAATATAACACTTCTTTACCTATGACGTCGTAAACATGGCCATGTTTGGTCTTTTTGACGTCCCGATTTATAGCAGCAAAATCGCGTATTTGTCGACCTCAGTTAAGTTATACCGAATGTACAGAATCGAAACACATATCACCACGTACACATTCAACGGATATATGAATGTACATATGCAATAATTATCACGAACGCCAAATTCTGAAAATAATAGCGAAAAACGGAAATTATTATTTTCTCGATTTTTTCGAAAATAATGCTTCAAATCAAAATTACCAAAAAAAAAACCGAGCGATTTTTAAATAATTTTTATTTGATTTCTAACAATATGCTTCACAGTGATTGTGAAATTTTTAGAACAATTGACAAACTAGATTTTTTTTTATTTTTACTTATTTAACCCCACCCTACGTCAAAAAAGACATCAACATATTGCATAATTCTACGCGTTAACCATAAGATTTTTGGCGGTTGATTAAGGTTAAAATATTTTCTAAATCAGTGGTTCAATTAGTATATTATGAAACTAAAAGAAATTTCCAATGTGAGTATGTATTTTTTGCAGCGGTCAATAGAATATGTATTAATATGTGACGTATGTTCAGTCTTTTTGACGTCCCAATGTATAGCAGCCAAATCGCATATTTTTCGACCTCAGTTGAGTTATTCCTAATACACAGAATAGAAACATAAATCACCATGTACACATTTGACAGATGTATGGATTTACAGATGCAAAAATTACGACGAACACCACATTTTGAAAATACTAGCGAAAAACGGAAACTATTTTTTCTCGATTTTTTAAAAAAAAACGGCTTCAAATCAAAATAACCAAAAAACAAATCAAGCGAATTTTGCATAATTTTTATATGTATTCATACTATATATTGTACAATAAATGTGAGATTTTTAGAAAAGTTTACAAACTAGATTTTTTATGATATTCAGTTATTTAACCCTACCCTACGTCAAAAAAAGCTTTAAAGCAATAATCAACGTCGGTATTGCGCATAAGGTATACGTTCTGTGATAATTAAACAAGTTTGTTCTTACCATTATATTAGTATTTTGTGCACACAAGTTATATATATACTTCTGCTGTTTAGTGGCAACTAATTTGTCTATAGCATTTACGATAGTGTGTCTGTTTGGTGCACGTACAAAACCGTATTTTTTTTCACTTACAGGGAACTGGATTCCAAAACAATATTCTCATTTCTGACTAGCTCCACGACTGCTAGCGAAATGTGGACATCACAGTTGTCAATTATTAAAACAACAGGTCTGGCCTTTCTAAAGTTCGGAGCAAACTGTTCAGTACACATTAGCTTGAAACAATACCCACTGTAGCAGTGAAAAGCCACCCTTCCACCAAGCCCCATGCGCCTACGTACGTTCAATGACAATATACCTGGATCGTGGCTTTACACTGCTCATCATAGACGGTATTGTTTCAAGCTTATTTTATGTATGTGTAACAGTTTGCTCCGAATTTTAGAAAGGCCAGACCAAATTACATACCAAATATTCCACTGAATTCGAAAATAATTTAAAAGGTATATTCCTCCTTAAATATACAGATGTCATGTATATAAAACAAAAAAAGCAAATATATTTGTGCTGGTCTATAATAGTTTAAATAAGGTCACCAATCAATCTATAATCAACGGATTGTTTTTCAAATGGGAAATGAGAAATGTATAAAATAATGCGATATCGATTTTACTAACAAAATGCCCACACCATCAACATATCAGACTAGATTGTAGTGTATAAGTTATATATTCCTAAGTTACACAACACAAGATGTATATTATATACAAATTAGGTTAAAGTGTAAGTTACGCAATGCAACAAATATCATATACAAATCACAGCAGAGGTATTACATGTATATATAAGCTAGATTAAATTGTAAGTTACGCACGCTTAAATATCATATACACATCACAGCAGTGATATTACATGTAAATACAGACTAGATTAAAGTGTAAGTGACGCAAAACATCATATATGATATGCACATCACATCAGAGATATTACATGTAAATACAAACTAGATTAAAGTGCAAGTTACGCAAAACATCATATATGATATGCACATCACATCAGAGATATTACATGTATATACAAACTAGATTAAAGTGCAAGTTACGCAAAACAACATATATGATATGCACATCACATCAGAGATATTACATGTAAATACAAACTAGATTAAAGTGCAAGTTACGCAAAACATCATATATGATATGCACATCACATCAGAGATATTACATGTATATACAAACTAGATTAAAGTGTAAGTTACGCAAAACAACATATATGATATGCACATCACATCAGAGATATTACATGTAAATACAAACTAGATTAAAGTGCAAGTTACGCAAAACAACATATATGATATGCACATCACATCAGAGATATTACATGTAAATACAAACTAGATTAAAGTGCAAGTTACGCAAAACATCATATATGATATGCACATCACATCAGAGATATTACATGCAAATACAAACTAGATTAAAGTGCAAGTTACGCAAAACAACATATATGATATGCACATCACATCAGAGATATTACATGCAAATACAAACTAGATTAAAGTGCAAGTTACGCAAAACAACATATATGATATGCACATCACATCAGAGATATTACATGCAAATACAAACTAGATTAAAGTGCAAGTTACGCAAAACATCATATATGATATGCACATCACATCAGAGATATCACATGTATACACAAACTAGATTAAAGTGCAAGTTACGCAAAACATCATATATGATATGCACATCACATCAGAGATATCACATGTATATACAAACTAGATTAAAGTGTTAGTTACGCAACACAACATATATTTATTTAACGTTGCAGAATATAATTCCCCTGAAATGATAACGGTAAACGATTGTTCTTTGGCTTCGGTCGTTGCCTTGTAATGACGTGGTATATGCGGAGGTGTGGCGAACATATTGGAGTCACAACCAAATGTCAATAGAATTGTTTGCTGTCGTCAGAAGGACAAAACTAGCAATATTTGAAGTCACGTTTTTCATTTCCCAGGCACTGACACGGATATACTTTCTAAATTAAAGATAAATGTTATCAACTAAATAAAGCTATGTTATGATTTTTTTTGTTCGGAAACACGTGTTCTTTTATGCTTCTGTAATGCGTGATTTGTAGACAGAATATGGAGTGGTGTTGTCTATTAAATCGCTTCCCGCTCTAAATGCTACAACAACTATCCTAAAATAATTCCCGAGCAACAAAAACAAGGGTGAGAACCTACGTCAATTGCAACGCTCAATGTATGCTGTTTAAACAGTTTAAGTGTTTTTTTAATGACAATCTTGGGTACATTTGTAGATTTTAAACTTCCGACTGACCTTTTGGGTATAAGAGGAATCTATTTCAGTTAACCTCAAAACAGCTGAGCGTCATGTCCGGTTATGTTTACATTTAGAATGAAGTGCACCTGTTTTGAGAAAATCAGGAATTGTGTAGATCGCACTGTTCTTATATATCGGTGAAACAAGATTCCTCTAATACCAAGACGGTCGTTAGGAACCATAAAATGTGCTGATGTAACAAACATTTCACTAAAACTAATCACGCGTAGAAATTGTTTATACACGACCTTTTATATTTCTAGAAAGTAACACGTGTTGTAGAAAATCGCACCGACATCTTTGAGTTACACGAGTTTCTTACAGATTACGTACAGTTGGATCATTTCACGGACATAAAACGTATAAGCGATACCTCTATAAAGTAAGAGCTGAAATTTTCAACTCGTTTAGTAATTAAATAATAAATGAGCACTCGTGTTAGATATAAATATTGCGGCTGTTTCAATATTGTACCAATGATTAACTGGAACATAGTTGCAAGCACTTCATCTTATTTGCAATTTAAGTATTAATGCAATTAGCTGTTTATGAGTTAAAATACATTTAATTATATTAAGCTAGAACGGTTTTCACTCTTGTATGTATCGAACCATGCCATTTTAGTAATTAGTTTAAACCATTCAGGGACATGTCTTATACATATTTTTGTTTAGTTATGAGAATTATTATTTTTTGAATGGTGTTTAATACCAGTTCCAAAACATTTCAGGTTGTACGACATATCCAGTTTTATTTCTGCAGGAAAACCCGAGAACCACCGTCTTTCCTCAAGTAACTGGCAATTTGTTTTACATTGAGTTTTTGGAGCGAGCGGGACTTGAACATTGACTTGACCTTAGTGGTGAGAGGTATGTTATCTTGAGACAGCGCCTTAAATCACTTGACCACGAAGGCCCCTTTAGCTATGATAAAATAATGTGATTCAACGTTTGTAATTCTGAAATTATTAGTGAAGTAAAAGCAATAGAAATATTGATTGCCCACAGTTGATTATCTTCGTAACCGCCTCGGTCAATTAAATACAAATAAAATATCAACGCACCAGTACAAATGTGGTTATACTACATCAAAAGAGACGTGTTTATTCCGCCGATATATTATTTGTCTGCTGAACATTTGTCTTTCTGGTTAAATTGTCGGCTTGTGATAAACTGTGGTAAAATAGACCCCTGTCTGAGATGTTAGGAAGAATGTTTACATCAGATATAAAAAAAAAAACTAAAATTGTGTCCTATGAAATATTAAATGTATCGACATTAACAACTACAAACTCCGCTGTATTTTATGCTTATACAGCAACACACACAAAATTGATAAATATATACATATACATTTTGACTCTTCTTCTGTTAATTGATCAGAAAAATACATGCGATTTTTTTCCGGTAAAATACGCAGAAATTTAATATAGCCATACATTTTCCATGAAAACTTGTTTTAACTCGTAATATATATGAATCAGCAAAAGAGATAATTTTAAAGTCGATGTAAAGTTTTCTTTTTGTGTCAGTGAAGCTAAAATTGAACAAGTGTGATCTAATGAACTGAGGCGATAATACATTTTTACTTTATTTTGGCAAAAGTATGTCCATTTTATTCGATTCAAAGTCTATGCTGCTGGATATTCCGCCTTTATATATAACTTGTAATGGTATATTATTCAAATAAAATCATCAGTCAAATATTTGGGTACCATCAAAAATCAAAGTCTATATTGTGAATATATGGCTATTTCAAGATTAACCTTTTTATATAGAAACGTGATAATCTTACTCAGCATACACAAATACTATAGTTATAGCCCTTAGCCAATGTCATTGTGACTACACTTGCTATTTCTGGTTCTCTGAGCTGACTAATAAGATGGTCAGATTTATACTAAACTTGGAACAGATATCACATATTGGCCCTGAATATTTTATATTTCTGAATGGTTACTAGTGGACATAACAAGAGAATTCAACAAAATACTTTGTCATGTTTTTAAAATTATAAATAGTGTTAAATGGGCAAGAGTGTTATATCGGCTACAAATGTACATTCCCATCACACATAAAAATCCGGGAAAATAGTCCTCATATAGTTCCAAAGGTTAAGTGTTTTTAAGGTTAAAATCATCTCATATTGTATCTTAATATATCCTGTTTTATAATTGAGTGCTCCAGGTAAGCACTATTTGGGCATATTTAAGCATTAAATGTATGAATAAAGCACTGATTTTAAATTTAAAAAGTAAAGTAAGCATTGGTTATTCTCATATTCAGTGAGTGTTGTTTTAAATGAAATGGCAATTCGGTAAGAATGTTTTTTTTTACTCTTAACATTTTGAAAAAGAGCATTGCATAATAATTTCAGAGGTGAAATACTCATCATCTGGAGCAGCTTTTTTCCCATTGTTATAATCTCTTTTAATGTAAGCCTTGGTTTTTACTCTCAACATTTTGAAAATGAGCATTACATAATAATTTCAGGGGTGAAATACTCATCATCTGGAGCAGCTTTTTTCCCCCATTGTTATGATCTCATTTAATGTAAGCCTTGGTGTTGTACGTGATGTCAATCAGTTGTGCGTATGCAACCTGCGACATTAACTTTGCTTTTGTTCGTTGTTTTTTTTTTTCGTTGCATACAATATAATAGAAGGTCATTGACGTAGATGTCTGGGTTTATTGTCTTCTTGCCATAAACTGCGAATCTGATTCTGCTAATGGAAGTTAGCTGATATATATTGTCAGAACATATTTCAATAAAGGAGGTTTAAAGATGTATTTAAGGATGTTGGCTAAGACGTTGTCAGATTGCCATGTTTATAAATTTTATATCATGATTTGAAATGTTTTTCTTTTAAGAAACAATTATTGTTGTTGCATTTCTATGGATATACATTAAACGATATAAGCCTCAAACATATCCTTTTATTACGAAAATAAAACTCAATAATTGTTTTCAACTTTTGCATCATTTTCCTACAAATCAATATAAGAGGTATGTGTATGTTTAATTGGGATAAAACAGTCAAAAGATAAAATATGTTGTTTTTTTCTTTTAGAAAAGTTATGCATGCGAATGATTTAATGTACGTCGACTATTTTTTTTAAAGAATTATTAAAATATTACATTTGACATGCGTATCGTCTCAAAAATTAAACATAACATACAATATTTTCTGATGTTACCAAATATAACGCATTTTTAAAATTACACGTACTTTAAGGTAATTTGACAAACATTTCTTTAAAATGTACACACACTATGGTTCTTTTTGTAAAGTGCTGACATACAAAGGAAACTAACTGTCTTGTTAAAAAATGTGCAAGTTTCTCAAATTAATATTTGTAAGTACGTTTGTTACAATGCACAACACTATAAGTTTTTCGTGATGATTCTACATGTAGATCATGCTGAATGTATATTTTAACTGAATTAAAAAAATCTAATTACTTTATTATTTAATTTAACTAGTCAACATCCTAAACAAAGCATTTAGCCGTTAATACTTGGAACTTCAATATTTTCAAGAAACTAATTGGCGTTTTTATGATCGCTTGCACATACTTCTGTCTAATTCAGCTATTGCATAGACGTCATAAGCAATAAACCAGTCAAGTTTAACGTGTTAACAAACAGAATTGTCTAAAACGGAAAGAATACTACGAGAAAATAGTAAATTCTCTTTTTACGAATTGTTTTGATCGTCTTGAGAGCTGAAATAGTGTTTAGTTAAACAGTTGAGACTGGTTCCTTACAGGGGGGGGGGGGGGGGGGGGGATTTAATATCAATATGGGACTAACAGGGGCCCACAAAGGTATATAATTGTGACTTTTCAAACATTTTCAAATTTGTTTGGTTTAAATGATCTCTTTGAAAAGGGGTTTCAAGTTTGTTCAAATAAAGGGGCTAGGTTCAATTGGGGTCCAGTAAGGGGATATTTATTTTTACATGGGAAAACAGCAACTTATGTTTTTTTAGGTATTATTTCAAACATCTTGATGTCTGGCATTTTTAGTCATTACAGTTGAGACTAGGTGATTAAAGGGAATTTAATACACGTAAAGGTCAGGGGCTGACATGAAAAAAAATTTTCTCGAGAACAAATTAGCCAAATTCATTCATATTTGGTATAAATGCTCCCTATGGGTAGGGGTTTCACATTCGTTCCAATAAAGGAGCTTGTGTTCATTGGGACCCAGTAAGGTGACTTTAGTTTTACATAGGCATACTATATGAACACAGATGGTTGTTAAATTTGAAAAGTGAAAGTGAAATCAGGTGAGCGACTTAAGACCCATTTAGGCCTTTTGTTTAGAACTACCCGTGATTGGCTTTTTTTCTCTCACCATTTCCCGTCTTTCTTTGAAGTTTTTTTTTTTTTATGAAAGCTCTTCACAAATTGTTTTGTGCGCTGTCGATAAGCATTAAGAAATGCCTTCCCAAGCCTCTTACCAGTGGCAATGACATAATCCATGGTTGACCATACTGGTCCCGTTTCGCTCTTCCATAGTATCTGCCATAAACGTCTTACTACACAGTTATGCCCCTTTTTCCCCAAGGGAGCAAGATTCTTACACTTAAGAAAAAGGCCTATGTACTTTGGTTATGAAATATATTCAAAATGGTTCATAGTGGTTGTGATTACTTGCTGCAGATGAGTAGAGCACAAGTTGGCATAGCATATACTGCAATAAGACATCACTGGTGTTAAAAAAGTGACTTTTAAAGTCAACTTATGCATGTATTTATGAGCATTTGAGGACTTCTTCTTTCAAAAAAAGTGTCGCTGCACCCTCTTCAAAAAAAACAAAAAAACAACGTGGACAACCTACCAGTTATTGCGCATTTTTATGTGGGTATACATTCCTGCTATAAAAAAAGTGATTTTTACCATTGAAATCCTAAACCTTATTTTATATAGATCAAAGAACAAAATTCAACTGTGTAGTGAGACCTAAAGGAAAACATTGAAAGCATTTATTGGTCATATTTTCATTCTTTGTGGTGCACTTTCTCCATTATCTATCTGCTTTCAGCGCAAATCGTTTCAGAAAGAAATATAGGTATTTCATTACCTCCTCATTCCCTTCGATGGTACTTGCTTTTCAACCTCTCCTGAGGATCAGAGTATCCTATAATAATACATAACACTATCTTTACAATTGTTTAATTAACTTAGTGTCCTGCATCAGCTGTTTCTTAAACCATAAACATTTCTTCATGATAGTCCTTGTCAACCGCATGTTTGCAAAAGTCAGTGGAACACTGGTTATACAATCTCTAAACAACATACCTCCTATTGTTGCAAATGTCCTGTTTTAATTTTTAGAGCAGTTTTCTTGTCAGTTTCTTTGCTACGCACATTAATTGCGCATCTCACACCACAAACTATTCTAATAACATGACTTATTGTCATCTTGGCTTTCCCATATAAGGCTTTTCACTCGGACTGTTTTCCAAACTGCCTCTAAGATATTTGCATGCATTGTTAACACATTCAAATTTCTTCACATAACATCCCCATACCGGCATCTCCAGTAAGTCTTATATACCTAAAATTGGGCTTTTCCTCACTCACTTTGAAGCTTTCTACAATAATGTCATTTTCCATGGACTGGGCACTTTCGTTCCAATTTGTATAACACAAGTGAGGGCAAGGTTCACAGTTTTGGGTTTTAGCTTGACTGCATATTTAAGTCTGTTTCTGACACCTATGTATAAAATCTTTTTTGTAAATGAATCTAACACCACGGTAACCACACCACTTGTCCTAATACACTGTTAAATTCACCTCCCGTCCCCATACTTCCACATATAGTCCTCACGTTTATTCCCGACATTTTACCACATGGTGCATCTACGTTCTCACTTTTTTTTTAGGTGAAATACCTTACCACAAGCACATTTGGCCTGTATAACGGATGAAAGGCCTCGTCTTTTTTCATTTGTTAAAACTACAGGTGAATTTCCAATATTTAATTAGTCCTGTTCTTCACACTTCGCATTGCTATATAGAACAGTCGGTACAGTTGCCATATAGTATGGCATTTTTATTGGGGGGGAAATGGAGGGCCTCAATGAAGACCATATGAATCAAATATTAATTTCTTTCGCTATAAATCAATACATAAAAAAGTAACTAAATCAGTAAATGTTTTTATTCAAAATAATAACAATATAAATGCGTACCTAATTTATCTTGGCCCTGTGACATCTGTACATGATTGCACTTATGGTTTTGCATTATCCCATTTACACCTCTACCAAACCTCTACCAATACACTGTTAATTTGGATCATTAAATACTTTTATCCAAGACATTGTATAATAGGGAAAAAAAGTGTCAATAATCATCGTTGTTTCCTGGTGCTTTTAACGTAAAAGTCGGCATCGACTTACTCAGATCAATAACCGCAAAGTAAAATACTGAACATTTGGACAAAGACGACACTAAATTATCAATTGCGGATTTTTTTATAATGAAGACACTCACCTTAAAAAAATAAAAATAAATATTTTAAGTAAAAAAATGTTAAAAATTTTCTAAAATGAATCTTAATTTTTCCTATTCTTTTTCCTATTTGTGTTTTACATAATATTATTTTTTTAAGAATTCGTGAACATCTTAAGGACAAAAGTTGTTTTGTGTGCTGGAGTTATTTTTCTTGTTTTGGACGCCGATACAAGTTCCGTTTTCTAGAAGATTAAGTGATAAATTTTAAAATGCTCGTTTTAACGATATTTGAGCAGAAGTAACATGTTTATCAGTGTAGTTATTGATATAAATCTGTATGTTATGCTGGATATATTTTTTTCAATTTAAAGCTAAACCATATCCCGCCGACCATGACTTGGTATGTTGAGTGAAATTGCAGTTTGCAATACTATCCCATAGTGCACTGCTGCCAGACCTTGATCATTTCAGACTAGCAGTCATTGCGGTCTCCCACTCTATGCCTTAAATACATGCGCGCTGGTTTTATTTTTCACTGAAGTCTTATACTTTGTTAACAGTAACAATTTTATCTTTTATCAACACTCACTTGATCTTATGGAATTTTGTTTTTACTCTCTTTATCCACTCAAACTGCATTGGCACCTGCACGTTATATCCGCAGTAGGGCGATGCAGAATAGATAGAGAGAGATTATTAAAACATGTTCGTTAATTATATGATAACTTAGCTGAGGACATCTTACTCTTTTTTACATATTATAACTCGAGATATTGTGAAGAAATACTTTGCTACTGGATTTTGTTAAGCTGGAACCATACACAGGCAATTTCCAGCCATTGGAGATAAAAAAAAGACTACAGATTTAAAATATGTATCGTATTCTAAATTCCTAAATGAACGAGTTGTTTATACAAGTTATAGCCCAGGATTTTAATGTACTTGTAGATAGGGTTGGACACATGGTTTCAGAATCGCACATTCAAATTAAATGATATAGAATGATATTCATATCATTTTCTAACATGCAAAACGTCCATCAGCATACAACCATAAACATACATGTAATACAAAACGATTAATCAATGGTGAAATTTTATCGTATTTGCACATTGACCACGAATTAATTAAAATTCAATCCTGAAGCAAAAAAAAGTGTTAAGTTAAGACATCCTTAACATATTTATCCTGAATAAACTAAAATTCAAACCTTTACAGAATAAAAGTGTTAATCTAAGACCACATTAAGTAAAGTTCTACTCGATTTCGTAGTAGCCAACATATAACATATTGTTATGATACTTCATAGACCACAGTCCTGCTTCTGTTAAACCTCGATTACTAAAGGTTCTTAATACTTCAACGCAATATTTCAGGGTATTTATACTTTATTATATTCAGTTTAGCAACAAATACGTTTTGGGTCATTTATAGCGATTTCTTCTGACAAACTGTCTTTGAATATTGTATTTACTACATTGAATGCTTATCATCAACTGTAAACAGTCATGAAAAGTGAACAATTTGCTAATATTATACAAATTATGTGTTATTTCACCTTTAACCGCTACACTAGAACTGGAGGCGTTTTACAAGATGAAGAGATTTTAAAAGATCCCCGACCTTTTTTCACCTTACTGATTGTTCTATATGGTTCCTGGTAATCTAGCTGTAATGGTCCCAATCCTGGCTGTGCCTCAACAGCAACAATGTCTCGACATTTTATTCAACACATTGGAGGTATTGTTTCTAGATAGATAGGTATTTATTTTTTTATTATTATTATTGGTTCAGTTTAAGAACTGGTTTGCATAATGTTTACCAAAGCTAGGGTTGTAGGTTAACTGTATGATGTATCACTGATATTTGAACTAGCCAAATCAGATAATGAATGTCTGAGTTGTGTCCCTTTTTTCTAGATGGTCACAACAAAAATGGACCACTTTGTCTGTTGTCAGTCATTTATCAGTCGTCATATATCGATTTTAGGTCATACATGTTTCAATTTCATAATTTTAGTTTCCCTTAAAGATATATTCATGGAAAAAAATGATAGGTTTATCATAACTAAAAATTACAATAACCTTAT
This sequence comes from Panopea generosa, assembly GCA_029582155.1. NCBI lineage: Eukaryota > Metazoa > Mollusca > Bivalvia > Adapedonta > Hiatellidae > Panopea > Panopea generosa. The sequence continues at coordinate 45,007,989 of CM055905.1, forward strand.
TTTAATGAAATTTTGTTGATAACATTTGATGTGAATTGAATATATTAGTAATATTGTTTTTTCTTCCTTTCCTACAGATCATTATTATCCATTTTGTTGGAAATTGAAAAGGACACAAAGTCGCATATTGGCGTAGGATTACCTGGTTATTTCGTAATCACTATACTTTTTTTACTTTATTACTTGCATGTATTGAAAATAGAAATATTTCAACAGGTTTGTAGGTCACAATTTGTAGCTAACTATCTATTAACTTAAACATGTATACACATTGAAAAATGGTCATGTTCCCATAAGGAATCTGCAGTATTTGTTATCTTGTTTATAGATCTCGTTTTGCATTCACAATATAAGGCCTACAAACTGATTGTTTATTTGCTCTCTCCCTATCTGCACAAAAAAATGCGTTGTCGAAATCTTTAATTTTCTTAAGACTTTAGAGAGAAGTTTTTCGTTATATCAAAAGCTCATGTTTGAGCTTAATTATTTATATTAGTTTATTAAGATAGAGTGACTGTGTAATAATGGTATAGAGCATTGGACCAAGGATCAGAGGGTCAACCGTGTTTGGTGTCATTTAACAAGACATTTTATTCGCCTATCCTTCATTATCGGGTATGCCAAGGAAGATTTAAACCATGATGTTGTAGATATTGTTTCACAGGGAAATACTTAAAAATTATCCTGTGTTCCTACTAACTCACTCACAATTGCAGCTTCCCAAACTTTTAATTGACTTTCAAAGCATTGATTTTTTTATGATATCTGTCCTTTTTTGTTTGAAATGCCTTTGCAAAATCAAAATCTGACAAATAAAATTATATATTATATCATCACGAATGCTTCAATCTGATTGGTTGAAACCCGAACTAAACAGGTCAAATAAAATTAACTATTTACCACTTATTCCTTCAAAAATGAACTATTGACCACTTATTCTGCCCAAATCGGTTTCACCCGGTTACCGAGTCAATAGTTCAAACGAAACGTTCTTCAGTTCTAATGCTAATAGTCCATTCTATCTCCATTTGCTGTTCTAGATTACACAACAGTTAAAATGAACTGTTTATTATATTCCGTAAATTAAAACTGACACTGAAATACCACTTTTTAAACGCTAAAATACAATTAAACCATTTTCCACAACTGATATATTTATATAATGACGTCAGGTTGTATACGTATTGGCGTTGATGACTTTGTTTTGATCAAGAGTGGGTCCAGAATGTAGCTGAATACTGGTGATATATAGTATTTTGAATGGTTGGAAATTTACTAAGTCATAGAATATATGAAGGTTAGGAATGTAGGCCTAATAGTTGAATTTGTTAGCGGAGAACAGGTATACTGTAACAGTTTCTGACCTACGGAAACGTATATTGACCCCCTTATATATACCAAAATAATACATAAATGAAAGTTTTATTGTGAGTTATATATCAATATTACAAAAATGCATGTTTTACGTGATTACATATATGTATCACATATAAATTATCCATTCAGTCAATACTTATTATTTATCTTCACCAATTGATCGGTTATTATATATGATAATTATATTTAACGTTGTTTCTTCAATTTATATTTTTTATGCAATTTAACATTTAGTTTTAATATATTAAAATAAATTCTTAAGGTTTAATTATAAGTTATATATTAATATAGTAAAAACTGTCTTAAATGTAGATTACTTCAAGTATAAAGACATGATATTTTCTACATTTTATGTAACAATATCCATACATGTGCGTGTCTACGTATGTGACATATGTTTAATCTTTCAAATGCGATGATGGACCAGAACAGCGAGTGAGTAGTTTTGCATTTTGCTGTTATCAAAATGGTTGACATTAATAACCTTCTGAAAACATTTATTTGATTTCTACGCCTATGGACTTCAAAAATGTAGTATACAGTATAGTATAATGCATTTATAAATGTTATGACAAGCACACACAGCCGAGTTAGATTCTGAGCTGAAGTGTAGTCTTTTACAAGTCTGTATCAGATTTCGATTACAAAACGTGGAAATTATCAGTGTTCTTCAAGGAAACATAAGACCATATCAATTGCTCTAGTTGCAGTCTCGCTGGTGCCTTTTATGTTCTTCTAAATTGTACAAGGCTTTAGTTGTTGTTGACTTATGCATTCGGGTAGTCCGGATAGTTTTACAAATAAATTATATCAAATTCTTGATAAAAAATAATTGACATTGTGACACCTGCAGACGAGTTTGCGTAACATTCCCGCATTTTACGTTGAAATAAATGTAGAGGCGACCAATTACGTAATTGACCCTTTGATGCGGACCAATATGCGGAACGATATGTTATATTTGAAGGAGCTCAATCACAGTCGACCAAAAATGAGAGAAAATTGAAATTGAATCAGTCTAGAAGTTACTTTGATTTATATTTGAATGGACACTACGTATCGGAACTTAATTAAACAAGACACTGGAGTTTTGCAAGCAAGACATGTCTCCTACCGGTTCACAAGTAGGACTTTATTAACGTACATGTACTAAGTGTTCGAAATCTGGATGCTGCGATAACTCAAAACGCAAGCTAGATTTGTGGAACTTTGCACGTGAAGAGGGCAATAAGGAGATCGGATGCTGGGCTGAAATGACCTACATTATCTCCTAATTGTCCTATATTCACAAATGTTGCTTGGATACTTTTTGTGTTACCACAGAATCCCGGTTGTATCTGTAATTTTATCAATTTTGTTGCCATAGCAACCATAATTTTTGTCCATCTGAAAAAATAAAATGACCTGCATTATCTTATTGCCCTCTAGAGACGTGACGAGCGCTATAAATTCCAATAAAAAACTGATGTATCAAATACTGATATTTCGAAAAGTAGCCACTTGAAGATATTTTTATTTTTCGCGAGATCATTATTATTGTCTTGGTCATTATGACAGGATTTGAGAGGAATCAGTATTTTGACTCAACTGTAAATGAGCCGATTTAAATTTCAAATAAAGATACTGTTTCTTAAATTCATTCATTCTTTACAGATCGTTTATGCAGGTGATGACGGAAGCGTAGAAGAACTAATACAATATTACCACCATCATATGTACACCGAATACGAAATACGGCGATTTTTTCTTCTACCGCCATGACAAGTATCTGAGCATGAGCAAATTCCGGCGGTATAATAAGAAACTTTGGTTACACCGTAATAGGACAGAAGCTTCTCTGGAGGACATTGTTATAACAGTGAAGCGACTTTAAAAGTCTGATTTGTCGGACTGGGGATATAAGTCGTTATAGAGATTTATTAATGTCTTTGTTGGGGTGAGAGTAACACTAGAAACAGTCCGACAGGTCTTAAAGGCTCTGGATCCAGAATGCGTCTTACTCCGAAGGAAACACCGCTTGAGGAGACGTGTATACGTGATTAAAGGACCATAAGAACTATATGATAATTGTAGATAGTTACGATAAGTTAAAAACCTTTGGATTTCGATTCATGGTGCTGTCGATGGTTTCTCTAGAAAGGTATTGTGGTTAAAACTACTGAGATCTAACAAGAATCCCTACGTTGTTTCAAAATGTTACTTTGATTACGTAGCAAATCTTAAGCGTATACCTAGAATTATTTGATGTGATGCTGGAAATGTTCTCTTGTGAGATCTTCACAAGTCTTTACGAAAACACACTGACGTACATTTTGGAGAAACTTCTACTATAGTTGGGCGGTCTTCTGGAAATCAGAGGATCGATCATTTCTGGAGTTTTCTTAAATGAGGTTTTACACAGTACTGGCAAAACATCTTCATGGATTTCCAGGATCGTGGTATGCTGAATACAAATTCAGGTGATGTGGAAGCCCTAAGAATATGTTTTAAGCCGCTTCTACAGAGGTATTTAGATATATTTGCCGACAACTAGAATGGACATCGCATAAGATTGCAGAGAGATATTGAACTTACCTCGGGAGCGATACCAGAAATTCTTTATTATCAACCGTAACTGTATCATGCAACGGATTGTTCACCAACACTGTCGTGCATAGGTAACGAATTTAACCAACTTGCTTCAGACTTCAGCGTAACGGGACTAGAGCAGTGCTTTTCTTAAGTATTCTTTGAACGTCTTTTGCTGGCTGTTGCATTATTTTGTCAAACACTTGAACAGGCTACTGACGTAGGTGCAGCACGTGAGATATTTATTGCAATCAAGCAGATACTTGCATAACTGTTACCCACTCGACCACACGAGGTGTATTTAAAGATGTTTCATGTTATTGTATTTTATCAAATAAGGAATAAAATAAACGAAACATAACTGGTTTAGTATTCCGCAAATCGACTACAGGTAAAAATAGCTCCGAGCTTTACATGTCACGTGAGCAATTTCCTATTTGAACATAATCCCTTGAGTTGGACACCTTAATGTTTTACAGAATTCTTGGAAGAGGTACTATTTAAGAGAGTCAAGATGTACATATATCTCTCACAAAAGAAATGTTTCGATTATATGCAGAACTGTTTTGCACATAATTGCAATATTACCGTTCTGTCTGCAATTTTAATATAATTTTTCAAACATTGTAAATTCACTATTGATTTTCAAATAGTGATAACCGCCGCAAAAATCAGGAACGATTTCAAAAAATATCGTATTTTTCTATTCTTGTCTTAAGTATGTTACTTAAGTATCTTTTTACGGTCAAACGCTCGATTCTCATGCCTTTGGTGATTTCAGAAACATTATACACAAAGTATGTCAGTTTGAGCACTACAGAACCAGGGTCGGCTCGTCACTTATTATCAATATGAAAATATTGCATGGACTTTCACAGCTTTCCATGTGTGTGTCTATGTTGTTTATTTTCAAAATCTGCTGTACAAAACATGTACATGTGATCAACGAACCTTGATCTGTTGACGTAAACATGGGTTTAAAAGTGTTTAGTCTGAAACATCCAAACATGGAATGAATGCTTTCAATTATGCCACACGCACTTTTCACATAATATGGCCCAAAACATTGCCTTTCAAACTGAAAGATGATTGCTTGTTCTGAATTCATGTAAATAATTGCTTTAACACGCTATTTCTCATAAGTAATAGAGACTAGTTTTTTTAATCAAAGCAAATATTACAAGAGCTGTCGATAAGAAATTGCGCTCGACTATGCAAATCATATTTGTCACAAAAGTACAAACTTTGATGAGACTTATGACCAATGCAAGTAAACAAGAGATCTAACTTACTAAACTGAGTAGATCTTATAACTGCAAAGCCTTGTTTGAAGTTTCAATCCAATACATGCAGTTGCAGTCAAGATATAGACTCTAACCAGAATTTCTAAGTCAAACAACGGCCATAATCTGCATTTTATTCAAGTAAGTTTGATGACTGTGAAGTGTCTTTCAAATACATTGAGTGGTTCAGGTTGGTGAGATATGGACTCGATGGTACTTGCACGCCAAACTTTAAGCACTATTTCTAAGTCAAACAAGGGCCATGATTTGCATTATGTTCAAGCACGAGCTATCTCACTCAGTTATTTTAGTATGTTTGATGACTGGGTAGTGTTGTGCGATGTTTTAATAAAATACATTGAGTGGTTGGTTGTATATATGGATATAATGGTACTTGCACGCAAAACTTTAACCAGAATTTCCAATTCAAACAAGGCCAATAATTTGCATTAATTTCATGCAAGAGTTATCCAACTGGGAAGTATTGTGTGAAGTTTCAATCAAATACATTGACCGGCTGGTGATAAATAGATTTTATGGTACTTGCACGCAAAACTTTAACCAGGAATTCTAAATCAAACAAGGGCAATAATTTGCATTATATTCATGCAAGAGTTATCTAACTTAGTAATTGTAATATGTTTGATGACTGGGAAGTCTTGTGTTTAAGATTTCAAGCAAATACATGCAATGGTTATCGATATAGCAACTTGCATGCAAAACTTTAATTAAGATACGACGCCAATGCCGAAGCCATAGCGAGTAAATAGCTCTCACTTATGTTTCGAATAGTTAATCTAAAAACAGCGAGACGTTACCTGTTGCTGCTGAATTATTAATGCCCAAAAGGTAGCAGTTTCTGTTGAGTTACTGGCAAGATATTACGGAACAAAAATTACTGTTTTTACAAGCATGATCTGCTCAGGTAGTAGTTTGTACAGCAGCTGTGTCATGATCAACTGATTGTGGTGTGATCCGTGTGTTGGTCTTTATCCCCGAGTCTAGCATCTTTTTTCTCAATAATTATTTGATCTGGGACATTGGGTCCGTCTTGTGGTTATTCATACTACGTGCAAGTTTGGTTATGCTTCTGACATATGTTGGTGGCTGTATCACAAGATCAATTTTGAAGTATCAATGGCCATAACTCAAGTGTTTCTGGGCGGTCTTGGCTCACTATCAAACTCTTCCGAGGTCTTCTATCCATATTTTGTGCAATTTAGGTTAAAATTGTTCAAGAAATGTGACCTCTATCGTGTAAACGACATAAATTTTGATACATCAATGGCCATTACTTGTGTTTCTGTGTCGATTGGGCTCGTTTTCAAACTCATCCTCGTGATTTTGGTTGTAATAGCTCAAGAAATGTGACCTTAATCGTGTAAACAAAACATTTTTTATATATCAAGGGCCATGACCCCAGCGTCTCTGGGTTGATCAGACTCATAATCAAACTCTTACTAAGTCTTGTGACCATACCATACGATTTCGTACGTAATGTGGCAAATAGCATGTCAAGAAGATAATTCAGAGTAAACGGACAGACAGAGCAATCCGTAGCAAAAGCTCACATGAAAACTACATTCTTAGGAAAGCTAAGATAGTGATGAAGTTTTAATACATTTGTGCTTCAGATGTGACAACTACTTTGTTAAGATTTCACTGTCCACTTTTCAGCTGTTAAATGAGCATTTCTGTCAACCTGATATATTTAAAAATCATGGAAGTGGTGAGCAATTTTTATAAAGCTGTTTTCTGTTATGGCAACTAGAATTGTACATGTAATCATTATTTTTTCCCACTTTACATATAAATAAAAGAAACGATTGTGTGAAGTAACCAATGCAGTTTAAAAAAGTTCAGAGGTTAAGCCAAAAACATTAAATGCTTACTTTTTTTAATTGAACAAATAGTATCCAAGGAAGATTGTTTCATTGTGAAAAGCAAAAGCCCTTTATAATGGACAAAGTGAGCACAAACTTTGACCAAAAGACATCAATATATGTCATGAGGCTCTGATTTTTCGTCCTGCTTACACATCAATTATATTTAAAATGTAAAAAAGGTCCTCTGTGGCTGAGTTGTCTAAGGCGTCGTCTCAAGGTCACGGTCGATCCAAGAGCTTTATGTGAGAAAGTTTGCCATTTACTTACGGAATGACGGTGGTTCTACTTAAATTCATTCTGAGGTGTGCCTCCACCAATCATTTATGGGGCCCCTACATTAACTAGCCCCTTGATTCTTATCTTTATTCAAACCCCTGTTTATAGGGATGATTTAAGCAAAATTTGAACAAATGTGACTGACCGATTCTTTAGAAAATATATATTGAAATACACAATTTTTACCCGTTAAGGGCCCCTCCTGAACCCTTCAGACAGTGGCATACAGTCATTTAAACAAATGTGAATCTCCTTAACCAAACAATGTTTCTGTAAAAATATAGGCAAAATCAGTTCCATTTTAAAGACTTTTTATTAATGTGTTTTATAATTACGTGTCTCCTAATTGAACCCTCGGGGTAGGGTCATTTTAAACCCTATAGACACAATTTGGACAAATCAAATAGAACTATAGTGGTGATCATTACTACATAAATATTTTCACAATCTGTGAGGCGGTTCATGAGAAAGATTTTTAAATTTTATACTATTTTTAGTAATGGCGGCCATATTGAAATATAAATAAAAAAAAAATCTTCTGTATAGTCTCCTATACAAGAAACTGGCCTAGTGGTTTCAGAGAAAGTGCTGCTAACAGACGACAGACGGACAACGCACCATCGCATAAGCCCTTCTGGCCTTTGGCCAGTAGAGCTAAAAACCATCATATAAAATAAAACTAGAAAGTAAACAAGATATCCAATAGTCCTAAAGAGCTTATCTGATGAACGTTCAAACACTTATGGAATGCATATAAAGTGATCAATTAAAACAATTGGAACTACAGAAATCTAATCTAATTTATCCAATAAAAAAATGTGGTCATACACACAAGATTCCTTTATGTCCACCCAGAAATATAAAAAACGTAGTTTACAACACAGCTCTGCGGAAACACATCACAATCATGTTCAAGCTCTTATCTGTCAAACACCAAAAATGGGCTCTCGACAAATTGAACATGATCCTTGTTCTCCATTCTCCTTGGCTACGCAACACACACTGCAAAATGTGTGCCCACAGGGCACAAGAAATGAGTTGCGCTCCCTATCCATGCAGATGCAGCATTGAAGTGAACTTATATTGAACAAGAAGTAACATATATTTTTTCCACAATAACATAGGTACCACCAATGAGCCAGTATGTGCCAACTTAAGATCCAAAAGCACTTTCTAAAATGTTCAGAAAATTCCAAATGCAACTTCAAGAAAAACACTGGTTTTGTTTGTAAGAAGTTATTCATGCCCTTACTATTGGTCTTTCAAGACGTTAGTATTTTGGATATGCAAGCGTCGCTGATGATCAAGACTAGACACAGGTCAGTGCGTAAGCGCCACCTAGCGGTAACACAATGAGCTAACGTGTTATCAAACGTTTAACCGGACTGAACGCAACCCAGGCTGTATTTCCCTCTTTGCAATAATAAGCCCTTGATCTACTAAACTGGATAGAATGGTTGAATATCAGTTGTCATAATAGGTAAAGGTTTAATTTGGAATAATCCACAATGAAAAATATGTTTTTATAACATACCTCTGACGGTTTTGTTACGTCACTTTCTGAATCTTGGCCAGTTTGCATTGCAGCCAGCAGACGCAACATCCAAAATGGCGTGTAGTGACGTAATGCGCATGTACTTAAATTGACGAAACGTTAAGTTTTGTGCGAAAAGTATTTATATCCGACAGAAAATTGCCAAGTTATAAATTAAAAATATAAAAAATCTATTTTATTTCAACAACTATAATCGCAATATTTTAGTTGTCTTAATTTACCAATTCATTATGTACCACCATGTTGATAAAGCTACGATTTATAGATCTATATTATTTTAAAAAGTTAATAAATAACGCAATGCAAACGACATATTTATTTTAAATATAAGGTGGTCAATATACGTTTCCGTACTGACCGCCTCCCCAGTTTCGCCTTACATTTACATTGGAAATAAAGGAAGTAACAATCAAAAAGTAGGGGAATATGAAATATTTATTTCTTTTTAGTGGAATAATTAAATGTATTTCAATGAGTATATTTTGTTACTATTTTGAAATCGGAAAGAGAAAGATCATCAAGATAGATATTTAGGTCGGTGACAAGTAAGATGTAAGCTACCTTTAACGTCTATGAAACTAAGTGCAGAATACACAATTATTCTGGCTTATATAACCAACCAAGACAAAGTATCACAGAAATAGCATGCAACATGAAATTTATTTGAGAAAGTATAAACTAATTCATTGTAGCCGTTTCACATCTATATTGTACTTTTTTTTTTATAAACATATTTTTATAAATAATAACTGATAATAGTATACACTTAAACATGTTTATAATGAACAAAAAGAGCACATTGAAATATGTATGTTATAAGAACAATAATTAATTGGTTATAGTAATATCTTTATTTGACCTATCAATGTCCAAGATGTCAAATGGACAGTTTATGCTAGCATAACAATTGAAGTATATATCTATAAATAGTATTTAAGGTAATGAATAACCTTAAGGTAGTAAAATATATCAAAGTGTATGAATACTTGAAAAAATGCGTAATCGTTAATAATGAATATACAAAGACTGCAGAACTTTATTTGTATAATTAACTAAAAATGAAATTCCTGCTACACTCCCCTCATCTTAAGTATTCTATGTATTAACATTTGAAAAACAAAAACAAAAGCAGGAATAAAAAATATGACAATTTTAAAAATAATAGCACCCCTCAGTTTTTTGTTTTTAAAACTCAATATTTTGTTTTTTCACGTTTTAATGAAAATAAATCGAATGTCATAACACTTAATGTTTTTATTTAAACTGCTTCGTCATGGAGCCATCGTCCTCCATCACCATTCCCTCATCCCTACATAGAACTGTCGATTTTTGTAACGATAGCCGCCCTGGTTAGGCCAACCCATTGCGTTTGTAACGCAGCCGTTCTCTGTGGTCTTGTTGATAGGGTTGAACCTCCCAAGGGTCAATAAAGTTTCGATTTTCCCACTTCATGGTTAGGTAGAGTGGAACACGTTTTCTTATGTTTCTCCTTCAAGTGCCGTCTGGCATTATCCGCACGGTTGAACTGTGCAAGACGCACATTCAAAAAGTGTTAATATGGCGACATGAAGTGATTGCCAGTGACGGTGGAATGATGTTAATGAAGAGAAAAACCCTTGTGCGCACCTTTCCACCGGGCATGGAGTTGGGACATTAGGCAAAATGACCTATTATCCCGGAGGAATAATTCAACTTCTTGACTAATATCATCTAAAATCTCGGGCTCCATCTGAAAACATGACAAACAGTTTAATTTTAACTGGTACAATGAGCTTCTGGTTCCTATTTTATATAATTAATGAAATTATATATATGATAAATCTTATAAGGAAAATGATTCCTATTAAGAAAAGTATAGATAATTTAATAAAGAATAATAATAAAGATATTAATAATAATACCATATTCTAGGTAAAATAAAAAGAGCATCTATAAAACTGAACAATATAGGTAATTCGATGACGACATTTGTACTACAGACTTATATTTATATATCTTTTATAAAACTGCAAAACATATTATAGTTATAAACTTCATTACGATTAAAAAACAAGATATAAGTTTGGAAATATTTAAGGAAATAAATAAAATATCCTGGCCCGGACAGACATACTTTTTCCAGGATTAAACCCATGGTTGGAATAAAATATTATTCCTTGGCATCTTCATTCAAGAGTCAACAAAACTCAACATAGGATTTGTACATTATCCATCGTTCTACAGTTTTTATTCCTTCAATTTGATGATGTTGTCCATATAAAACTTAGATCACATAAAACTTAAATTTAGAAATGGATTCACAAGTAAATGCAGTAAGAAAAGAAAAAAAATAAAGACAGAAAAGTAAACCGACAACTAAAAGAATTAAAGGAGTTTTTCAATAACCACATTTCATCAAAAGTTACAGGTAGTAAATAATTACATCATTAAGATATATTCTTTTTCTTTCTTTATACTTAGAAAACAAATTAATGTATATGTAATGAAATAAATCACACCCATATATTTAAGTTAACTAAAATAGCGTGAAATTGCTATGAAAATGTGTCACAAATAGCACCGTTCTCCACAAAAAGACACAATGATATCAATTGAATGCTATGAATAGCAGTAAATACAAGGTTTAAACTGGAACCTGAATGCTGTTCAATTGCTCAATATTTATGATAATTTTCTAACAATGTTAGAATTAATATCAAACAAAATTTGGGTTTTATTGATATCCTTTCTAAATAACACATAATCATTGTCAATATATACAAAAGTTCAATACATAAAGTATTAAACAGTTAGTCGCATAATTTAGTTGGCAATGAATATTTCACAAATATATATTTACAATGTCATAAATTAATATGAATCAACACTGAACTAACGAGATTCAAACTTGACTGTATTTCTTTTTCCAATTTATATACCAACACTTAGAATTAAACGGCAAATTATGCTTAAAAAATTTAATTTACATCTAAATAACTATCATTTATATTATACACCAAATTCTAATGTTTAATCAGGGGCAAATATAATCTTTGGTTTAACCCTTCTTCAAACCCGTGTTTGATATGGGGTAACGTGAGAATGCCTTGAGAGCCTTCAAAAGCCTCAAACTCGACCGCAAAAGCAATAGCTGCATCTATTGTTTTAGGATGTCGATACTGAACATGGCTTCTAACCTCAGAAGGTGAGTAGTAAGACTTACGCGAGACCTTTGGTTAGGCAACCGTTCTCGGGTAAACGTATTTACGTCACATAAATTGTCTAACTGAGATGAGTTTAAATCAGTTTGACTATGTCTTGAATCAAAGCTAGACTTATTGAAATATGGTTTTGGCATTTGCATAACGTTTGAAACATTTTTATTACAATGGTAAAGAGAGTCTTGACATACATGATTAACCGGAACTCCAATTGAGTACGAGTCATTCTGGTAAGAAGACGTATGGCGATTCACTTCAGAAGCAATTTAGTGTTTTAATAATCTGTGTCAGTTGAATCAGAGTAAATTTGATTATTTTTATTATATACTCTATTTGTAGGTGTAGTGTTCTCTGTATTAATTTGTACACCATTTGGACAAGACATACACAACTGTATAGCACACGTTGAAGTACTTTGATGGTTTGTAAGTTTTAAGATGCCCCTTGTGTGTATGCATAGCAATTTGGCTTTGGTGTTTTGGTCTGTTTGGACACACCAGTTTCTATGCATGCTATTCGGCGTTCAATATGTATTGATACTATGTGTATACACGTTCCTCTTGTTCGTGTCATTGTGATGAACTATGTCAGAATGTGTGTCTATAGATTTCTCTACTGATTGTCTATATTACAGGGTAGTTTGAAAATGACCTGGGGCCGTATTCCAGTAGGATCTTAAATAGTTAAGATTTTCTTAAATCTGATTTTCCCCTTAAATCGAACAAATTTTCTCCTTAATTATAAGAAATTTCTTAAGTGGTATTCCAGAAGCATCTCGGGTGAGTAGTTTTACTTTCCGTTTACGTCGATGTCCGACTTTTAAACTATGCTACATATTATAAGAGAGATAACTCTGTTTTAAATGAACGCTTACCACACGCCGTTTAAGAAAGTTAAACAAATATATCTTTTAACGCAGTTCATGCGATTTGTTTTCTACACAAAAACAACGATTTGTAAAAGAAAATAAATAGAAGGATATTTTGTGAATAAAGCGAGATTCTATGAATTCAGACATTTGTTTTTCTGCGGAGGAACGCTTCGTGTTATTGTGTAATTTCAGTAGTTCGGATTAGTTCAATTTCGGATAGACGGAATATCAAATATAAGGGTCACTTAAACAGATTCGTCTGCAATCGCAACACGCGCGCTCGTGTATGTATTTTTAGACTTGCGATACTATTTTGAGCGGTGGAAAAACCGATATTTACGAAAACCGGAAATGGAAAATAACTTAAGATTATATTCTTAAAATAAAAAATATCTTACGTAAGAAAATCTTAAGATGCTTTTGGAATACGACATAAGTTTAAGTAATTTATTTTCTTAGCTAAGGAAATAAAAATAAGATTTTCTTAAATTTGAGGAAGAACTTAAGATCCTACTGGAATACGGCCCCTGAAGGCAATCCCCAATACTATTGTGATATATCTGGGAATATCTATGTGTGGATGATATCTGTACGATTCAATCTATGATCAGTTTCGGAACTTTTCTGAGAATTTAGGAGAGTTTGAGATGACCCCTGGCTGTATGAATGAAAGCATTATAGTACATGTTTTCAAATATTTTGGGAAATTTGAGAAAATCCCTGTGTATGTATATATGTTACTAGTAAGGAAGTCCTGCGTGTAATATCACTAGTATGACGAACATGTTGACGGGCGACAATTTCAATGTATTTTGAAAAAATTGAGATAATCCCTGTGTACGTACATCTGCGGATATGTCATTTGTATGAAGCTGCGTATATGATTTTGGTGTATAAAAATCTACCTTTCCGATGACCCCCTGTAGGTGCTTGCCATTTTTGAGGCAACATTTTACCTAACCCCCTTATGGAAAACGTAGAGCGAGTAAGCAACAAAATATAGCAGCTTATTCCCTGAATGCCAAATGTTAATCTCTGACCGTCTCCCCAGTTACTTCCTTTATGTTAGGACGAAACTGGGGGAGACGTTCATTTCAGGCTGTTACAATACAAAGGCTACTGAAATAAGAACGGAATATGCTTTTCACACCTCTTTTTAAAAAAACGCAGTGGAAGTATGACTGAATGAAGGTGAACAACTTCTACATTTGTATTTAATACGACTTCTTGATATACCTTTTTTTTTGTTATTCAATATAATAAAATAACTATCTACCTTTTTAGCGGTCAATGGTTAAAATCATTAATCCTTGGAGAATGACTTGACCCAAAGCAGTGAACTATTAACATCGACTGCGTCTCTGTCACCTGCTTTGGGTCAATAGTCATTTTCCTTGGATAAATAATTTTAACCATTGACCGCTAAAAAGGTAGATAGTTGTATACTTCCAAACTACCCACATGAAAATTACTATGTCGGGCACAGCAAACAAACCTTTTTAAGGATGGCCCATTTAAAGTAACAATAATTTAAATTTTATATAATAAACTATCGATTTTAATTTGCAGTTGTCCGATTTCTAAAATTTGATCGGTTAATGTTACATACATATATTTTTTTCCAGTGACAACTGGTGAGAAACATGGATGAGAAGTGAGAGGTCAGTGGGAAGAAAAACCTGGCAATAATGGTACAGTTTTATCTCTTAAACTGGAGACAAACAGCAAGACTAAGTGGCAATATCATACCAGGTTCAACATAACATGCTGACGACATGTTATTTGTACACATCAAATGTTTTTGGAAAACGTGCTGTTGTTCAGACTTTGATATTGCTATGATAATTGAGAAATTACAATGCCTATCCTTGACAAGCAGACTACCAACACTGTGACGCTCCTGTTGGAAGACACAATTACTGTTGACATTTAAAAATCTAGTACGTAAAGGTGAACCAAAGATTCTAATCATACTAATTATTAATACAAATCTATTTCAGTGTTTATTAATATTCTGCCTCGTGAGCGAAAAGTTCTGAGTTAAGTGATAAGTTGGTGTCTGTCGTATTAATTATTTTGTCTTTCAATCGTTCACATTTGCTATCTATGGTAGTGTTTGCCTTGCATATTCAATGGAAGACACAGAATGATTACAAAATAATGTCTTTCTTTCTGTATCGTGATAAACAGTTATTTTAAAGTTTTAAACTATTTAAAAAGGATTTATTGAGTGTAGTAAATAATAAATTAATACAGATGTGCAGATAGTTTGTATATATTACTTATATTTTTGAAACATTAACTGTCACGTTTTTCATATGATTGGTTGTATGGCATTTAGGCCTTATTACTTCACTGTGACCAAAGGTTTTAAGTGAGCTCTTCTGATCGCTTTTTGTCCGTCCGTCTGTCAACAATCTCTAAAACATATTCTCTGATACTGCTGGGCAGATTTTCATCAACTTTGGTTAGATGCATTCTTACATGAAGCTTCTCAAGTTTGTTCAAGTTGGTCCCGCCTAAGTGGCTTATCAGTTTTATTCTTCAAAATCCAAAATTCTTTAAAGTTCCAAATGTTTTCTCTGATAGCGCAAGACCTGGAGCTTTCAAGTTTGATATTTTACATGTATCATCTAATAATTTGTTCTCAGCTTTGTTCAAGCCTTGATCAAGGGTCAAAATTGACCCCGTCCCGGGGCCTTGTCAGTGAGGAAATGGAGTTTTACATAAAACTGTATGGTAAAACAGTAAATTCTGTATTCTTCATCTATTTTAGGAATTATTTGTCATCTTAAGAGTTTGAGTATTAATTAGTCATAATAGTTGAAACTGTCATTTAAAAGATTAGTATTCTTCCACTTCCGAAACCCGCAATAATTATTTTCAAGTAACTGAAAATAATAGTTCGTCTTTGTTTGTAATCCAGTGGTGATGATCATAACATAATAGTGTGCTGTCCATAAGCAGTGCAACAAAGGTCAGTGGAACAACATTTTCTGCTTTCAACTGGAAATCACTTGAAATGGATTAACATTCCATTTCCTTTCACTTTCATACAGTTTTCATATGCCCTTCTATCTAACAGTATTTCAAACAGTAAATGACCGTTAAAACACCAAATCATCATTTCTGGGATCAACTGGGCATTTAGGTGATTACAAGTATCATTAGACACACCTTATCTCACTGACTACTTCCCAAAATATGCATATGTGGGAGACCAGCGGCCCAAAAAATAAAATTTAATGCTAGTCATCAGAGACTTTGGCTGGAAGGGGATCGGTGTTAGGTGTGGGATCAATGTCTACAATTCTAACGGAACATTTAAAAAGATACACGCACGGTGGGTGCCCAGGATTTTGAAGGATAACGAAAATGAGACATGTGAGGATTCTAAAGAAATTCTTCAGCGATAAAAAAATCTGTTATGAATTCCTTGTACACGCATTAAGGAAAAATCGACCAGGAATACCACTAGAGCATTACCTGTTACACAAGGACAACGCACCTCCACAGTTGGAGATCGAATTGCTTGGTTTCAGCTGAGTTGACCACCAACCGTATTCACCAGAAGACCTAGCGCCTTTCGATTTTACCCTATTCCCAGTAATTAAGTCGCAAATGAAAGGCCGCCGGTTCAACATCACTGTCAGAACTTCAAATATTATCGCACAGTACGACCAGGATACGTATAGAGAAAGTTTCGGTAAGTGGATAATACAGCATCGTAAATGCGCGGCATAAAATGGAAAATATTTTTTAAAAAAAACGACAAACAAGTTATATCCACTGTGTGCGCCGCGTCTATCGATGCGCCTGCTTTTAAACCGTGCAACTATATTGATAAATGGTCTCACATTATCAAATATCTTTATTACATGTAGCAGTAAGATAACGGATTTCAATGATGTATTTTTTTATTCTATTGAATGGAATAATATATTTCCTAGAGTAAAAGTCTGATTTATTTTTGAATGTCCCTCATGTTTTACATAAACGTATAGCAGAAACATATGTAAAACGCGCGGGGTACTACTTACGTTTTGTTACGTATGTTACGTTTAACATACTTTGCATTTTTACCTGTGTATTACGACTAATGTACGCGTGATCACACCGTGTTTACGTGTTAAAATGCCAAAAGGGCCGTCCGTGTCTTGTGTGTGTATATGTGTGTGTCTACACACGATAATATAATTAATAAACTAACACTTGTCTGCAATATTTATGCTCCACTGCTTATTTATTTCACTATTAAAAAAATACTTTTTACAAATAAACAATATTGGACCCCTTACGTGGAGCGACACAAAAATACTACGTGCATTTGGTATTTATTGTGTAATTTAAAAATT
This sequence comes from Panopea generosa, assembly GCA_029582155.1. Lineage (NCBI taxonomy): Eukaryota > Metazoa > Mollusca > Bivalvia > Adapedonta > Hiatellidae > Panopea > Panopea generosa. The sequence continues at coordinate 45,025,360 of CM055905.1, forward strand.
CTCTTAATATTTGTTTTAAATATACACATAGTTTTATGTATTTTTTTTCAACTATTATTTCTTTTGGGAAGTGTTCATTTATGTTTATACATACTCTATAAGTTGAAAAATTACCTTAAATACAGAAGTTTAGCTCTAAATGGTGATACGGTAATAAACGCCAAAATACGTGTAAGCAGTTGGAGATTTTTATGGCCTCTTCTGTTTTAAATACAGAAAATAGTTTAGCTCTAAATGCAGACACGGTAATGAAAGTCAAAGGATGAGTAGAGCGAGTAGTAGGAGTGAAAGAAATTAGATTTTAAAATACGTAATTGCAATTTTGGCAAAATGCTTTTAGTTATTCTGTCATAACGCCATTGTAACGCCATTGAAGCTTCAAATGTGATGGTAATTTGTTTTCCATGAATTTTAAATCTTGTTTATCGAATAGGAATTTTATTTTTAATTTGATATCTAAATGAAACTGGGGTTTTGAATGTAAATACAGTTAGTTGATGGGACAGGTTATGTGACCTTGCTAAACTTATAAAAATAGTTTTTAAATTCATTTAACCAAACTTTGATGCGATGTGTATTGATATTAGATCCCAGATAAGTGTGAAAAATATCTCATACACGAGAAAAAAGTTAAAATAGCAACATGCAAGCAACTATAAGGAAATAAGCTGAAGAAAGAGTAGGTTTAACGACATTTTCAACACATTTCAGGTTATACATGGCATATCCAGTTTTACTGATAGAGGAAGATCCCAGATTGAACCCGAGTAGAACCATCTTTCTTTCTTGATTATCACATAAAGAGTTCGGTGCAGGACTCGAACCTAGGACCTTAACGTAAGTGATCTTGATACGACGCCGTAGACACTCGACCACCGAGGGCAAACGCTGAAGAAAGAGTAATATACGAGAACAATCCGATGGTGTTGATAAATAAAATCACCAAAATAATTGAAGGAAAAAAATCAATGTTGCCGATTAGAACACAACGTTTACATTGGAAGGAAGTATGTTTGGACTTCACGGTTCCAGTACCAAACAATGAAATATTTTTGGGTAGAGAGTGATTTTTACCAAGGCGAGTTTAACTAGGTTTGGTAATCTCGATTAGAAAGTTCGTATTCTATACATAATAACTTTAAAAAATCGAAGGAAATAGTTCAACATTTGAGGTCCGAATCTCCGATTATTGTAAATTTTTAGAGTTCATAGATATAAATCAACCAGATGTGACCCTTTTTCGGTACTTTGTAATATTGTTTTTGTATGTTTTGATTCATTGCTTATTATCGTATTCACATATCTAATAAAGCCAAGGCCAGACAAGCAAGGTTCGAATCGCGCTGGCGGCAAATACTTTTTTGTTTATTTTACTTGCAACAGTTTTTTTACTCCAGTAACGACTTTTCTATAAAATATGTACGAAAAGAGACGAAACAGAAATGATTTGTCAAAACATGTATATGCATTGTATCTTTGCATATATCTTTGTTGTTTTTTTAAATATTATTCCATAATTGAACTAGGAGATTGTTTTATATCAATATATAGTTATTGGCTCAAAACTTTATTTGGAATTCAACTTCAAGATCGAACTTTTTAAATAGATTTCATCTGGGAAATGTATTATAATTCAACTTGGCTATGCAATTTTGTATTTAACCTTTTTCATGGAGATAATTTTATAAGAATATCTAGAACATTTTTGAGATATCGATCTTGACTCTGAGGCTGGACGTTTATAAAATATATGCAATGTACATTATCCTGGAAATTGGGCGTTCTTTAATACATTATTCAACTTGGAGAATGGATTTTTTTCACAATATGTACAAGAAATAAACGTGGGCATCGAAGTTTTTTTTACATATTTTTTAATATTCATCTAGGTCATCTTAGAGAGTGAAGTTTTTTAGTAAAAACAATTGATTCAATTTGGATTTCGAACTTTCTTTGAAATACATAATATAACTTTTTAAATAAATAATTGAACTTAAAAGATTTGCCTTTTTAAAATTAAGCGGCAAATTTTATGACAGAACTATTTCTTATTAAATATACACATTTAGATAATTTTGAAAAATAAACAGTAACGTAAACTTGGGTATTGATTTTTATACGTAGAGCATCCGGGGAGACTGTTCAACTGTCTTTTGAAATATACCATTTTACTTGGAGATTGAATTTTCTTTAAACATATATAAAATATCTATCGTCTTGGTGATTGAACTACGAAATATTATTTTTACAGCTTAACCTTCTAAACAAATAAATATCCCTTTCAATGTATGCTTTGTACACATACAACAACCAACGGTTTGTAAATAGTAACATCTGCTATATCACTTTTTCCATCAGTTTAATTATAAAATAGTCCGGTCTACATCTGGCAGAAACATTGTTATTGCATTTTTACTCGACCATTGTTTGCCCAAGTTTCAGAATTTAAATAACTTCGATTTAAACAAATACTTGTCTTTGTGAATAACCAAGTCAGAAATAGTCAGTCTTCTTTCATGTAATGCCATATAATGCAACGTAAACCCGGAAAATAATGAAAGAATCTCAACATTTCGAATTATCTAAACCTTTCAATTCATACATAGAACAAAACAGTTTGTACTGCTGGTTATAACAAAGGAAGAAAAGCACTCGTCAAAACCAGATGATAAAATCAGAAAATCTCTTCCTTGGATAAATTTTTTTTATTTTAGCTGGATTGCGAAGAAAGGTCACAGCTAATGAACCGCTCTTGAGTCCGCTTCGTTGGTAGAACCAGTACTGGGTGTTGTTTTATAGGCATCGGTCGTGCGCGTCAAACACACTGTCGACTACACTTCCGCCCTGCTATAAACAGTTTTTTGATACAGGACTGCGAATTATTTTTCCCATTAAACTCATGACAAAAAAAGACAGACAAATGCTTAATATGACACTAATTCTGAAAGGTTTTTCAATGAAAATCGTTATCATTACGTAACCGCGCTTATAAAGTGTTTGAGGTTAGTTTAATAAAACGTCGCAAATAATGACGGAATTATTCTACAAACTGACAGTTGGCCTACAATCCAATTTCATGGTTTGGTGTAATTTGCAATGTCTTAAGACATCTTGGAAGAGGAAAGAATCGCGCTGTTAGATTTGATAAGATAAATTGGCCACAGGCCGTGAAAGTATTTGAGAATGTAACCCTTTTGTACAGTTTATTTATGACGGTCTTATGAATGGAATATCGGTCATTTTAAATTGATGTCATCAGAATATAAAACGATGTTATTGCTGAATATGCTTCCAAAATTGTTTTTATTTACAAGATAAAACGTTCAAGTGTTGACATTTATAAATTGTCAATACCATTATTTTGACAAAATGATATATTTTTCTTTTTGTAACAAAGCATCTGACAAAATGATCCCCGAAGGCAAAACGCGTCCGAGAAAAGAACGTCTTATTGTGTTTGTTCATGGATATACTGAAAACTAAATACTGCGACGTGGTCTAATGGTAGAGCGTCCGCCTCGCATGCGGAAGGTCGTGGGTTCAATCCCCGGCCGGGTCATACCAAATACTTAAAATTAAATAAAAATGGTACTAGAAGCTTCCTCGTTTGACGCTCAGCATTTAGAGGAGAGTTCTTGGTCTGGTCGGCCCGGTGTCAGTATTATGTGACTGGGTGGGGTATCATACCATGTGTCTGTGGCATGATACTCCAGTGTGACAGCGCTTAGAATACTGGCTCAAGTAGACACCGTCGCGATATGACTGAAAAAATGTTGAAAGCGACGCTAAGCACCATACAACAACTGAAAACTAAATGCACACTTTCCATCAAAATATTCATGATTAATATATTTTTGAAAAATCCATTCAAAGGTGTTAAAGGACCAATGTACTCATGAAAAACGAACCATATCTGGATAGGATCAAATTATTAATTATGCTGGACTTTCATACTTCATTTTAAATACTCAACATCAGCAGGTACGACTTATGTTGTTCCATATCATCTTCCGAGTCTCCATTGGAATCACAGAACGTGTTCATGATAGGAACATAGCAAACTCGGTGTTATTGAGTCTGTTCACGAGGGGTTATGAAATATGCAACACCCTCACGCCCAAAATTTACAAAAATCATATCATAACAACTCTGTGACATAATACATTTAAAAAAAAACATCTATTTTTCAATTCAGGGAATATAGTACATTTTTTCAACTGTGATATTTTTATAAATGTCACAATCTGGCTATGTTCACTTATATCAGGAACATATCCACTGCAAGCATTGATTTAAATTATAACTTAAAGTGACCGTTTTGGAAGTTTAATGAGCCTTTGATATATCAATTCGATGCTTTCATTCTCAAACTTTTGTACAATATATTGGTTGTTGTGGTTGCGAAGGAACACCCGCTAGGGCTACATTGTACTATAACAATAACGACATTGCAGCAAACTTGCCGTACCTCCATAATAAGATGAGGGAATACTGCATGACAAAGATATGCAGAAGGCAGTTTATAAACGATTATTTCGGTATCGCAACAGAAGGTAAACTTGACCCACAGACATGCTGTGACAATTGCTCTCAAGTTATGAAAGGTCTAGTGTCAAAATCCGTTTCAGTTCCTTATTACATGGATCAACAAAACACAAGTCCATTGCAAGAAGTATGCTCAGTGAGTATGTTGTTGTAATGTAGAAAATGCTGCTTTAAATAAAATGTAATACCAAGTCCATCCCCCCACCCCCCAATTAAAGGTGTGTTAAGGTTCAATAGGGGACTAAAATTGGGATCAAGATATCCGGAATATCGATAGAGACAATATCGAGATAAAAGGAAATTGTTTATATAAGCAAAGAAGGGGAAAAGTTGAGACTGGCAAAAAATATCGACATTACCGGTATATCGACTCAAGCGATATCGAAATAACGAGTTTCTACTATAATTTGCTGAAACTCTGCTGTCCCCTTGTCGATGTGACTTTTTAATACGTATACTAATGTGTTGTTTGGTACTGTAGCAAAATGACCAAGGGCCGACAACTCACTAAGGTATAATATAACTATTCTCAAAATAAAATTTACAATTTTATTTTTACATAAAATGAATTTATGAATATACTATTATACGATATATACACTCAACAATACTTACTCAGCATGAACAAAAATACCGGTCTTGTATTGTTCCAAGATGTTAACTTTAATCAGCTTTTGTCTAATTGATGTTGCGATACAAACTGCTACTAATTAATATGTTACTATATCGCGAATAGCCAATACTCGCAAAATCCAAGTAATTATTACTTTTGAGATAAATGAAAAATACAACGAAACAATTGCTGTATTATGTTTCCTGGTGAGTTGGCGAGCTGCTAAACAATAACGATACAATGGTTCGACCCATTATAGCGCCTTGTTACTCCAAGGTGCCGGGTGTAGTAGGTTTTCCACCGCTTCGTGGTTAGCGACATTCGTTAATGTAATAAACTACTGATAAGACTTAAGTGAAAACCAGTTTCGTTTGTTTTCCGGCGTTTTTAAGACAAAGATGTACATTTGAAAGAGACGCACGGTAAATTATAACCCAATATTGTATTTTGTATACGTATCTTGCCCTAATACAAAACAAAATAATGCTAAACGAAATATATAGATTTAGGCATTGCGTATTCGCCGTTTAGCAGCTATAAAGGTTATCCCAGGGTCGCTACGTAACTATGTTGTATCTGCCGTTTAGTGGCTGTAAAGGTTATCCAATGATCGCTATGCAACTATGTTCTATATGCCGTTTAGCAGCTGTAAAGTAATCCCAGGGTCGCTATGCAAACATTTTTTGTAATGGTGCCTCTTACATGATAAATTTATTGAACATCATACCGCTTTCATGAGCCAATATACCAAGAAGCAACTATTTCATTCAATAACGTATTTTTATTTTATTTTTGATGTCGCAAATATTGTACCAATACTACAAAATTTACCTGTTTATGTATCTGCCGTGTCTCACTACAAACTTATGCCTTTTTTTCCCCACGGTAACATGATTGTTACGCTTAAAAAAGTCCTATGAAATCTGGTTTTGAAATATTTTCAAAATGCTTCATAGTGGTTGTGGTATCTTGCTCCAGATGTGTAGTGAAAAGGTTGGCATAGCATATACTGAAAAAAGATATCGCTGGTGTTAAAAAAAAGTGACTTTTATAGGATATCGACATATGCATGTATTTATGAGCATTTGTAGACTTCTTTTTATCTTCACTCTCTTTGTATAAAACCAAGCTGGTCAACCTGTTATTGTGCATTTTTATGTGAGTATACATTCCTGCAATGAAAATAAAAACTTTTAAAATTCCAGTTCTTTTATTAACCATGGAAATCCTAGACCCTATTTTATATAGAACAAAAAACAAAATTCAACTGTAGTGAGACCGTATCGCCTTTCGTGCAATCAATGTTGTTACAGCTAACCAAACATTTGGCTGTTCTGTTGGTAACTTGAGTCGGTCATTGTGGTATGTTTCCCCACCTTTGTTAAGATGAATGTATGTTTTAATATTTTTTTATATTCCATACACGTGCATTTATAATATCAGTTTTATATGATTCGTATAAAAAACGGAATTAATCTAAATTTAAAACTAAAATACCAAAATAGTTACAATCGCGTTTCTGATGTTTTGCAACGAAGTTGGGTTCTGTAAACAACGAAACAGACCAATAAATGGCTCCCTGCATGTACCTGATAGCAGTAATTTTGAAATAGTGACAAAAAACCTAACCCAGAACTTGTGGACATTGCTTCCGTTTCTTTTATAGGAAATGGACCGCCTAAAATTGGGTTCTCATGGGAAGAAGAAGTAGTCTTCCCCATTCGAGTGCCTTTATTGTTAACATGTAATGAATAGACATGTTATCTTCCATAATAATTTGTTTATTTTGTTGAGTATACATATGTTACCCTCAGTCACTACCCGTAAATACCCGGTATACAGTTGCCTATTGGTTCCCGTCTTCGGCAAATAATTCAATTGGCATAAGACATAGTGCTCATGAAAGTGCCGTGAACAAATTATATTTTCTGAAATTTTGCAATTAAGCAAAATAGATCTTATCTTATTGAAAACTACATAAAACTGTAAAGTATCCAGAAAATAGACGTTTATTCCAGATATACTCACTTAAACAGGAGACTTAAAGCAGATCTAGATTTATATTATTGTTTTAGAACATAAAGAGTTGCTTTTGATTTGTAATTTTTGTGATTAGGGGCCGTATACACCAAACTATTCTTAGATTTAAGACTAAGAATAAAGAATATTCTTCAAATCCGTCTTTCCTAATAATTGTCTTGAAATCGTATTCACCAATATTCTCAAGTACGTTCTTAGCTAAGACTGATTTAATAACGTCGTAAGCAATCTTCAAAGTTGACCGGTTACTGGCTTCCGGGAAAACGCAAATGATATAGGGAACCAACGCGCTTGAATTTTCGGTTCGTCTGTCAAGAAACGCCCATTAACAATGGTTAATATTGTTTCCTTTGGACGGACATAATGGACCACAGCCGAGGAGACGACATTGGTCCAGGCAGTCCATGAACGTGAGGACAGACTTTGGGTCAATGTCCAGCTGTGGTACAGTAAAGCACAGCCAGGTGAAGAGGAAAGCCTGTCACAGTTCAATTCATCGGACGGTTTTCATCATAAATAGTTTTCACAATTTATAATATTATTTAATTCTTGGAACATTATAAGTCAATGTATGTATTTATTTGGTAATTATTCCGTACAGGAAATCATCGGATGTTTTCTCCCTTACCGACAAAATCTTGTAAGTCTCCCAACTGACTTTGTCAGTAACTAACGGTTACTTGTCGGGTGTCAAACAAACAAGAATCTGTCAGTGGGTTGGGATTCGGACAATTCCTTGTCGGGATGGGTATATAAACAGCTGATTTTATGTCACAACTTTGAGAAACTTCAGATCTTTGAGAACGTTTTGGAGCTTTGACGACTTTTGGAACTTTGATCAAAATAATCTGCAGCCTGTGTTTTAGTTATTTTAACCATACCAGTATAAATTGATAAGCAATGTCATCCTGACAAACGTTATTCTAACAGAACTGGATAATTGGACCGCTCGGTTGTAACAGAGTTCATGGGCCATCTTGAGCAAATAATACTTCAAGAAGCTCCGTTTTATTGATGATATTGACATGCATTGGTGCCATGGTCGTGATAACCTTGATGATTTTATTACTTTCGTTAACAATTTTCACCTTACTATAAAGTTCACTGTAGAAATATCAAATGATGAACACATATTTTTAGACAAGACGTCTAAGATTATAAACAATACAGATTTATATTCAAAACCAACAGATACACATCAGTATCTTCTTCCAAGCAGTTGTCACCCAAAACATATCTGTAAAAACATTCCGTACAGTTTGGCACTGCGAATACGTCGTATATGCACTGGTAATGGCAACTTTGAAACCCGTTCAAAAGAACTGTTACAGCATCTCAATGAACGCGGTTATAAAGAAAACAATGTGAACTTGATATTTCGAAAGCAAGAAAAAAAGAACCGAAAAGAAATACTTTCATATACTTCAAAAACAAATAAAACCTATGATCGTATTCCTTTTGTAGCAACATATCATCCTAATCTGCCAAAATTTCGATCTGTCGTCGACACGCATTGGCCCACATTAGAATCTTCAGACTCATTCGTTTGTTTCCAAGGGAACCGATTATAGCATACAGACGGCCTCAGAATCTGCGTGACTTACTTGTACCAGCAAAGATAAAAAGCTCTGGTGAAGGTTCTGTTGTTGGAAAATCTGGTCCTTCTGGCTTATCACGTTGTCAAACAAGTAAAATTATGCCAGTATCATCTACAATTAAACAAACTTCCACGGGTGTCAGTATTTCCATTAAGTGTCACGTTACTTGTAAAACGGTTAACGCCGAGTATGTAATAACATGTTAAAAATGTAGTAAACAGTACATCGGCAAAACTAAACTGTCGTTGAGCCAGTGTGTAAATCTACATAGATCAGATTGGAAACTACGCAGGTTCATTCGCACGCTCGTCTCTGAACATTTCAATAGTGACGAGCATTCGTTTGACGATGTAATATAACACGGCATTGATCATGATCCAGATTGGACTGACAAGCAACGCAAAGATCGTGAACTTATTGGATTAGACGATTCAATACCCTTTATCCATTAGGTATAAACAAAAGCGATGGCTCTGCATAATTCGATATGATTGAATATACTGTATTTTATATGCATACGTTCCAATAAAACATTTTACTCAGCAGTTTGAATTTTACCGGCGTATTTCACTGAAAACACGGTATTTTTCTTAAAAAATTCACAATTTGCTTTATATGTTTGTAAAGTATATGCGCGCCTTAAGGCGCACATCATAATTTGTGAATGTTTTTACAATTTTATCAATATTTATTGTGATTTTTTCACACTTCCATGTTTTAATCATCGTAATCGTTTGACATCTTAACATTATCATCATTTATATTTTCATTTTCATTCCCCGAAGAAGAATTAATATATATTCCGAAAGCGCTCGGGGTTTTTTAAATAATTTTAAAGAATTCAGTATTGTTTGGATGTATTAATTAATTTTTGATAATTAATTTATTATCTCTCCATATATATAATAACGTTTATTTTATTGAAAACAATTTATAATATATATTTTAAATAAGTTGATTAATTTATTGATTGACTATAAAGCATAATTATTATGACATTCAGGGCTAACAGACGATCAGATAACTTAACCTATCAAATCTTTCCTGAGATTATGGAAGGTTACCAGCACACCTATCTCCTAGTCTCATTTAATCGCCGTAATAGGGGTGAGACTAGCCCTCTTTACGCACGTAGAGGACGATCAAATAAAAAAATATCAAATTGTTCGACATATGCGTTGATATGCACAAACCAATATCCGCAATTTAACTGATAACTTTTCCATTTGAATCAGCTGTAAGCAGTGAACGATAATAAGAAAAATTTTGTATACATAACAATCATCGGTTGGGGATTTGAACTCTTGACCTCTGAATTGCACTTCCAACTGAGTCAATAAATCGGAAAACTAGGATAAAAAATATTCAGTATTATCTTGAAATTAAATCTAAATATAAAAATTAATATTTCAACCAATTCTTCTCTGAGAAAAGAGACGTCAAAACGGTAAAGAAGAAATACTACAACATGAAAGGGAAGGGTAAGTATATATATTACTAAATACATTTTTTACTCAGAGCTTTCTTATCTTATTATACAGAAGCCTATATTTGGCTACTTCTCATTATTTAAACTTAAATAAGATAAATACTTTTTTCAATTAAAAGGTTTGATGTGATTGCAAACAATGCTAAATATAAATACGTAATAGGGTATATATAATTCTATATATAACTTGAAGTAACTAATGGTATAAGTAATGACATTTCTGTTTTATGTGAAAGCATACGTTAATAGTATATTTTGTTTGAATTATCGAGGACTAACAGATGCTCAGTTAACATAAACACTATTTTCTTGGATCCTGAAAAGGTTAACCTGTAATTGAGCACACCCATCTCCTCAATTAACTGATAAATTTCCGACTTTTATCAGCGGTGAGAGACGAATGACAAAGATACTCAAAATTGTGAGGATTTCTAACTGTCAAGTTGAAAAGTCGAGTGTCGAGTAAGAAAGTCAAGAGTCAAGTAAGATTTTTAAGCCCTGTGGTGGTGGCATTTTTCTTCGAATCATGCTGGTTAAAAAAAAACTTCCAAGATCTTGTGGTTATATATAACTGCTGTGTACTCATCTTTCTTATTTGACACTCAACATTCTTACTCGGCACTTAGCTCACTAGCTTGATATTATCAGGTTATCAACACCAATTACTATCTCCCTTGATTCCTGCTTTTAAAATGTATAATTTACAAACTGTATGGCTGCAGATGAAGTACCATTGTCAGCCATTTACATTTCAATAGTGTCTTTGTTGGGTATCAAGTAATTGCTTGTCATTGTCAATTAATGCCAATATCTTTATACAAAAAAGTTTATGATATTTTAATGTTAAATCCACTGCTAAGTGTTGTATTTGTTTTCAAAAAAAGTAGTAACACAACCTTTTTTGTATATTTAACTTTTGTTTTAAATATTTGACCTTCATGAATAATAATTTACATCATGGAGACTGGCCTGATTGGGATTCAAACTCTAAACCCATGTATTGATAGTCACACACGCTGCTGACTGAGCTTATCAGGCTTGACTTTAATAATGTTATGTAGAATACTGGTTTTCATTGGTTATAAAAAATACTGCAGTGGTTACGGTCAGATGACTGGTTTAATATTAGAAACAGAACATGCTAGTTTCAATAATGCTGTTGTTCATTTCAGCGAAATGTAAAATAGATCATCAGAAAGGGACCGGTGGCGGTCCTTACCAGTCCCTGACCACTTCAGAAGCTGTTCTGATAGATAACATTGGGGACAGAGCCTCTGTTGTTGGCATTGCAGGAGCTGTTGACACAGATGGTAAGTTTATTTGATAATTATTTAATATTTTCCTCACATAGTCTTATGTCTTAAAACAAATCTCTTTCATTTTACAATGAAACGACATATGATAATTCTATATTCGATGCTGCAGATACATACAGAATACCATGTTAGTGTCCGATATTATCAGGAGACGCTTAGAAAAATACCATGAGGAGGCTTTGCCAAATTTTTGAGGGGGGGGGGGGGGTCGTGCCGAACCTGATAAAGTTCATAATATTAGACATTAACATTGTATACCATTTATCATGTCAATATCTCCAATGCGTCTTTTTTTATGGAATTTAAATTCATCATCAAACTTTTGTTACAGCCTGTAGATCTAGAGATCATCTCTATTTAGCCGCGCAATAATATGTAAATGACAGCATATATATTCATAATTCGTGTTCCTGATAAACTTGCAATGATGTGATGAGCCTATGTTTATCACGCAGGCAGTTTATCAACAGAAATGAATGCATTGACATGACAAAAAAAGTTTCACTGTTCAACATTTGAACTAAAACATCTTCACTTTAAAAGGGAAAAAGTAAAGAAATAGTAAATGAGATCCACTTTTGGAAGATGGTCAGTTTGTTTATGCTTTTAGATGCGTTAAAACATTTTTGTTTGTTGTTGAGATTAGTCCATGTCTAGTATTAAATCAGTATCATCTTTAATTATATATCTATTTCTTTTTTATTTAAGCATTTGTTGTCGGTCTATGCTTTGAGGTAGAAAAAGCAAGCAATGGTATGTATTATGTATACTGTTTGGTCTCCATATTTTACATAGAATTCTGAACATTCATACATATGATCACTACTATTTATTCATCAAATCTGATTTTTGTGATATCATGGATATAGATAAATAAGACAGAAGATCATAAAAATGTACGTTTGATTTCATTTTTTCTTTTCTCCTTTTTTTACTTGTATATAGAACCATCTTTAACCCTTTACTCCATAGATACGCGTTTGCCCACACCAATCACAGAAGGCCTTTAAAACTTCAGGAAGAGTTCATATTGCTCGTAACTTTGTCCGTTAATATAAACATAAACATCATTCACCCAATAATTCAAAAGCCTTCTATATAAGAGGTGTCCAAAGGCGTCTATATGAAGTAAAGGGTTGTAAGAGTGTTTATTTCTGTGCTCCGACCGCAGTATTTTTTTGTTTTTGATTTGGGTAGGTAGGTAGCTATATATATATAGTTTTGCTATAATTTGATGTTTTATTGCCATTTTTAACAAAAGTGGGTAGAATTCATGAAAAAAAAGTCTTTCTAAGTCAAAAGAAAAGTTTGAATAGCTACACTATGATTAGGTAGGAGCATGACAAACATTTTTTTCTTAAGGATGGCCTAGTTTTCATTTACTGATAATTCATAAAAAAGAAATATTTTTTATTATATGGTTTTCATTATAATTTGCTACAAATAAAAAAAAATGTGATTACAATGGTAAATCCAATGAAGTTATACAAGGCGATTATACATAAACATTGAAAACTTTAGTATCATAGAGAAAAAAGATTTTTTTCAATTTGTAACAATTAATAAAATAAGTTATTCCTCTATACTATTTCTTCATTAACTGTTTATATTTCATAACATTTATACATTACAAACATGTCTATATGAATATTTTAACTACACTACTTTTTTAATGTAAAACATCATTTTATATTCCAGTCCAAGCAGTACTCCCAGGTGAAGAGTTATCAGTAGGTTAGTATTTATCGGGTAAAAAATCTACTTTCATGTATGAAACAATAAACATATCAATACTAGTGTCATCACAACAATACGTTAGCCAATGTTTATGTAAACAGCTGATCCACAAACAAAATAGAGCTGCAAACAGGTGAAATAAGAAAATCCTGAAAGTAAAGAGCATTGATTTTGTAACAGACTGAATTGTGGCCCAGTGTTTCCTGCAATTATGGCCACAGTGGGTAAAAAAAGGGTTAACTAGAAAAATTTCAAAGTCTTCTTTTCAACAAACGGTCTGTCCAATTTGTTAATATTTGATAAAGATAATCCCATTGTGTATGTGTTTAAAGTTTGTACAAATCAAGTGTTTTGTATTTATAGGGGCCCTGTAAGGAGACTTGAGTTTTACATAGGAATCCTATGGGAAAATGAAAAATTCTAATTTTTAGTGCGATTAATTAGAGAATAAAGAGAGCTATTCTACTCACCTGGGTGTAGGCCTATCTCAGTAGCCATTGTATGTTTTGACTTGAAACTTTATACAAACCTTCCCAGTCATCAACCCTACTACAATAACTAACTAATAATTAAATTATTAAATAACTCTTGCATGAATAAAATGCAAATTATTGTCCTTGTTTGACGTATAAAGTCTGATTAAAGGTTTGCGCGCAAGTACTATCAAGTCAATATCTTACCAAATACTCAATGTATTTGATTGAAACCTCTCACAAGCCTCCCCAGTCATCAACCCTACTACAATAACTAAGTTCGATAACTCTTGCATGAATAAAATGCAAATTATTATCTTTGTTTGACGTAGAAAGTCTGGTTAAAGGTTTGCGTGCAAGTACTATCAAGTCAATATCTCACCAAATAATGTATTTGATTGAAACCTCTCACAAGCCTTCCCAAACATCAATCCTACTACAATAACAAGATTTTTTTTTTGCAAATTAGGGCATTTAATTGACTTAGAAATTTTATAACTGCATGTATTGGATTGAAACTTCATACAAGGTTTGGCAGCTACTCAATCTTGTTAATTTCGTAAGTAAGACCACTCTAATTTGTATGGATTTGTCATCAGTTTCAGTCAAATTTGTACTTTTGTTTTATCCAGGCAATACATGTACCAGTTCAGTGAACGCTCCAAGTACAATCTCCTCAAGTTTATCTACAAGTACGAAAATTAGTATGTACTTATCTAGTAATTTATGATTGTGCCTAATTTTACACTTTAACAAAAACATTGATGAGAATGCTTACAAATCTGAAAATTATTTGAAAACACCTTAAACAAAGGTCAACATAAATCTTAGTGCATGGACTTTTCAATAATATACCTGCCTATCAGATTGAGATACTTCAAAAAAATCCAAAATCGTGCGGCCAGGGTTGTCACAGTTGCTCTGTATGACCAACCTAGTAGTGCAATTCTAAAGTCTTTTCGCTGGCTGCCTGTAAGGGCAAGAATCGTACAAAATACTGGTTGTTGTCTTTCGAATTGTGCAGGACACAGCTCCATCTTATTTGAAAGCTTTGCTCAATCGTGTTCAGGGAAAATACAGATAAAGATCATCTGATGAAATTAACTTTACACTGCCAAGAACAAGAATAAAAATGGCATACACATCATTTACTGTAGTTGGCCAAATGTGGTGGAATTGACTTCTAAAATATCTCAAATGTGTAACCAGTGAAAGTGTATTAAGGCCAAGATTGAAAACTCATTTGTTTAATATGTTTTTATAACTAAAGGATATGACTGAAGTTTTTATATGCATAACTATTGTAGGACTGTATATAGTTTTATGCAACTGTGAAGCGCAACAATTTTGTGCTTACGATACATTTTTTTGCTATACAAATGAATTTGTAAAATTACCAGTGATGTTTTAATATGAAAGGTTGGGATAAAATATACTTAAATACAATCAAACCTGTCTTAAGCAGCCAGTCAAAGGAAAAAGCAAAGGTAACATTATAAGACAGGTTGTTGCTTAATACAGGTAAATTAACTCTGAAAGCAAAGAAATAGAAAACATCGTTGCTTAAGACAGGATTTTGCTTTTTGCGTCTCGTTACAATCCGTCTCTCACCACTGAATAATGTGGGATAGTTACTTTTCAAGATCCAAGAGATTGGTGGTTAGATTATAATTAACTATCTGTTAGCATCCGGATGGTATTCACCAACCATTCTTAAGAATATTATTAGATTTGAGCTTGATTGAAATATACATTCATTGATTATAATTCATTTTCATTGTAGGTTCTAAAAGGTCATACCAGAGTCTGGCACATTGATACTGGACCAGCAGCGGATACGTCTCTAGATTGATTTTCTCCACGTAAGATGGCAGAATAAAAAAAATGTATGAAATTAATGGACAATATTGACAACTGGAAATTACCAGTTGCTAAAAAGAGTAAGGCAACAAGCAGTTGCAGCAACGGAGGAAGGTAGTCATTCCTCTGCGACTTAAAGGTTAGTCGATCATATATCATTTCAAGTATGAAATGTATAGTGGCCGCCCTGAACCGGTAGCGCCTAAAGATTTCAACCTCAGCCAAAATCTCTACAGGATTGCTCCGGTCCGAAAATGACGTTTGCATTGACTTCATGTCTAAAAACATGTCTGATGGCAGCCATTTTTGTTTTGGAATGTTTGCTTCAAGCATACTCAAAGGCAGAGTTGAATATCGAAAGATAGTCATAAGTCTAAATAATATTCTTAGACTTGAAACTGTTGGTGAATTAGACTTGAACTCAAGAATCAAAATTTCAAGTAGGCCTAGTCTTAAATTCAAGTCTTAGAATTGTCTAAGAACTGGTTGGTGAATACGGCTCCAGATCTAAAAAAGTGCAGCAGATAACTGTCTGAGATTTCAAAGTAGATAAAAAAACACCAAAAACTTATATTTGACCAAAACGCAATAAATAAAACATTTTTTTCTCGTAGATTGCCAGCATCACTCATGCGTCATTGTACTAGTTCAGTATGACGTAACAATCTACATCTGATCGTGGAAAATGGTGAACACGCGTAATTTCGAAGTGATCGGTTGTTATACTTTCACAATCGATTTGGTTCAACTGAATTATATTCAACACGGGCGAAACATGTAAATCAAGAAGTACGCAACAACAAATTACCGAGATGACCTGCGTAAATGGTTATGTGGGAATTAAATGCCCCCCCCCCCCCCCCCCCCTTCTTAATCATTTACCCAGGATAGCCTTTGCGTGCTAGATCTATAGATCTTGGTGACTTTCCAGCGGCAATATATGTGGTATCCAACAAAGGATGGATGGTCTCGGAGACGTTTGTTTAATTTCTTAAGGAATTTTACAATTTAGTTGGTATTTGCATAAATTCTTCGTCTTACTCTTTTTAAACGGTCACAACACGTATGCTGCGGACTCTTATTGACATGAGAAATGTTACTTTGTATTGTATAAATACGTCTCTAGCTTGTATAATAACAATGTCTATATTAAACTCTCTTCTTTTTTTCACAAATTTTCGGCTTACGCCTTCTTCAGGAAAATCGCAGTTTTACAAAATGGATGCGACATAGTTTTTAAAAGACTGCGATATTTCTGAAGAAGGTGTAAGCCGAAAATCTGCGAAAAAAAAGAGTTTAATATAGACATTGATATTATATTTTTTCTTCATTTCTGAAGATCGATAGTAAATTTGTATAATTACAATTGCCACTTTATACAAACAAGTTTCGTCAGATGGTTTGCCGTTTACAGCACATGTCTAATCAGACATCAGAACACATAATTTTTGGGGGCAAGTCGAAGACTCGAAGGACGTTCAACGATTTAAATAAGATTATTCATCCATTTTGCTTGGAGAGGCTTGGTAATATAGAACTGTGGTTATTGTTTCAGATTTTTCTTGCTTAATAATAACTGTTGAAACCTTAACCGGTAAAGCCAAAATTGTTAACCAATCGTGTTTTTTTTTCTTTCTCTGACAAATTAATATAAAGCAAATGTGTCAAAAGTGGATCAGTATCAATAACGGATAAAAATGTTTAATTGTAAATTTTCGTCGAAACAACTATGCTAATCAAAATAAAAATATTGCTGTCATTCAAATTATCTTTCGAACAATAAATTAAAAAGACAATACAAACATCTGCACAGTATGATCATGATTGCGCAATCGCTTTATCACCCTTTCTCTTTACACCGAAGATTTTGGTTCGTATTAAACCGAAAGTAGATGTGTGCGCTGCATATTTCCATAACGAAACCAGGTATTCACGACTTTGGAGTTTTTTTATGCCATTACAACAAATTGCATAACACTTGATTTTGTTAATTGAAAAAGCTTGACACGAGATTACCGAGGGATTAATACAGGCCTGTCTCAGTACCATTAACATATCACATTTTGCAGCCAGGACAACACTTTTTGCGCATGCGCCATTTATATATGTCACAATGTTAGCTTCACAATGTTTACTTAAGTTTTTCTTCCTGTCAAATCCAAACATTCATAAAAGAGTTGACGCTGTATCAACTAAAAAAAGGTAATATTTACATAGGATATGCATAAAACTATCGCATGGTGTCTATTTATGGTAAAATAAAGACGTGAAAAGTTTACCTGGACGCCATATTTTTCCAAAAGGCCGAAGAGGTCCAAATGAATAATTTATAAATTCAACCAATGAAGAATTTTTTTAATTCAGTACTAAACATAAAGAGGATCGAAAGGATTATATATTAACAAAGTCGAATCCGACTTTTGAGCTGTTTAAACAGTACTTTTGAAGAGTTTAAAAAGGCCCTTTTCTTTTGTAATTTTCGTCCATAAATCATTGTGAGGTATAACTAGGATTTCTTTTTTTTAACTATTTTAGACCTTTTATGGAATAATTAAACAAATAACACCTAATGTCTTAGCGCTTTTGACACAAACTAACCCTTCGATTTTCTCGCGGGTTCTGATTACCGCACCTTCTTGAATACTCTTTATTCTTAATGTCCTCAATATATTTCAGTGACATATGTATAAAAATAACATATTTAAGCTATTTACAGGTCATGTGGTGTCGTAACGTATTTTTGGTGGGTGTTTTTTTTCTCCGAGATTTCACAAATATCATGATTAAGGATACTCCTGCTTTTGTATGTGTTATTATTTTTATTTCTAAAGCGGCATACTGTTTCTAGTGTATGTCATAGGGTGATAAAAATTTGCTACCACACCGGGACTCGAACTGGGGCCTCAGCCTCAGATTAATAATTGTATAAAAAAAAGTATACAAAAACCGTCAATTTTTTTATTTAGAAAAAGTCATTTGTGCTGACTGATTACTATTGTAAATAGATGCCCTTTTGTATTTGTTTGATAACAAAGTATGTAAGAAAGAAGTTGGAAGATGTGATATATTAATCAACATATCAAAAAAATCTATAAATTTACAGATGATCTATTAATTTATATATGATATGTAGAAAAAAGCATTGTGCCCTACCTGCTGAATGAGCTACACGGCTGCCTACACATTTTCTTTTTGATAAACAATTTCAAATCTTATAAAGTGATAAATCATATATAGTTCAACATATTTTCATTTTATTACATGAACATTAATGATAATTTAACAACATAAATTGAACAAATTGAATCGTTCTGGTCTTGAGCGATGCATGCCTGTAAAACTACATAGGCAGGGCCTATAACAGACTAGTTATGTGTGTTCATGACCAAAAAAATTGCAATTACAGATCAGTGAATATCACGCTGAGCCAAAGGGATGAGAGTGGCAGCGATACTGAGTATACTATATTTGATAATTCAGCCAGTTTATTTGACTCTAGCCCAGTAGAATCAGAAGACAGTGAATATCATGCTGAGCCAAAGGGATGAGAGTGGCAGTGATTCTGAGTATACTATATTTGATAATTCAGCCAGTTTATTTGACTCTAGCCCAGTAGAATCAGAAGACAGTGAATATCATGCTGAGCCAAAGGGATGAGAGTGGCAGTGATTACTGAGTATACTATATTTGATAATTCAGCCAGTTTATTTGACTCTAGCCCAGTAGAATCGGAAGACAGTGAATATCATGCTGAGCCAAAGGGATGAGAGTGGCAGTGATTCTGAGTATACTATATTTGATAATTCAGCCAGTGTATTTGACTCTAGCCCAGTAGCATCGGAAGACAGTGAATCTGATATAGTTAGTAAAACAGGCTTTTTATATGTTCTTTATTTAATCAGAGAATTAGAGAATCTATGAATTAATATTTTTAGAATTTTCAATAATAAAAAAGAGTGAGTTATTTCTTTCAATCTTTGTTATGATTTATTTATTTCAACTGAAAATTGTATTCAATTAACAGTGGGACTCAGTCATCGAGTGACGGGATGTTTTATTTTGTAAGCCACTGAGTCCCAGGTGCTCGGTATTTCCTGAAAAAAAATCCTAAAACATTGTACTATTTTTGATTTTCATGTTTTCTTTCACATTGAGTTACTATAATAATGTGATATTAAAATATGAATTTTATTATATTCAGGATAACGTTCCGAGTCCAGTGTTTTGTAAAAGAAGACGAACAATTAAATATATTGTAAGTAATAGAGCTCAATAATACTGCCACGGTTTTAACATACAGTAATGCATAAATGAACTTTACAAATATTTATATGAGGAAAACACTAAAAATTATATTTGTCTTGCTAACATTAAAAGGTGTTGGAATGAAATCGTGATAACAATTTTTGCATACTTATTCCATGTGCACAAAATGTAAATCGGAATGTAGTTGACTTGTATACCTTTGACCATGGAGCCTATAAATTCAGTTTGAATTTTTTTTGCATATACATTAATTTTTATTGACATAATACAACTTGTTCACATTAAAATTATGTAAAAATGTATACCACTATTAGACTTGTAGTGTAACTTTTCCCACTGCGTGTATCAATCATGCTTGCATATACTCTTTACTAAATTACAGCCAAACCTGTCTCTAAAGACCACCCTTGGAAAATGAAAAAGTGGTCTTTGTTGACAGGTGGCCTTTCAGAACAGGTAAATTTACACTATTTATGGTTCAACGGGAAGAGAAAATAGTGGCCTTTATAAGCAATTAAAGGAGTGGCCTTTATTCGGAGGTTGTCTTTAGCACAGGTTTGACTGTATTTATACTTACCACCACTGAAACACTTGTAGTGTAACTGTTTTAATTATGCTTGCACATAATCTTTACTAAAATAATGCTAACCACTGTTTTAATGGCGCTATCTCTTCAGTTGACTGAGTGATTTTAAATTAACTTGGTTCAAATGTTAGGCATACTTAAGTGTTGTGCAGATTTAAGGTCAAGGACATATGGGGGGACCTACTTTTTTGCATGAGGAAAAACCTAGTTATCAAATAGCATAACCTTCCCTTTTGTTATGGTATGTAGTTAATTTCTAGTGACTCTGATGACACATTACCACATGAGGAAATAATGGAGAGGGGTTCTGAGACAGATTACATTGTTAAATAGCGATGATAAACAAAAGCTGTTTAACAGAGTTAATCTAAAGAATTTGATAAGTGCACATCCTTTTTCCAGGATAATACTTATGCTGATGACTTCATCATACTGATAGTTGATAGAAAAAAATTGACACACTTGAAACTGAATTTTAAAAGAGTCTGCATCACAAACTGAGCAGCGAATAGCCTGTAAGGAAGTTTATACATGTAACCATCTGCCAAAAACATTTGAGATCATAAATGATCAAAGTGCTGTGTCTGATTCAGATGAAAGTGATCATGAAGTTGACAACTAACAGGTGACATTTTGTAGTTACAGTCAAACATTTATGCTTTAAACATAGCCAAAATGATTACCAAAGCATAGGTTTTAAAGAAAATTCAAGAAGATGGGGTAACAGGTGGCTTGCAGTGGCTTATTTATTTAGATGAGTCGGCTACAAAACCAGATAGAAAATGTTGGCTGAATGTAGGACTATTTATAAAAAATAAAGCAGGTTAGAAAAATACTGTTTCCAGAGGCCGGGCTACCAAAGAAACGTAAATGCGATAATGTTGATATGGCCACATATTCATCATTTTTTTAAAAAAGTTGAGACGTTGGGAAATGTTTCATTTTCACTTGGGTAAGAGGATTTTAAGCATAAAATAGAGATTGAAATTGAAAGCAAAAAAAAAAAAAACAGTCAATGATTAAATTATTGCAATGAAGTAATGCACAGCATTGTCGTCAATTACAAAAAGTAAGACATGTACATCAAAGTATTGTAAAAATAAAAAAATGACGAACTTAAATGAGTTAGAGCAAAGGCTGTTTACTTTGAAAATAAAACAACATGTTTAACTGCATATAAAGAAGATGCAAAAGAAAATAAACAATTACTACAAAATAGTATTACTAATCTTGAAATAGTCATTAGTGCAAAAAAAATATCAGGTTGAAAAATTAAAAGATGACATTAAAGATATGTCGGCAGAAAATGAATGGTTGAGAAGCATGTGCAACGATGTAATTGTAACCTTTGATGAAGTCTCATTCTTATACTGCGGAAATGCAGCAACCTGTATATTCCCTTCTCCAGCATAATGTTTCTATAACTAAAATTCCATTCATCATTAGGGATGTTTTGAATTTCGTGAACATTAAAGCAAGTTAATTGCCTAGCAAAAGTACATGCAATAACATGAATATTCAACTAGGAGAAGAGTTCTCCCAAAAGCCAAATACATCTTTATTGAGTGATGAAACTTCCAAGTTTGGCACCAAATTTGAAGGTTTCCATGCCGTTGACAATAATGGAAGGGTATGGGTATTAGGATCCGCCAAATGACAACAAAGTCGGGACAAAAAAGGGTCAAAAATCCAAAACAGAAATGGCGAAATTGCTTTCTGTTCAGAAAAACACTCTCTGGATGGTTGAAAAAAGGCGGACTCGATCAATGAGGGTAACCTCAAGTTCGGACCAAAACGAAAAGTCATGCGAGATGGCCAATATGACGAGATGGAAACGGCACTTTTGCGCTGGTTTAGGGAGGCACGAGACTGTAATATCGCCAAATCTGGTCCCAGGCTCATTGTTCAAGCTGGGAAGTTTGCCGAGCAGGTCGGCATTACTGATTTCGACAGGCTGATTAGACCGATTTAAGGAGCACCATGGAATCACGTTTAAATCGATCTGCGGTGAAGCTAAAGCTGTAAATACAGAATCTGAAGATATGACCCCATGGTTGCATCGCGTCTACAACCCATGGGATTTATACAATGCCGACGAGACCGGTCTCTTCTACAAATTCACGCCAGAAAAGACCCTCGAATTTAAAAATATCAGCTGTCATGGTATGTGTAAATATGGCAGGTGATGACAAAATCCCGATGCTGGTCATACATGTAGGAAAGTCTGCCAATCCACGCTGCTTCAAGAATGTCAAGACCTTACCTGTGGAATATACGAACAACAAGAAGGCATGGATGACTGGCGATATCTTTACTAAATAGTGGCAGAAACTGGACAAAATATTTCAGCGTGAAAATCGCAAGGTAGCCATGGTGGTAGATAATTGCCCTGCTCACCCGCACGTGAAGGGCCTGAAATCTATTGAATTTGTGTTCCTGCCATCAAACACTCCAAGTCATACGAAACCCTGTAACCAGGGAAAAAAAGTGAAAGTCCATTACCGCCGACAGGTTATAATAAAACAGCTTGATGCCATGGAGAAACATCTGCCATTCAACATAGCCATCCTTGATGCGCTCCGGTTCCTCCGCCAGTCATGGACAATGGTGACATTGACCACCGTCAGCCTGTGGTTTAGATATGCTGGTTCATGATACCAGACATCAATACAGATGCCGACAGCTCGTCAGATGAAGATGACGAGAGTGTCGCACCTTGATCTCAACGCTTTTGTTGATAGACACACAGCTACCAGTATGTAATAACACTAATGAAGAAGCCATCGTCCAGGACATTATTTCACCGAGAAACACAGTGGAAAACGACGCCAAAGAGGAAGAAGACAACGACTATACGACGCAAGCGCCACCATCAACATTAGAAGCCATGGACATGTGTGACTCACTACGACGGTTCTTCGAGACCCATCCCGACAGTGACAGCGAACTTAACTCCCTGTATTTAATGAACAAAAAGCTGATTATAATGGACCTCAAACGCAGATGCTCAAAGCAGACAACACTCGGGGATTTTTTAAGTAGTGATGTTGATGGAACTGTTTGCACACTTAATCTTCCTTATACTACATGTATATTTGCTTCAACAACTGTTTTGTTTATGATTAATGTGCTATATGTATGTTGTTTTGTATTTCATGTAAATAAAAATTGTTATACCATGAACGTGTTATTTATCAATTTGCTTCCCATATGTATAAGGTGAATATCTCATCGAGTTTCAATTTAGGCCCTGCATATATTTCACAGCTGAGTGTGTTTATCATGTTATTTTCATTCTCACGCACACCGAAAAGCTTAAAATAGCTATTTATACATGTGTATATATTATAAAAAAGGTAAATTAAGCAATTATAGTTTAATACAATTAATAATATTTAACAATTATCTTTCCTGGTATATTTGATATTCAAAATAAACAAGAAACACCTATCATGTTCATCATTTATTGCACTTTTTCAAAACGTACACATAGAATTCAATAACACGCTCACAAACGAACTTGTACTATTTTGTCCAGTCCCGCCGAGTTTGAGCGATCGAAGTTCTACTGTATTTCAATTATATCTGCCGAAGCTGTGATCGCATTCAGCCAAAATAAAATGTTGGATTGGCTAATGAATAAAGATGTAAAAGATATCACAATTCTGTGTAAAGCTGCTAAAAAAAGGACAAAGCAGCTTAGGAAAGCGTTCAAGGAAAGACGAGCAGTAACTGGACGTGAAACAAGACGTATAGTAGAGGAGAAGTTGCAAGCTGCACAACAGAAAGAAGAAAACAGACTGAAACGATTCTAAGGATATGTAAATGAGGTCGCAGTAAGGGGTTTGTGGCAATCAGTCGAAGAAGTTGATAGTCCTGTTCGTACACTTGAAACCAGAAGAGACAAAACATCAGCTCTTAAAGCTCAATTACTTGAAAAACATGTATTGAAACAAAATGTGTATCAATTTTCAAAAAAAGTCAATGATAAAAGAGAAAATCTGTCTATTGAAGAAATGACAATTAACGCAAAAAAAATTAGTCACTCATACACAAACCCTCCTGACGAAAACAACAACAACAATAACATTGACAAACCGATGATACTTGGGAGAAAGATCAAGTATGCCTCTATGGAGATTAATAAATAAGTATGGTACTTTGGAATGGTGATATCTCGGGTATTATTATGTCTGATTTTCCTTAGCAAAACTTGCACTTTCTTGATTCCAACCCATATTTTTCCCTAGCTTTGCTATTTTTACCGTTTTTATGTCATCTGCTTAATGTAGTAGCTATCAGTACTTATTTTGCTCGTTATATATCTTTTACTACTAAGAAATAACTTTGCATCTTATATTATATCAAATTATTATTACAATAATAGTTAACACTAAATAACAATATTAACCTCTTATTATATTTTTTCACGATATAAGGTCTGTGTGTTTTCTGTGTCCCTCTCTATGATCACAAATTTACCCACTGCTCAAGCCTTGCATGAGGAGTTAAATGTTTTCAGCTGCATGGCTGTTAAATTATAGTTCACCAGTAGGTTTTGTGTCCACATCTCTGATTTTATTGATATGTGACATGTTTTGAGCAGTTTGACGCCAGTTTTTAATGTCACCAATATTTTTCAGGTGCCAGGTTACCCATCATGGTACAATGTTAAATACAGTGGAGATGAGGCCATCTACACAAGTAAATTACTTGAAGATTATGAGCTAGGGGATATGATGTTAGTGGTGGCAGGACAGTGATTTTTTTCAAGAGCCACCACAAACGAAGTGTTATGTTTCCATGCTTGTAATTAAAAATTATTTGCATCGAAAAATTGAGAAATATATATAAGTATATACTTTGTTGTTACAGTGACAAATTGACAGTGACATTTCGGAGGTACAGACAGTGTTTAATGTCTAAAAGTTTAATTAAATTAATGTTGCATTATGCACAGTAGTTTGTATGTGAAGTAAGGTTTGGAACACATGTTCTTAAGTGTCCGATATGTTTTTAAACTGTAAAAAGTTATAGGTTGAAAGTAAATTTTTGTGTCAACATTTTTATTAGATGTTTGATTTTGGTGAATTTTTTTGTTGTTTTACTGTAACTAAATACTTTTAGGAAATATATAGTTTAATAGGTTTGAATATTATTTTTTTTTTTTTTTTTTTGATAAAAGTGTTGTCCTGGCTACATTTTGGATGCGCGACATTTTTGAGGGACCATTTCAAAAACTTTGTTATCAACCTAATGGCATATAAAACTTTGGTTATTTTGATATTCATTTCTTGTTGAGCAGTCAAAGACCTCTTTAAATGTTATTACACTACTTCTGTCTTCACGTTTACAAGAAATGAAAATTGGGTGAAAGTTGATGTATTGCAGTGGCGTGTTCGGGTGGTGAGGGAGGCATATACACCCTAATTCCTCCCCCCACCCTTAAATCTGGCAAACATATCTTTTTCAATAACGTTGGAAGCTAAAAGACTGAAAAAAATATTGTTTCACTTTTGTCATTGTTTTTGTATTAACTGTACTATATACTGTCACAGGTGTTCAATTATTACATAACTTGTTACATTTTTTTGTTTAGTTCGACTATGGTAATTCTGTTTTCAAATATTTAAAAACTTGTAGCCATATGGTAAGATAATTATCTTATGCATTTTCAATAGATGGGTCCAAAGAAAATGAAATATGTAGTTTAAGCAAAGAGCTCGGCTGGTGCAATAGCTAAAAAGTACAGGGGGTATAAAATGTCACCTGGAAATAAAGAGCGTGTCAGAAGAGCTGTGTACGCTAGGATAGCCCTGTTTGAGCAGCATTGAAAACATCAATATCATGTTTCTGTTCAGTTAACAAGTCCAAGGATCTCGTTTATCAACATTATTCACAGTAATAAATCATTTTGTATCCATCAATTGTATATATAGGTACAGTATTGCGAGTGACGACGATATAACACAGATAGCCCGTTAGTTGTTATGTTCACAATTTGGCAACATTTTTGTGTTTGTCTAGTTATGAAAATGTATTCATATTTTATTGGTTGCATTTGTTATTTCTTTTATTGGTTATGTTACTGATCATTAAAATTGTTTGAAATAAATAAGTTTCAGTTGTTTTGTATTTTTTTTCTTTTTTGTTACCATAAATGATAAATATGGCATTTACCTAATTGATTTAACAGTTTGCACGTAGTCATTAGGCATTAAAATGTTGCATGAAGAAATGTTTAAATATTTCTGAAGTATTTATTGGTTTTTCCTCTATTCACCAAACTCAATGCATGCAATATTCTAATGTTTGATTGAAACGTTACGTGTACATAAAATGCACAATCAAACAATGACGAAGCAATTAGTTCCTTGTGTTATATTAGAGGAATATAACTTGTTACTTTTAACTATTTATTCCACAATTTTATTATAGAGGTAATAATTTTTGATGTTGTTCGGTCGAAATCAATTTACATTGCACTCAGATTCACCAGCTTATCGTATATAAACAATAGCATTTCTTCAATTCTTATCACAGCATGCTGTCAACGCTTTCTTTCCTTGGACACTCCAGAGCTGACCATCTGACTCCCAAACACATTAGCATTGTACACCAGTTTATCCGAAACGGCACTTGAATATTCTTATAGGTCAAAGCAAACTGCTTTAAAATGTCATTAGTGTTCATATTTATACAATAAATAGCAATACTCGGAATACTTTTAATTATCATATTAACATAATTAATCATTAGATTGTACATTTAATGACACTTATTGGTAAAGTCATGGTCCTGGCCCCGGTATCGTGAAAAAACTTAAGTTAAAACTCAAAT
Organism: Panopea generosa; assembly: GCA_029582155.1. Taxonomy (NCBI): domain Eukaryota; kingdom Metazoa; phylum Mollusca; class Bivalvia; order Adapedonta; family Hiatellidae; genus Panopea; species Panopea generosa. Next base: position 45,052,723 of record CM055905.1, read on the forward strand.
ATCCCACTTAAAATCTGACTTAAGTCGAGTCCGATTTTTGAGTGGTGTTCACGAAAAAAACTATTTCACTCAAATTATGACTAAAGTTTGAGTACAATTTTTTCAGGCTGCCTCAAATATTTCAGCCACTCAAATATGGTGGATTTTGTAAGACGTCTGCAACATATTCGTGAAAGAGACCAAATCCCACGCCTGATACAGGATCGTTTAAATCATTTAAAGATACTGAGCCGTGAGGAGGTAAGGGAGAGGTTTACCCTGAATCCATATTTTTTTGTTAACTGGAGAACTTTATAATTTACTGGAATCATCAACAAAGATATCCTCCCCACTCCCACCACTTTTATGAATAATGGTTGCATTGCAATTCTTTGCTACCGGTACTCACCATCTGCTGATTGCAGATTTCTCGCCCATCTGTGTGCAGAGCAATAGACAGGGTCGTTGATGCCTGATGTTCCATAAAGAGGACGGTATATCAAGTTTCCTGAGGATGAAAATGCCATATCAACAAAAAAACTGAAAGGTTTCTATCGTATCGCTGGAAAGTTTCAGACGTTTTTTTTCTGTTGTTACGTGCAACTGTATCACTACCGTTTCGTACCAGGCGAAGCTATCGATTCGGACTGTGCTTTCGTAACATTTTGTATGTTAACATTTAACGAGTTTTTTTATGAAATCCTGATAAAAGTCAAATTAGCTTTGACAGTTTACAAAAAAAATCCAATGTTTCGTCGTGTCATATATCTTAAAGCAATAGTTTTGATCTAGTAGTCGAATGTAACTTATCATTGGCATGAAACTATTAAATATTGTTAATCTATGCACATTAATGTAAAATATATACAATAAATTAATAGGATTTCCTAATATTTTGGGATGCGTAGATGGTACACACTTAAAGATAAAGGGACCACCTGAAAATGAACCAGATTACATCAATAAGAAATGGTTTCATTCCATTACCGTGCAGGTAATCTATTTTTTATTCGTTTAAAGATACTCGGAACATAAAAAATCACTAAATCCTTTAGTTAGGAAATATACATTAGTGATACCTCCAATACAATGTTTTATTTGTCCCCGATATTACTTATTCAAATAACAGTAATAAAAGCTTAGAATTATACATTTAACTTTAATAAAGCAAACTGTATCACGGAGAGTATTGCGGTATACTGAGTACTGTGGCGGTATACTGAGTACTGTGGTGGTATACTGAGTACTGTGGTATATATATATATTTTAATTTCAAAAATCGGTATTACTTTGCTATGTAGGCAACAATGACATTAAAATGTTGACAACTTGCTATACATTTCGAATGTACAATGATCCTTTACCAATTCTTTATTGAATACACCTTTAAGCTTATAAAAATGAACTTTAATATGTTTTTATACTACAGATGGTTTGTGCTGTCAAAATTTTTGATAACAAATGTTTCAGCAAAGTGGCCTGGAAGTGTACATGACAGTCGCATTTTCAGAGCGTGAACTTGGCCAACATCTTAAAGAGAAGTATTAATGAATTTGTTATATAATAAATAAACGAAAACAAAAAGCCAGCCTTATTTTAAATCTTGAAAAATACTCAAATTACCTTCCTATACTTACCCACATGAAGAACTGTTTCGGTAGCATTGTTATAATAAAAATACGTTAAACTACCACACACATAAAGTAAGTGATTATTGTTTCACACATGTTAAAATAAAATAGATTAAAATGTTTTGCAGGACATATAGATGGTTTACTTCTAGGCGACTCTGGGTACCCATGTCGGAAATACTTGATGACACCATATCTTAACCCACAGACCCAGTCTCAGGAAAGGTAATTAGAACCACTACTACATTGTACTGATTGGAGCAAAATTAAACAAGCAGAATGTCTTGTATTTGTTAATGCTTACCGAATATATCATGGATTATGGATGCTACATATTCAGAAGACACCAGTATAGATTGTTCTCCAGCCCAAATATATATAGTGTCATACACTAGATATATTTTCAGGTGTAACATGGCTTTATGCAAAACTAGGGCTGTTATCGAACAGACGTTTGGCATTGATAAGATAAGGTTCGCTTGTCTGCCATACGGACTGCGTGTAGCTCCGTTACAAGTATGCAACATAACTGTTGCTTGTGCAGTCCTGCACAACTTTGGCAGTATACATGGAGACATTTTCTGTCGAGAAGTGGATGGGGAAATTAACATTCCAGACGTAAGACCGGATGACACTGGATATTGATTTACGGACTATATATCTGCTACATACTTTAAAGATCATTCTGTCTTAAAATTATTCTTAAAAGAAAATTGTCAAGAAATATGTTAACATATAATGGTTGTAGTAACCAATAGCACAAAAGTAAAACCACACAGGTATTTTTCTGTTCATTGCTTTTATTTGCATCATTCCTGACATTACTAATATAGGAATTATGCAGAATTTTCTGTCAGAATAAGATTAGAACAGCCGGATATTTATGAACAAAGGATTTATTTAGTTAAAACGACTTGACTATATTTGAAGGGACACATGGCAGTGTTGAAATCAATTTTAACTCATGTTCCTACATAGTTCAATCCCAATACATTTGCTCGTGTAACAATAGGAAGGTGTTTATACGTCAGTTCAATCCCTATACATATGCTCGTATAACAGTAGGAAGGTGTTCATACATCAGTACAATCCCTAAACCAGTGTTTTGTCCAGAGCGCATTTCTTGCGTATTTGACGCAATAAAATCTCATTTGACGCAATCAAGTTTGTTCAGTGCGTCCGCTATGACCGACCTTACACATATAGAAATTTAAATTACGCACATTTGTTTCGGCAAGCTGGTTTCAGAGATATTTTTTTACGATACCAGCTGTTTTTGACAGATCACGTGAAATTCAAATTATGCATATTGGTTTCAGAGTTATTTTTACAATGCTAGCTGTTTTAACAGATCACGTTTTCTGATTCAGGGAAACCCCGGTCACCCGGTTCTACCAAGTTATGTTAACGCTTTAATTGGTTATTAACGCTATATTGATGCAATCGCACAGACGATTATGATCACATATACAATTTTCCGCGAAGCAATAATGTAGTTTGCAACGACGCTTGCTCGAATATGACCAACACTAAGACAACATCTGTGAAAACAAACAGACGCTGCAACAAAATCACTGATATATACTCAGTTTTAGGTTGTTTGTATATAGAAAGCTTGAAACTTTCAAAAAAAGTTAAAATGATCGGACGATACTCTATCTGAAAAACTTTTTATTTTGTTTTCTTTAAGGTATCGAGACGCGCATGCGCGACATTTTAATACCAGTTTTAACATCGGCCGGTCCAAGTGTAACGGCGGTTTTCCCGGTGCCGTTTATTTTAGAAAATTATATTCATTTTTAAGATTTAATTAATTTTCGATTAGTTACCATTAAAATGTTTTTTATTATATTTTAAAGTAACACTACTCTAAAATGAGTCTACTCTAAAATAGCTATTAGCCAGAAGATAAATACTTTTTAGAATCAGAAAACAACAAAGTTTTGTTTATCAAAGAGTATAATGCATGGTAATCCTAAACATGTAGCTCAGCCGAAATATAAAATATTGAATAATTTTAGTGTTTTTCAATAGAAATAGTTAGGGCCTTGGTCATTTAGCTGTGTACATTACATTTGAAAAGTTCATGGCCCTATGGCCATGATCATAAAACAACTAGTCTCTAATTGTTGTAAATTGTTGCCAGAAATTCATTTGAAGTTAAATTGTTTGAAGTTGTTAATTTTAGTTGCAGTTTTGATTGAGAAATTTGTGTGAAACGGGAAGTAAAACCGTTTTAGTAAAATATGTGTTTTTTTACCTCCATTTATTCAAGTTGATTACGTTTAAAACTAGTCAACTGATGACCCCCAGATTTTGAAAATGATCCCCAATCAGTGGGTCATCAATGACTCCTAAAAATATGAGCTGGAGAAAACACTGCAGCAACTGCTTAAATTGGAGATTCGGATTTCAAACTTACCGGGATCACATCTGCTACCGGATATTTGTTTTTTATGAAAAAATAAAACGGAATGCATACTACATGTAGATGATCTGCAGTGAAACACGAAAGTTATTGTAGCACGATTATCCATAAGTATAGTATACTTGGGGTTCTGGAGATGTACCTATTTACATAGGTAAAAATACTGTACCTTGGACTCACCGTAACCACCAACACAAAAACAAATCTTGTATTTATGTGTTTTATGGGAATATGTGTTCATTTAAAGAAAAAAAAAGATGTCATAATAATATCTTTATAAATATATTGTTTTCAAGTGAACATCAAACACACAAATACAATTGTGTGTCAAATTGTTGTACGCAGGGTGGGTGTTGTCAGTCCAAGATACTCTGCCATAAATTGAATGACTTTTCACATATCATCGGAGTATATGTAAATGTTGTGAACGATTGTCTCCTTTTAAATCAACCAGTGCGCTGTACTTGCGGTTGCACGACTAACCAGAATAGTTTGCCATTGTGTGCACACGTCACATGCCTACTGTAATTCCAACTTCTTGTCTATTCCTGCCAATAGTGCCGACTAGAAGCTGTCACGATGTAGGGGCGAATACGTGACATTTAAATCAACATCGACACAAACCTGTGACACTTGACGTTTTCGATGTCCATTTATTATTCGCCCTCATGCGCTGTATACATGGGGTTAATGTCAAGGTCACAATTGTTTACAAAATTCTTGGTTTGCGACTGCGCATGTCAGTCTGTAATGTACACTCTTTTGTTATGGCACATTAACAGTCGGGGAACTCTGTCGCAACGTGTGATGATTCGCGTCGACAGTTTGTCACAGATTCACGTTGATCTGATGCGACAAAACACAGCATATTTTGATGTCTTTTCAAAGACCTAATCAATCAGACTCTCCTACAATCTAGTTGTTATACTGAACAGGAACAAACAAAACAGACAAAAAATGTAGCCTCAGCTGGGATTCGAACCCAAAACTGTTTACCTTGTATGTTAAATCGCTCTACTTTTGTAACATCAGCTTTTTAAAGAGAACATTGTTAAATGCAGTTCATGGAACTTATATATATAATATATATTTTGAATGGATCGCAGTCAGAAAGAGTAAGCACAAATAACCTTGATGTCTCGTAAACTAAAATTATTTAAAGGAAATTGTGAAAATGTGAGCAGCACATGTTTCAACCACAGGAAATGGTCTTAAATTAAGGTTCTAAGGAAAATTCATGGTTACTTGCCGTTATTTTAGCTCAGTATACACATTTTTGTTACCACAAGCCTGTGGCCATGATAAAATAACAACTAGTTTCTAGTTGTTGCAGTTGCAACTTGTTGCCAAAAATGAAACATTTATTTCAAATTAAATTGTTTTGAAGTTGTTAACCCAAGATGCAGTTTTGATCGAGAAATTTGTGTGAAACTGTTGAAGTAAAATATGTATTTTTAACTCCATTTATTCAAGTTGATTAGGTTTAAAACTAGTCAACTGATGACTCCTAGATTTTTAGTCAGTGGGTCATCAATGACCTAAAAAAAAATGGAGCTGGAGAAAACACTGCCTAAACATGTGCTTGTTTAGCAATAGGAAGATGTTCATACATCAGTTCGATCCCATACATATATGCTCGTATAACAATAGGAAGATGTTCATACATCAGTTCAATCCCTATACATATATGCTCGTATAACAATAAGAATGTGTTCATACATATGTTCAATCCCTATACATATATGCTCGTATAACAATAGGAATATGTTCATACATATGTTTAATCCCTATACATATATGCTCGTATAACAATAGGAATATGTTCATACTTCTGTTCAATCCCTATACATATATGCTCGTATAACAATAGGAATGTGTTCATACATATGTTCAATCCCTATACATATATGCTCGTATAACAATAAGAATGTGTTCATACATATGTTCAATCCCTATACATATATGCTAGTTTAACAATAGGAATATGTTCATACATCTGTTCAATCCCTATACATATATGCTCGTATAACAATTGGAATATGTTCATACTTCTGTTCAATCCCTATTCATATATGCTAGTTTAACAATAGGAATATGTTCATACATTAATTCAATCCATATACATTATACATGTAACTTCATTTAAATGTTAATTTAAATCCCATGTAGATAGATAGATTTATTCGTGAATATATATGTCATGTAATACAAACAATTATTACAGATATATATCACAGAAATACAAATATTAAATCATAGTATTACATACTTTCCTAACTATCAATTATAATACATTACCGTTACAATAAGGTACATATATTTGAGACATATATATCACACAAGAAAACCCATTAAGTTTTATTTTTTTATTATAAAAAATATCAAGATCTCAAAAAGTTGGCCATAGTAGTTTTATGGACTTAATATTACAGGGAAGAGCTATACATTATTTTACTTTTAATAAAACAAAAGAGCTCTGACTATTTGTAATTCATTTAAGATTTTAAATTTCTTACCATTCATGTATGTTATTTTTATCACCGAATATATCAAATACTTATATTTAAATTAATTTTCACAGAAAGACTTGAATGATGGCATACATATCACTGATTTAATCTTGAATATTTTGAATAAGTATTAAAACAATTGATAATATTAGTAAAAAAAAAATAAAATCTGCTTGTTCTATGCATTTTATCCTCTCACTAAGTTGTTCTTTTTAAAAGCATATTTGTTTTAGTGAAACTTAAGTATGTTATTAATTACGTAACATCAACACCCTGCAACAATACAAGGTAACATCAACACTATGTATATTTAAATATTGAATAACATTAGCACTATGATAATTAAATGCTAAATAACATCAACACTATGAAAATTTGAATCCTAGATAATATTAACACTTTGTAACATAAGCATTATAAAATCCTATAAACGTCAATCGTAACAGCAGTGCAGCTCGTCTCTACAAAGGATCACCCAGAATACCATTGGTAGAGGTGATAGTTTTATTATTTATCTGATACTAAAACAAGTTAACAAAATAAAAAGATGATAATTTTTTTTAGACATGGAAAGCAGAAATAGTTGTTTTTTTTTCTTTTTTGCATATTACAAATTATGAGTTGAATATTCACTTTCACTATTTGTATTCATGCATTAACTTAATAAAATATAAATGCACTGTGATCAAATGAAGATATTCAAGATATCAAAATATATAAACAAGACTGTTCTTACAATATGGTCGTTTATCATTGAATTTATCTGGCTAGTTGGATAAGACATATTATGCAAGGATATGTCAAGTTAAATAAAACAAATTATGAACGAGCAGGAATGTAATATTGTTTTTATTACATCAATCAATAATTCTGGACTAGTATAAGTTAACCGCATAGCTGATCCGGGGAATGCAGATTAGGTGCGTTGATCAATGTTATATAACTGAAATACAATGAAAATGGTAACAAAATGATAAACTTGGAGAAAGCTCTACTGAAAGTTAACAGTTACTTGGTCCCGTGCTATTTAAACCCCCTATTACAAAACTAATTATATAAAATTCGTTGACTGCCAATAAATTTTCTTCTAAAGCTTTGGATAATGTTATTTCAAGTACTTTTTCCTAATTTCAAATAAATATTGTTCGTTTTTCTTTCGTTGGCTTATTTCTTCAATTTCTAATTGATTTTTTTTCTTTTCTAGTTTGTACAGCTCTCCTTCCGCATCTTGCCGAGCTCTTTTAAGTGCCCTTACAGCTTTTCTCCCTGTACATATAAAATCAAATCGGACCATCATAGACAATGTTTCTTTATAACAACACAGGACTGACAGTAAATTTTAAAAAAACAAAAAACTTTTTTTATTACTCACATTTAAATGTTGGTGTCTGCAAGACTTAGTAATTACTACTTGTATGTTATCAGATGCAATAAATTATATATGATAATGTCTCACTAAACAGTAATGTTTAATCTTCATAGACGAGCATTGTTTCAACATCACACATATTTTGTTTACCCCTACTTCATGTTTTAACATCACACATGACTAACACAGAAAGCAGGACTTTCTATATATATTTATTTCTTACATCTGTCATTTATACTTTAATAAATTCTATTAACACATATGCTCGTTTCTAAACATAGTTCAACATTCCCCATTTAAATATAAAACCCACTGCATCTTGACCCATTCGCGTCCCAAAGTGTTCTCTCTAAACTTAAACCCGTATTTCCATCTTGCCTGCCCCAAGTAAAACTCTTTAAACTAAAACCCGTCTTTCCATCTCGCCCCTCAACGTAAAACTAAATTTTTCTCTACTTGAGAGCTAAAACCAAAATATTGTCATAAAAGTCACCCTTAATTCATATACCAGTCATTATTTATCAGGCATTTCCTGCACAGATGTCCACTCTACGTCCGCTAAATGCCCATAAAACCCAGTTCATATATGTAATTTTAGTCCCGTTTTGTTATATTTTGACAGGATAATTCATCATAAGTGAACTCTGCAATTCCCATTTTGACCAGTACAGAAAGACTAGGATTTTGTAGTCTCGCCTTAATCATGAAATATCCCATATAATTATATATTGGGTTTAAATTTTACAATATCAAACTAATAAAATACAATAATAAATGAGTGACTTGGCTGACTATAATAAAATACAATAATAAATGAGTGACTTGACTGACTGTATAACAATAAAAAAAAAAATGAGTGACTTGACTGACTATGATACAGCATATTATTAACTATTCGAAATGGGTTATGTTTAATCTTTTATAGAATGATGTCAGTGTACTGTTTACCAATCTAGAAAGTGACAGAATTTAAACTGTCACGTTTATAAATATATTTGGTTTTCCGATATCGAATTCGATGTATTGTTAAAATAATAATAAATACTTAATATTATAGGTTGCTGGACGTGTATGGGAATGTATTTTTTTTTTAACGATTTTTTTGGTCTAATACCATTTCATGACTTTAGGAGTGAAATGCGTTTACGCCAAATAAATGAGTTCGAAATAATATAATCCACTACCAGTTCAGTAACTTTTTTAATGCATGGTTTCATATTTTAAAGAGGTAAATGCTTTTGTTTGTGTTTTTTACTCACTTTTATATACAAGTTTTGTCCTTCAACACGTCTGTAGTCTGTTTTATATCCGAGATAGATATGCATAAATAACTGAGTAATATTGTGAAATAAATGGCAAATGAATGGACGGTGTTTCACAGTACGTCGACACATAAATAATCGGGCATTAAAAAGTAAGCCCTCTCCAATGAATTTCATTCTGTACAACTTAATTCAGATAAAGCTGTATATATATTAAGGTAGTACACCTTCACATAGAATCTTTATCAAACTCCGAGTCGTTAGTAGTAAATTCTGGTGTTCAAAAGGACCTCTGATGGTGCAGATTTCAGTTACGACCATGCCCTCCCTATTATGATTACAAGTAGTACATGTATCATATTGAGGAAATGCAAGTAATCTAAACATTTAAATTAAACTACCTGATCCTGCCTCCATCCCACCAGAGATTTTATCCAACTGGGGTTTCTTCCTTATTTGGACTTCTGATTGGCTAAGTGAGGCAGTTGGCCCACTGCCAGTTCTTGAATTGTGGGACTGTTTCTCCTTTGCTGTCATTATAAAAAAAATATGAAAATAAACAGTAAAAATTAAAAAGATACTAATGTCAATACCCATGTGATGTTCCAGGGGTGCCACATCAATGATGGTAAGAATAGGACCTCCGTAGATCATATATGTATTGGGAAGCGACACATTAAATATAAGATTTAGAATTTGATGCAGGTATCGATGTTTTAGGTTTGATTTATTTAATAAACTGATGTTCAACAAGGATATTGTGCCTGAAATATTCTTTCAGATTGCTGTGATGTAACCCTTTTTGTGTTGGTATGTCGTAAAAACATAAATTCATTGATTTCTATACATTTAAGTACATATATATTGATTCAAAATTAAAACAACTTTATACCGGTAGTTAATACTTAATGATTACATGTATATAAAATCTAATATATGACTGTTATTGTGTAATATAATACTATTACACATATATGTGATGGAAACCAAATACAATGGACACAAGAAAAATTAAATATAAATTAATCACGTTAAAATCTCCTACATTTCTCATAATTTGAGGTTAAGCAAATTGTGTGAGAAAGTTTGCAAGTAACCTGCGGATAGACAGTCGTTCTACTGATTCATTTTGCGGTATTCGTATATAAAACTGGATAATTCTTTTTAAATTAATTCTATTTTCATCAAATATATCTGAACTTCACACCGCGCAATTTATTATTAAAAGTACCCATGAGACATTATAGACAGTTGATTGATGTTTTATCAGTATGTACTATGTAGGCTTGCAAAAGACAGGTTGCTATAATAAATATACCTCTACTCTTCTAATTACCAAACATATTTATTTCGTTAACTGTCCTCGGGCAATTTGATGTGCTGAAGAATAAAATCATGTTTCATGAGATGTTTAAATACGCTTTGAATACAGAGGTAAATCATACAAATTCTCTGTTGGTGCAGTTTTACTATTTATCCATAATAGGTGATATCACTCATTCATATTTGCTGTGTGTTATTACTCTGAACAATACACTTTATTTGCGTTATTGCTTACTTCTAAAGTGGATACTTGTAAACATAGTTTAAGTTTGCGTCTCGTTATCATTTATATCTCACCGCTGATTCAAGTGGGAAAGTTATCAGTTACTTATTTATTTCTGTTCACGATGTTAACTTAGTAAGTCTAATCATATTAATTGCAATCATAATTCTTCTGTGTGTGATAAAAACAGTGCATCACATTGTGAAACTGTATGTGACTGTGTGTTGCAGTCAATCTATTATACAATATACATGTTGATATGTACTTCGCACCATATTATATGCTTACTTATTGTAGATCTACTGTTGCATAAAATTTGCATTTTACATTTGTTTACATGCAGCTAACTTACGCATTCAACTAGTCCGCAATATGTTACCATTTTGCCTCTTTCTCTTTGCTACCTGTAGTAGCGCCCGTGAACTTTCCGAATAGAAATTTATAGTTTTCAAGTATCAATTGAACAGCTAACACTCGTTCATCTTCACACCAGTTCTGTGCTCGCCGTTTCGATTCAATGATTGTTTACAGACGACAGCTGAAATGTGCAAACTTTTCCTTACTTTCGTTTTTAACAACCTCCAATTGGAGAGTAACCGCTTACAACAACGCAAAAATTAAATCGGCGTTCGTACTCAGCTGATTTCGGACCTAAGTCTGTTTGTGATCACGTCTTAACTTTCGTTCTCAGATGAGTGAAAACTCAAGCTTAAATCTTGACTTAAGTTTGAGCTTCAGTTTGCACTTAAGTTTTTTCGTGATACCGGGGGGCCTGGTTTTTTGAACATAATTTAATATCTTATGGAGCGAATATCCAAATCTAATTTGATTGGTCAATATGCTTTGAATATAAAGAAAATAATCCGCGCGTTTTCCATTTATCAAACTCAACCGTGGATTGAAATACTTGTACTTCTCAATAAAATGAAAAAAATGTTTTTGAAAGATCGCCATTGAATAATAACGGCCGAATATATTTAGTTTTGAAATAGTTAAATTGATAAAGAAAGCTGAATGAATAGCCAAATAAAACCGTGTACGAAACCGACCCGCTTATCACGTGACACGATGGCGCGATAGATCGCAAAATTCTGGTCTGGTTAGAATGACGATTTTTGCAATGTTTTAGAAGTATAATTTCATTAAAAAGTGGATAATGGTGTAATAAATGGACTAATAATTGATGTTGTGCATTTTAAAGTGTGAAAAACGTTGGTCTAAAGTGTAATTTTGTGGTTTAAACGGATTTTTACATGAACAAAGGAGAACAATAGATAACACCTATGTGTACAACGTGCGAGTTTCGTGCGTAAAGGTAACATTCTTTGCATTGTTCTGTAGTAGTTATAACGAGGCATTCGACTACCTACATACATTCGACTACCTACAGTCCGGTTTACATGAATAAATTGTACTTTTACATGTTATAAACTTTCCAAATGCCAAAGCACAAGAAAATGGCCACCAAATCAAATACTGCTCCATCTACGCCAAAGAATACCAACAGATAAAAAACGTACTTATTCACCAAGCACGCCTAGTCCGGTCAGTTCAATTCCAACGAAAAAGTTGAAGAACCTCGCCGAAATGGAAATAATCCTTGACACTATTGCTGAATCGTCCGAGGTTCGATTCCCAAACACACCACAAACAGTAGCATTGTCGGACAGCGACATGGCAACCATTGCCAAAAATGTAGCTTCGGTTATACGAGATGAGCTAAAACTGTATAAAGAAGAAACAGTAAATACAACTATGAAATCTCTGGCACAATCCGTGGCAGACATTGTTTCTTCTTCGTTCACTAAGAAGGTTGAATAGCTAGAGCAGGACAAAATTCAAATCACTGCAGAAGTGAGCACCCTCCGAAGTCAGGTCGATGACCTTGTAACCAAATGTGCGTCACTCGAATCTGCACTAGACGAATCAGAACAGTACTCCCGCCGCAACTGTCTCAGGATAAGTGATATTCCGGCCACCGCTGCTGAAACTACGGACGAGATTGTGCTGGACATTGCCTCAAAGTGCAACACTCAAATCAATCTCGTTGATATTGATTGTTCCCACAGAGTTAAAAGGAGAAATACTACTACTGCGTCAAAACCAGCAGATATCATTGTAAAATTTGTTTCATATAGATCACGAGCCAACTTCATCGGTGCAAAATCAAAGCTAAAGGAAAGTGACTTATATAGAAATGTGTTTATAAACGAAGACCTGACCAAAAAACGTAGCAACATTCTATATGAATCGAGAAAATTAGTCAGGCAAAATATTTTGAAGCAAGTATTTTCAATAGACGGTCGCATCTTTGTGAAAGACAAGCACGACCAGAAACATCCGATCCACTCACTGGGTGACCTTAAGCAGTTTTGAATATGATAACATATAAATTATTTGTATTGTACATGTACATTATTACATTTCATTTGTAACTGGTACATTGATATTAAAATAGTATGTTTTTTTCCATACTTAAATAGTCAAACACCTTACAATAAATATATATGTAACCTTTTTACACATTTTATTGAAAATTAATTTATTTATCAACAGAATCAGCAGTTATACAACTTTATAACTGGCTGCTATTTGTTTACAACAGTGTTCATTCAAATTAACCAACCATTCTTCAAATATTTACTACGTCTTGAAAAGTGCGTGCATGCATTAGCTGTGTAGAATGTCGAGTAAAAAGTTTTATTTACATGTACATTATTACATTTCATATATGACTGGTGCATTAATATTAAAATAGTATGTTTTTTCCATACTTAAATAGTCAAACAACTTACAATAAATATATATGTAACCTTTTTACACATTTTATTGAAAATTAATTTATTTATCAATAGAATCAGCAGTTATACAACTTTATAACTGGCTGCTATATTCTACTATCAAATTTACTATTTGTTTACAACAGTGTTCATTCAAATTAACCAGCCATTCTTCAAATATTTACTACGCCTTGAAAAGAGCGTGCATGCATTAGCTGTGTAGAATGTCGAATAAAAAGTTTTATTAACAAGGGACGATTGACATCTGACATATTGTTGTTTAAGAAGAGCAGTTTTTCTGTACTCTCTCCCGATTACTAAAATGGTTATGATAAGTCTAATTCTAAACATAAATTCATCTGATATTGTATTATATTTTATGTTTTTCTTTATCTCTTGCTATACAAAACATAAACATGATTATTTTTACGACATGTATAACATTTATAATTATGACACATACATGTACCTAATTGCACTCACTGATAGTTGTCGTTTTTTCGTCGTCAGTACAATGCGAGGATTATATGGGATGATAATGAATGTGTTAATTAATGATGAAGTCGTCGTCATCAATATAATTGGGGTACTTTTTGGGGATAGTGGTAATTGTCGTCGTTGTCGTCTTTTTCGTCATCAATACAAGGGGGTGGTTAAAAGGGACGATGATGATGGTTAGTTAATGTTGACGTCGTCGTCATCAATATAGTGAGTACTTATTTTGGATTGTGGAGACTGTCGTCATCTTTTTCGTCATCAGTACACTGGGGTTGAATATAGGGAAGGATGATGATAGTTAATTTATGTTGACGTCATAGTCACCAATATAGTAAGTACTTATTGGTAATAGCGGTGTTTGTCGTCGTTGACGTCTTTTTCGTCGTCAATACAATGGGAGTAATTAAAGGGATTATGACGATGGTTAATTAATGTTGACGTCGTGATTATGATAGTCATCGTCTCACACCACTATTATATTTCCCATAGGGCTCCATTGTAACATTTATGTCCAAAACAGAGTGAAAAATTAAATTCTGCAGCATGTGTCTGGGCTCAAATTCTTCATTGGTTCAAGATATGCAATTATAAAGAAAAAAAAGTATCCCTTGACCAGGTTGTTTTTTTTTAAATTCAATGCTTTTGTGAGACCTATCAATTTCCAGAGTAACAATATGTCAACTATTCGCCCTAGATGCGGTTCGAACCAACAATTTTGAAATGACACAGAATTGTCCAGAAAGCTGATATTAGCATCAAATATTTTAGTGGTGATTTCTAAAATACTGACCATTTAACTCATGCTAGCAAAAAACAAAACACTGCAGTACAAAGCCCTGAAAAAAGAAGAAAAAGAGAACTAAAGTTTTATTTCTACCTCCTTCATCTGTAGGTCCGGAGTACTCAAGGGAGATAATAGTGGTGTGAGTCCTGAAGAGGACTTTTTTTTTAAATTTAAGATTCTAAATTTTCATATTATGTAACAATACTCAATACAAGCTCAATAAAGCTAAATGCATCCCCATATCTGAACTAGTTCTGACGTAAAATAAGTTTTAGTGACACATGGTTTCAGTAAAAATGCTGCCATTTCATGTAAAAAAGCAAAAATTCACAACCCTACAGTCTAAATTTCATGATAACTTGACCAATTGTATCTAAAAAGGTCTGAAACTTTCACAACTACATGGTAAAATAAAAAGGTGTCTGAAAATGGGTAGAAAAACAGACATCTTGATTACAAAAAAAAATGATATTGTGGAACAAAACTTATTAAACTTAACATATTTTAGATAAAATTTCAATATCAGAATGATATGCAGCAGCACAAGCAAACAATTCAAGCTATTTTCATGCTAAAGTACTCCATTACCCTGTCTACACATCAATCCAATATAAGAAGGGCAACACAGGCTCACTAGATAATGCATACATGACATTCAATGTAAAATTCTGCATATCTATAGCATTTTCTATAAAAATGGAGTACAAGCAAAAACTTCACACAATTCAATGATTCGACGCAGAATTTAATGTGACAACAACCGAAGTTAACCGTAAACTGGCCGATTGACAAGATTGCAATTACTGCGTTTTCATAATTAAACAAAAAAAATTAGTACAAACTCCCAGTCCACTGTAAATATGCAATTTATTTCATTTTGCAAACAATTCTATTTTTGTATTCAGAAATAAGTGGGTGGGGTAATAAATTAATGTAAATATCAGCTTAAAATTCACAATCTGAGCAATAAGCATGCCCACTGGAATTTAGTGTGATCTTGCAGATCTATACTTCAACCTGAATTAAGGGTTGGTAGTTCTACAGAAATATGGCAAAACCACACATGATGGAGAGAGTGTCACAAATGGGATCTGTCTATGACGACAGGTGTTCATGAACTATGAGACTGGACACTGCTCATAATAGTGAGATAATAGTGGTGTGAGTCCTCATGTTAACGTCCGTCACCTTCAATAATGTGATTATCGCCGTCGTTGTCAATACATACAATGAGGTAATTAAATGATGATGATCTTTAAAACTTATGTTGAAATGTCATTTTTTGCAAATATTTGTTTGGTATCCTTATGTAAAATGTTTCATTGTTACTGATGATGAAGATTATAATGACATTGTTAATGGTGATGATGATGATAATGATTATTATGATATTGTTAATGGTGATGATAAGGATGATGATGACGATGATAATGCTGATGATTATTATGATATTGTTAATGATGATGATAATGATGAACATACCTAAAGTTACATTGAAATTGAAATTAAAGATAAAATATATAATGATTATAGCTATCACCTATTACATTTGTATTAAGATTAAGTATAATATATTGTAATTATGTGATGCGTTTGGCACAAACGCAGGTTGTTTATTTAATATCACTGGTTTGTAGTTTTATTGAATTATAACTACCAAAATATGATACGGTTTGTTCATCGACACACCAAGAGATACTTTGTGTGATTATTGTATGATATACAAATTTGTTTTTGAATTTTCATCTTGCAAGTGCGGAACATTTATATTTTTAAGCGCATACATGCTTATATAGTATAAATATATGTGCTTTGAAGCCTACTTGTTACAAATTATTGAATTTTCATGTGTACATTTTGTTTTCCACTAAAGTCTGAATTAGTTTTTAATACTACTTCTAAAACGAAAGTAATACGGTGACATTAAATAAAAATGTTTATAAATCATCATTCTAATTAGGCCAGTCAGTCTATTCTCTGACTTAGTATGAATGAATTTATTTTATTTTTCAAAGTCACTATTTCAATATTCTTATTTATTTAATTACTAAATGAATATTCCATTGTTTTATCTGGTTTGGTCCTGGTTTATGCGGTTTGTCATGAGCGTGGTGTAGTTTTAATTTGTATGAAAACAAACCGGTTGTTCCAACAATTTGCTTTCTGTACGAGACAATATCCCAATGGGTAATGACATAAATTCATGGCGTGTGGCAATCGGTATGTTTCACAATTGCACAAGCGGAGTATTCGGGAGACTCACTCTAAAATATAACCATTTGAAAGAGTTGTTTATGTTTCTTGAATTTATATTTACCATCGCAGGTTTCTATTTCAAATTTACTTCTGTCTATTTTCAACAAAGTATTGTCAATCTCCAATGTGCTTTGGTCATCCTGTTATTAGTTTTGATGTCAGGAGATGTTGAGACAAATCCCGGTCCCGACTTCACGGATACTGTGAACATACTAGGTGCTATTTCAATTATCCATTTAAGTATAAGGAGCATTATCCATAAATTTGATTTTATTTCCCAAAACTTTACTGATATTGACATAATGTGCTTTACTGAAACTCATCTTAACAACTTGGTACCTTCTGACGATTTAGTTATTGATAACTTTGACGAATGTATCTACAGAGAGGATTGTACTTCTCCTTCAGGAGGTCTTTTAACTTATGTCGAAAAGACAGTTATGTCGAAAAGACGTACGGATCTCGAAAGCACAGAAGTTCATGCAATATGGGTAGAGATTTGTTACAAATCGTCTTCCTTTTTACTTTGTAATATATATCGTTCTCCAAATACACCAGTTTGTTTTGGGGAAAATTTTAATATTTCTATCGAACGTGCTCTCGAATCAAATTCCAATATTGTTATTGTCGGTGATCTCAACCAAGATTTATTGAGCAAAAGAGACTGCCACTTACGTAACATTATCATCATAAATAACATGAAAAACATAATCGATAAACCGACACGAGTGACAGATACCTCAGCAACCTTACTTGACCCTATTATCATATCCGACAGTATACTACCTTTAACCTCTGACGTAATAGACATTGATAGACGAGTTAGCGACCACAAAGATACACTCTTAATAATAAAGTTTCACGATTACAAACAAACATGTTCAAAGCGAAAAATCTGGAATTACAAAAAAGGTGACTATGAAACGTTAAACCGCATGATATCCGACCAAGACTGGGACTTTATTGAAGAACTTGACATAAATGACTCATGTTCACGATTTACAGAGATATTTCTATCACTTATGACTAAAGGTATCCCATCCAAAGAAGTAACAATTCGACCTAATGACAAACCCTGGTACGACTCACAGTTACGAACAACTTCAAAACAAAGAGACAGACAAAAGAAAATAGCGACCAAAAGTACAAACCAAAATGATTGGACAAAATACAAACGTTTAAGGAACAAAGTTAACAACTTGAAAAAACATGCAAAAGAACGCTTTTTCAGCAACTTGGAACAAAATATTGCCACATCTCGGACAGACAATCCAAATCAATACTGGAAAATCTTAAGGAACTTGGTTAAAAATAATAGTAAATCCGAAACAATCCCAATACTGAAAACAACACTTACCGACAGCTCTGAAAATATATGTTTCTCAGACGATGAGAAAGCAAATTGTTTAAATGAGTTTTTTTGCTCTATCTCTAACGTAGATGATAGAGGGTCAACCCTACCAGAACAGAGCATACGGACAAACAGAACAATTAACGACATAACTATATTAAAGAACAACATTGAAGACATGATTTCTTGTTTAGGTGTTGATAAAGCTGTAGGGCCAGGCCAAGTAAGTCACAGAATTTTTAAACTAACCAAGAGTACAATTTCAAAACCTTTATATATTTTATTTAATTAGTCTATTCGCGAGGAATCTTTTCCATGTAACTGGAAACATGCACTTGTTATGCCCCTTTATAAGAAAGGCGATTCATCGTGTGTTAGTAATTACAGACCTATTTCCCTGTTAAGTTGTATTGGTAAACTTATGGAACGTTGTGTGTATAAGTATATATATAATTACCTTATCTCTGAGAATCTTATATATTCTAGACAATCAGGTTTTTTAACTGGTCATTCCACTGTATACCAATTAATCAACATATACCACCAAATTGTTAATTCAACTGACTCTAAACTTAACACTTGTATGGTCTTCTGTGATATTTCTAAAGCATTCGACCGTGTTTGGCACAAAGGCCTTCTATTCAAAATGCAACAATACGGTGTAAATGGCAAAATCTTAAATTGGTTCAATAACTATCTTTCCGG
This sequence comes from Panopea generosa, assembly GCA_029582155.1. NCBI lineage: Eukaryota > Metazoa > Mollusca > Bivalvia > Adapedonta > Hiatellidae > Panopea > Panopea generosa. Next base: position 45,071,822 of record CM055905.1, read on the forward strand.
TAGGAGCCAAAAGGTATTTGTCTGCACATCCTCTTCTCATACAATGTCCGTCAATGCTGGTGTACCGCAGGGGTCTGTCCTGGCTCCATTACTATTTCTAATTTACGTAAATGAATAGCAGACAATTTATAAAGTCTTGCACATTTGTTTGCAGATGACACTTCCTTAGCGAGCTCTGCTACAAATATATCCGATCTTGAAGGTATAATAAATCACGATCTAGTTATGTTATCTGCTTGGTCAAAACAGTGGTTAGTTACGTTCAATCTCTTGAAAACTGAAGCAATATTATTCACATCAAAAACAGTTCGTAATCCATCACTATTGTTTGAAAATATTCCTGTAACATTTGTTGAAAATCACAAACACTTGGGCCTTACAATCAGTAATAATGGTAAATGGCACGCTAATATTGAAAACATAATAAAGTCTGCATCCAAAATTCTTGGCATGATGAGAAAAGTTAAATTTAAAATACGTAGGGACTCTCTTAATCAAATTTATATATCATTTATTCGCCCAATTTTAGAATACGCCTCGGTAGTGTGGGATAACTGTACCTGCTACGAGAAAGACAACTTAGAAAAAAATCAACATGAAGCTGCCAGAATTGTTACTGGCACAAACAGATCAATATCCATTTCAAAATTATATAAAGAAATTGGCTGGTTATCTCTGTCAGACAAGAAAGTATCAAAAATGTGATATTGACATAAAAAGTAAAACATGGTATGACAACAAACTACTTAATAGATTTATTTCCCGATACAGTTAGTATTAGAACAACATACGATCTTAGAAACTCACAAGATCTTGATATCATTACCAGACGAACTGAGCTCTTTGCAAATTCTTTCATTCCATCAACAGTTTCTTTGTGGAATAAACTATCAGTTGCTTTAAGGGAAGCACCATCATTATCAATATATAAACGAAACCTTATAAATACTTGTTTTCATCTAGTTATAGTTCCAAAACACTTTAACTACGGTATACGAATATTATCTGCACAGCATGCAATACTAAGAAATAATTGTAGTAACTTAAATCATGATCTTTACGTTAATCATATAGAAAATTATCCAACATATATCTGTACGCATGGAGTGGAAGATGCTGAACATTACTTTTTTAACTGCATTCTTTTTGTACAACAAATAATTAAATTATTTCAAAACACAAGGTTGTTCCATCCACTCAATGTCAAAAAGCTGTTATATGGATCAGACGACCATTCATATGAAGACAACATAAATCTCTTCGAAAGTGTTCCAACTTTCATTCACGAATCCACAAGATTCCAACATTAATTTCGTTATAGTATTTTGTTTTTCTCCCCTGACTCTGTAACAGCTACCACACCATAACCGATCGCGTGAATATCAGTGACCAACCAGATAATACTTTATATACATGTGTGTGTGTGTGTGTGTGTGTGTGTGTGTGTTTTCTAAAAATTTAATTTCATTTAAAAAAAAAAAAAAATGATTCACGCTTTTCAGTAAATACCTCAACATACATTCATATGTGTGTGCGTGTATGTATGTTTGCATGTGAATGTCTGTGTATATATCCGTGTGTGTTTGCGTGAGTACGCATGTATACTTTCTCATTAACTACACTTTATGTCATTCATATTTACTTGCCAGGAATGTAATATATCTTAACCATCGAAAAAAAAATGCAAAATATAGTTGAAAGGGAATGGCCGAATCTAATGTTGAGAGAACTTGTGGCCAGACCCTTTTGCCTTAAATTGTATTTGACTTATATGAATGGTAAATATTGTAATATGTGTTGATTTGGCAATAAAATATGTTTAAACTAAACCGACCCCTTTATAGGAGGACCGCAGACATTATTTGTTTGTTTTGTTTTGAGAGTTAGTAGTGTAAAGATTAATTTTTGTGGAAAGCGATGACGTAATACAACGATATCAAAAGGGAATTGATTATAAAAGAAGACAGGTCGTCTCTGTTTTCAGATGTGGCAGCGAACATTACAACTGAGAAAACACTGTTTGTGATAGCAAGAAAACTTCAAACGATTAAGCGAAAACAGTAAATGAATAAGTAAACAGGTGATAAAATTGGTATTAACACACTGAGGAAAAATCAAAAATGAGAAAAATGGTTAAGAAAGAGGTTCATTCGATAGGTCTAGAAAGTTCATTGAAAGAGTTTATTGCCAGTTAAAGTACAAAAAGTACAAATAGATCTTGAAATCAAAGAAAAAGAAAGTTAAAAAAAGTTCAGTATTCAAGCGGAAGTCTTATGAGGAAGATCACCAGTCATATTCAAGTGATTCATCTCAAATGTCTGATTATGAACAAAAAAAAATTAAACAAGAAAAGAAATCAAAACGTAAATCCGGAATTAGTGCAAAGTCATCAGACCAGGTTAGAGGGGCGCTGAGAAATAGTGTCGATTAAACATAGCCAAGTTATATGATTCACAGGCAGGTAAAAGGGAATTTGCATATTATGTCCATTCTCTGCATTCTATTACTTCGCATACCCACCTAACCAAACCAATAAAGGTTTCCGAACAGCAAAATATCAGTAGACAGGGTCGTATCTGGATGGGTTGGAACTGTAGTACGGCAGTTATAAACAGCAGCGCTGCAAGTCGAGTGTGAGTAAGGTATTTGGGGTCTTTGAAAGAAAATAACATCTCATGCTATATTTCGGACTTTATGTTTTTACTTGTGGTGTCAAATTGTACGTATTGACGTGCGTGCGTATACCTGGTAGTGCAGTGGTTGGAATTCGAATGATAAACATTATTTCTTTGCAAACCATTGGAATTTATTAATTAAGACGGACCGATAAGACATTTCCTTTAGTGACCTATCCCTCGTTTTATCGTAGCGAGTTATCAATGTAAACCAAAAGAAAAGCAGCGTTCCTCTGTGTAACTTACCCGCGATGTTATCAAACTCTCGCTGTATTTTTATGTCTGGAAAATACAAGCTGTTGTTATAGGTCACACAATGCATCGGTCACTCGAATAAATTGGCAAACCGACAAGCTGGACACTTGAAGCATATTTGATATCAAGAACTGATATGCCACCCGATGCAAAAAACTGCAAGGCTACCAACAGTGACAAAAGGGGTGGGAGGGGCTACACACTTTTAATCGGTACATTCAATCTCGAGTAAATGAGAATAACAAGTTGTTCAATAGTATGAGGGCGAAAACAAAACCGCTGACAGACCTTCATCATCGGAAGAACCTCTAACGGGTTTAATCGATCTAGTATAACGTGGGGAATTCGTTCATTTCTACGTGAGCGTCTTACAAAGGCGGTCTTATTTCATTAGTAATTGGAAATTTGAGTGAGACAGCTCTTGAGCAATTTCTAATTGTTCTACTCAAGCTCAAAGTTGAGCATCAATTTAAGTAGGATTTTGATTAAGATATATGAGTTTGAGATTTTACTTGAGTATATTTGGTGACCCCGAGGCCAGATCCAGATATAACTGACATGAATCTATCAAATTTAATGATAAATAAGGCCAGTGGTCCTGATGAAATTAGGCTTCATTAGGTTAAACGAAACATCTATACAGTATTGATATCCTTGCATTTTAAGGAAGCATTGAACATAGTATATTTCCGCATCTTAGAATGACGATGTGAGGGTTGTCGAGCAGTATTTAAGAGATATTTATTTTTAGAATCGAAAATTGGTTTCAAGTTTACCACTCCAAGTTAGATATCAGATTAGGTGGATTTGACGTACCAAACCATTCGAATTTTATTAATTAATGATAATGATTTGCTTGTTATCCATATTTATACATGTGAGTCAAAGTCTTTAGAAAAAAATTGGATTGAAATAACTAGATTCTTTTTTCTTGACGCGCGTTCTGACCTTCCAGTGGATTGTTTTATCAGATACTGTTTGTAACTATTCTTTCTCCTGAAGCAACTTAGATCAAAATACAACATCAGTATTTGGCAGTTACACTAAATCTTCTGGAAACTCATCCGATGTAGATAACGCCTCCGAAGCAATTATCTAAAGTGTGGGCAGATATGTTATACATTTGTCGGCGTGTTTGTCGTTTAAGGCCACTATCAACACTGGTGCTTAATTTCTGAAATAACAACTTCCAGGAATCCTAATTTCGATAATGAAATTTGTTCAGGACATTTGTGCTTATGGCAGATGTTATCATTCAGCGTGTAATGTGCAGATGTATTCCAGATAATTGGTATTTCAACAGCGTCATATAAGAAAAGCGATCGATTCACAATCAAACAAATACGAGTCCGAAGTTATACAATGGAAGAAGGCGCGTTTTACTGGTTGCCCCGTGGACCGTAGTCTTTTAGAACACTTTGCCATTTCCCCTAAATCGATAAAGGTGGAAATACAATCTTGGAATTGATTTTGGTAGTTTTGTACATTCTACTTACATTTTTATTGCATATTTGATCATTTCCATTTGTGTAGCAATCATACCACTGTTAAGTATATAGATAGACTCATAAGCATATATAGCGGTGCTGAAAGATTACTATTCCTCTGTAGTGTAATGGTTTAAGACACACATACTCGTTTGAATCCAAATGCAAACTTATTTTTGCGAAAAGCGAGAGACACTAATTTGGGTCTGTGCAATAAATTAAGAATGTTGGATCAAATATTTTGAAATTTTAACATACTCAAACGCAAAAGAAGCGTGCACATTGTATTGTTTTATTATTTTAATTCTACAAAGACTAGGTTCGATTTTCGGGAGGAGTGATTTATGGCGTTTTAGAGTTGTGCTCCTTTATTATTTCTGAAAAATCGTCACACTTTGGTTTCCGTGCAGTAACTTAAGGATGTCTGAATCAAATCTTTTGAAATTCTAATTCAACGTTTATAATGACAAAAAAGAGGCTAAATTCGATTTAAGGGGTTGTGACCTTTGGCGTTGTAGTTGTGCTCTTAAAATCGTATTATAAGGAGGTTTCCGTGCAATAGATTATGAGTGCAAGGATCAAATCTTTTTGAAAAATCGGCAGACATAAATTCCCTGAATTTGCCTGTTAATATAATAAATAATGCTATTGTTAAGAGCATTGATCCTGGTGTGGATTACACTTTATATACGGACAAGTTTGTAATTTGTCACCGTTCAAAAATACGAAAGAAAAACTACAACAATGCCTTTAAAAATACAGACGATTTTAAATTTTCCAAACCGAAAACAAATTGTAGGCGCTTTTTGTCATCTCAGTAAACAGCATACTTGCTGTTAACTTCGTAACATGAGATGCCATACTTCTTAAATTATGCTAATAAATGGATTATATTTAGGTGTTCACATATTTCTTTTGTCACTTCTTTTCACATTTGGAATTAACCTTGGAAAAACTTCCAAGTTTGAACTTGGTAAGATACCAATAGCCTTATGGTGTATAAAATAAAGTCCTAGGATTTATATACTCGGCAAAAATAGAAACGTCCCTCTTTTACAACTGATGTAGCTCTGTCTGTTTGTGGTACATGTCCAATGTACGTTTTTACTCTGGCGATGTTGAGAAGAAGATCAAGTGGAGTTTACCTCATTTTCGCCGTGTACCTAGCGTTTAGTGCCCAGAACATTCATTTCCAATTTTTCCATGTGCATGCTATTCATGCGTCCACGTCGTACGAGTCCTGCAAAAGAGGTCATTTTGAAAATGAATGTGATTGTTTTTCATATTTAACATGCCATTTAACATGCCACGGATTTCTGAAAACGGACACAATTGGATTATAGTGGGTAGGTTAACGTTCATGGCGGTCGCTTAAAGATTTAGAGAAGTGAGATACGTTACCGACATACCTTGGCTGTTTACGGTCTGCAGCAACCTGGTAAAGTCCAAGAGACAAAGATTGGAACCAACCATTACATCACGTTGGCGCACTTACGTCAGCGTCTGTTATCAGCTACCTTCACTGCTGGGCGGAGTTATTCGTAAGTGTTTGCTTCGTAACTCCCAACCAACAGAGCACGGCTCCCATACACTGGTCAAATAATGACCCGACTTCACCCAGCTGCCACGCTTTTTTTTGGCGCGACGTCATTTTGTAGTGGAGAATGGCAGATCAGGTTCACCAGGCAATACTTGGCACAGATCAATGTTTTCACAGTGACATGGTGGGTAGTTCCCCTGATCTTTACCGAAATTGAGAATATCTGAATTGATAAAGTTAAATGGAATGTTTTGAGTTTTCGCCAAATTTAAATGAGACTTTTTAAATGCAAAAGTCATGTTACATGTACCGTAGCAAAAAAAGGCGTAACTGTATAATGAGATAATTAAATTACAATGTTGTTAGGAATTATAAGTGTCTCAAAATGATTTGCATTGCTGACAAAGAAGCTTTCTGAAAATTGAGATACCGCAATGATTTCAAATAATACATTAGGAAAATTGGTAGTCTGTTACAGCAGACGAAAAATGACCTTTTATATATAACCTACAGACTATTGAAAAAATAGAGCAACATATCGCATGTGGTCAGTTTGAAATGAAACAAAAACAAATTGTAGTAAACTAAATCAACACATAATATTGGAACCGGAAATTTCGACATAGAAAAAGTCACCAGAAGATTGTCTTTATAATTATGATCGCTGCTGTCACCTTTTAGTGACCATTTAACCGGAAGATGGGATATTTTATTCGCAAATTACGTGTATGGAAATTGTCGCTAATTGGCTTTGTACAAGAAGTTGGACAACAGCTGATATGGAGAGTCCAGAGGGAGAGATTTAAGTCTAGTTCAGGTGGAGAGAAGAACGATGCTATAAGCATCATTAGTCGGATGTTATTGACCGGGGCAATTACGTTGCTTAACAAGTTTTTGCAGATGTTATTAAGGAAACAAGTATGTGTTGGATTGAAATGTCATAGTAGCAAACACGTGACGTCATTCACCTCGTCATTTTAGAAACAATATGTTACCAATATTATGAATCGAAATAAAATTGAAGTCACGTGACTTTTTTGTTTTTACTTTTTTTATAATTTCATAATACATGTACATAGTTAACATTTTTTATATGAATGTATTCTATGAAATAATGTTATAATAAGAAGAGACGGGGAAATAAAAACAAAAGGAAAAAATATATTTTACACTGTCAATTTGAATTAAGTTCAGTTGTGAGATTTTTTTTAGAATTTATTCAATTTATTTTCCTGTTGCGTCACTTAATCTTTTTACTCGCTATTATTTTTTCTAAATGTTCATGATATGTTAAGTATTTTATAAAATTGTTGAACTTTGGAATTGTCTGTTCATATTGTTTTTGAAAATAAAATATTTTCCATAAATCAATATATAGTTTAAAGGGATTATATTGGCAAGTAGCACGAACACGCTGTTAATCCAGACTTTTCCTGTATGCAGTCTGCACAAAATAATGCTTATGCATTGACGTATAACCTTTATTTACTTGAAAGTTATCAAATTAACAGTAACTGAAAACTGGCCAAAACTTTAATACGCCCCGCAATAAAGTATTGCCGATGTTTTCATTGAACTCCGTAAACTTCCCGAACAAAGCCGTCTTCACGATGTTATCTGATGATTGATCGGAAACCCGAAAGCGGTTCGTTGAAAATGGCGAATGTAAACAAAAACAAAAACGTGGATTCAGAAACCTGATGTTTGTAATAAAGAGGTTATGCAATTAGACACTTTAGACGCGTATATCTCTAAGTTATAAGTGTATCTTTATGCTGAGCGTGTGTATTAAGGACAGGGAATTGACGGTATTTTGCGAATATAATCCCTTTAATAAACTCGAATAACTGCATTGGTCAATATTCCCAAGGGGAAACATCTATTTCAATAAGTTTTTCATTCGGATACACTTCAGGATTGTCCAAAAAACCTCTCGAAAAGTGACCCTCCCAAAATAAATGTTTGTTTTTTTCGACATACCTATTGCAAAAAATCGCATAAACTTGTATTATAAATGTTACATTTATACAGACATGTGCTAACATTGGAAGGGTACATTATGTATTATTTTCCAATTTAGATTTGCTATTTTTTGTTCCCATTTAATATGCGATTTAATAAGGTCGGTTTCAATATACTTTAACTGTATATTATATAAATATGTATTTGAACTTTTCACATTAACAATTTGTTCCAAAACTTAAAACATCCCATAGACCGCGGCATGGACTAGTGGTAGAGCGTCCGCCTCGCATGCGGAAGGTCGTGGGTTCAATCCCCGGCCGGGTCATACCAAAGAATTTAAAAATGGTACTAGAAACTTCCTCGCTTGACGCTCAGCATTTAGAGGAGAGTTCTAGGTCTGGTCGGCCCAGTGTGACAGCGCTTAGAATACTGTCTCAAGTAGACACCGTCGCGATATGACCGAACAATTGTTGAAAGCGACGCTAAACACCATACAACCAAAAATGAATTGCAATTTCAAGCAGGAATATTATTTTAGTATAACATGGACACGTGGGCCAAGTTAGATACTCCATTTTGAATAAATGTTGGCATGTCTTTAAAAAGAGACATTTAGGGCCCAGTATGTTCAAGTATGATATATATTTGGAAACAAGACTGGTACACTGTCTTTGAGAACAAGATGGGTGTTAGAGTTACTATATTGTATAATGGACATGTGACCAGTCATATTACTACCTCCGTCCTAATTTGCTGAAATTTACACATTCAAAATCATATCACGTAGGTCTACAACTACGTGAATGTGACACTGTGATTTAATAGGCGAATCAGAGCAACAATCTTATACAGTCTCGGACTAATTGAAACAGAATATGTAAATGTAGCATTTGTTAAACTAAACATTCGACTGAAACAAATCGAATATTCAAACATGAATACATAACGATCAATGTTCCGCCGATGAAAACCACGAGTCAATGCAGTTAGTATATAAGAGATGCGTGTGTATGCTCTCTCCCTTTGAGGTCATTGCATTTGTAGAATAGTTACAATGTTAACACAATGTTTTCATCAGATCCACCGCACCCACCTGTGGAAGTGGTGTGATTTGTACTTGCTGTGAAATATTGTAGCACATACACATTCTGTCCACCTTCTCCTGTAGAAATGGTGTGATTTGTACTTGCTGTGGAATATGGTAGCACATACACATTCTGTCCACCTTCTCCTGTAGAAGTGGTGTGATTTGTACTTGCTGTGAGATATGGTAGCACATACACATTCTGTCCACCTTCTCGTGTAGAAATGGTGTGATTTGTACTTGCTGTAGAATATTGTAGCAAATACACATTCTGTCCACCTTCTCCTGTAGAAGTGGTGTGATTTGTACTTGCTGTGAGATATGGTAGCACATACACATTCTGTCCATCTTCTCCTGTGGAAGTGGTGTGATTTGTACTTGCTGTGGAATATGGTAGCACATACACATTCTGTCCACCTTCTCCTGTAGAAGTGGTGTGATTTGTACTTGCTGTGAGATATGGTAGCACATACACATTCTGTCCACCTTCTCGTGTAGAAATGGTGTGATTTGTACTTGCTGTAGAATATTGTAGCAAATACACATTCTGTCCACCTTCTCCTGTAGAAGTGGTGTGATTTGTACTTGCTGTGAGATATGGTAGCACATACACATTCTGTCCATCTTCTCCTGTGGAAGTGGTGTGATTTGTACTTGCTGTGGAATATGGTAGCACATACACATTCTGTCCACCTTCTCCTGTAGAAGTGGTGTGATTTGTACTTGCTGTGAAATATGGAAGCACATACACATTCTGTCCACCTTCTCCTGTATAAATGGTGTGAGTTGTACTTGCTATGAAATATGGAAGCACATACACATTCTGTCGACCTTCTCCTGTATAAATGGTGTGATTTGTACTTGCTGTGGAATATGGTAGCACATACACATTCTGTCCACCTTCTCCTGTGCAAGTGGTGTGATTTGTACTTGCTGTGAGATATGGAAGCAATTACACATTATGTCGACCTTCTCCTGTAGAAATGGTATGATTTGTACTTGCTGTGGAATATGGTAGCACATACACATTCTGTCCAACTTCTCCTGTGCAAGTGGTGTGATTTGTACTTGCTGTGAGATAGGGTAGAATATACATTCTGTCAACCTTCTCCTGTAGAAATGGTGTGATTTGTACTTGCTGTGAAATATGGTAGCACATACACATTCTGTCCATCTTCTCCTGTGGAAGTGGTGTGATTTGTTTTTGCTGTGAGATAGGGTAGAATATACATTCTGTCACCCTTCTCCTGTAGAAATGGTGTGATTTGTACTTGCTGTGAAATATGGAAGCACATACACATTCTGTCCATCTTTTCGTGTAGAAATGGTGTGATTTGTACTTGCTGTAGAATAGTGTAGCAAATACACATTCTGTCCACCTTCTCCTGTTTAAATGGTGTGATATGTACTTGCTGTGAGATATGGTAGCACATACACGTTATGTCCACCTTCTCCTGTAAAAATGGCGTGATATGTACTTGCTGTGGAATATGGTAGCACATACACATTCTGTCAACCTTCTCCTGTAGAAATGGTGTGATTTGTACTTGCTGTGGAATATGATAGCACATATACATTCTGCCCATTTCTTTCGTTAGACGTATAATTTTCTTAACTTTGATATCGCAGTATTACTGTATGTGCTGCCCGGCGGTTGTGAAACATATCTCCTTACGTAATTTCTCCTCATGTAGCAGTCGTATCTGATATGTATGGTCATCATTCCATTACATCAATTAAACTGCTGTTGTGGCTATTTCCTTTGATAGGCCTCCTGTTGAACATATACTGTCCTAATCTATCCCAGTCTCTGATATCTCCCAAATTGATATCTCCCAAATCAGGTCTATTTACCCCAAAATAAAACAAACGGGAATAGTCTACCTCTGTCCCACAATTGATAGATATTAAATACTTACTAAAGTGTGACGTCACTCAACTTTCCCAAAAGCAACTGACCAATCAACATGCTTAAAAGCATTGTTATGTAACGGACCCGATAGGAAAGCTGGGTCCGCTCTACTGACTAATATAAGTATTGTCTTATTGTAAATGCCACTGAGCCCGACTATTAATATAGCAAGCGACAAATTACTCAAAACTGATTTCGTCGTAACCGGGGAAACGACCACATGATGTTTGACCTCTAGAAATATATTTTATCACTTTCAATCATCAAACTGATGAGTCCTTTGCCAAATTTGCAAAGTTTAATGTTAGGCTGCGAAATATAATATTGAATTATTTATACGTAATCAAGTCAGACATGATTACTTTATGGTCATATAGTGAGAAGTAATTATGACAAAGGGGGGTTATAATAATGCTTTTTTTTTTTTTTTTTTTTTGGTAATACGATTGCGAATTATTTCCCCCATCAAATAATGAGAAAAAAATCAAACTCTCAATTTGACGCTAATTCTAATAGATATTTCAATAAGTATCTCGTATGATAAAATGATTATGTAAACGCGCTTAAAATGTTTTAGGACGTGTATAAATACCGGCGGGTAGTTAAAATGACGGTACCAAATAATGACGGAATAATTTTACTGACAGTTGGCTTGCAAACCAATTTCACGGTTGGATGTAATTTACAATATCGTAGACGTCTTGATACTCGAATACATCCTGCTGTTAGATTATATATACAAGATAAACTGGCCACAGGCCATATTATAACACTATTATACAGTTTATTTATGGCGGTCATACAAATAGAATATTGGTCATTCTACAATATGTGTGTCATCAAATTTTTAAAATGATGTTAATGATTTTGATATTATAAGCTTTAAAGATGCATTAAAAACTATTATTATTTATAAACGTTGATTAATAATACAATATCGATGATATTGGTAGGTGATAGATAATACAATATCGATGATATTGATAGGTGATAGATAATACAATATCGATGATATTGATAGATAATACAATATCGGTGATATTGATTGGTGACAGATAATACAATATCTGTGATAATGATAGGTGACAGATAATACAATATCGGTGATATCGATAGGTGACAGATAATACAATATCGATGATACTGATTGGTAATAGATAATACAATATCGGTGATATTGATTGGTGACAGTTAATACATTATCGGTGGTATAGATAGGCGACAGATAATACAATATCGATGATATTGATTGGTGATAGATAATACGATATCGATGATATTGATTGGTGATAGATAATACAATATCGGTGATATTGATAGCCGACAGATAATACAATATCGAGGATATCGATTTGTAATATTTCTAAAATAATATCAATATCATGAATTATTTTGACAAATGTTTACCTTTTTATAATATAAACCTCCTGTTTGAAATGATCTTTGGAAGTATAGAACGCTTCTAAGAAAGGTAAAAAGCAAACTCGGTTTTATTGAGTTTGTTCATGAATAGACAATAAATATGTAACACCTCTCACAACTGCTAGAAGTAGCTTAAGGCATAGCACCACAAGTGGGTACAGGAAATGTTTGCGTGGGTAGGGCATATTATCACCAATGGAAACAGGAAATGCTTCCGTGGGTTAAGGCATAGTACCACAATTGGACACGGGGAAATACTTCCATAAACTGGGGCAAAGTACCACCAATGGATACAGGAAATGTGGGTAGTCGCATAATGGCGGTTATAAATCATCAGTATCTTCTCATTTTTAAAAAAAATGCATTTTCTGTATTTTAATGCTCAAATTTTTATTTGAATGACATTATTGATTTATTTTGAAAGCACTGTCATGTTTGAATTGTGAATTTAGAGAACGATATTGATGCTTGAAAATTGGGATATGAATACATGATTTCTGACGTCTACTTTCACGTTGTCAACAGTGATTACGCTGAACAGATATTGTATCTTGGATGGCACATGACTCCTACTTTACTCATCATATTAAGAGATTGGCAAACAACAGTATGATCTGCACAATAATTTGTATTGGCGACAACTTTCAATAAATTCAATGCTTTATTACACATTGTCTTTATTGTTTTTGCTGACTCCAAAAGAAAAAGTGCATTCATGGGTCTTAAATCACCTGTTGAAAATATTGTAAAAAAAGGTTGTGGCCTCACTGTAGCTAAGATATGTCGTCATCGGATTCAGTTCCAACCGAATCGTGCCGAACACGCTTCGGCCTAGTCCGAGATGATTGTAATAGGGTTGCTGTCTGCTTTTCATATACGGCTGATGTGTTCATCAATCACCAACAAGGGACACTTGCTGTCAACATGTAAGTTTTAAAAATACTTATTTGAAACGTATCCCAATGTACACATAATTTAAATTTAACAGTATCGGAAATATATATTTTTTTGTCTCGCCTAATACCGTATTTAACCATATGACTGTTTAAGACGCCGCTTGACGATGGCTCACAAATTCGGTACAAGGCACTGGTCAATGGTAATAAACATAAATCAGAAATCTTGAATGAAAGAATCCAGTAGATATGACCAGTGGTCAAAGCCGGGCGTTGTAAAATAAAAAGTACATTTATTCACCTCTAACTATACGTTAAATCTGTTTAGTTTATACTAATTTATTTAAGCTCGATTGCGATGAAAGCCCAGAGCTTATATGAACCGCTCTCGAGTCGGATCTAGTTTGGAGACGGTTAAACAAATGGGACACAACTAAAAGTTGAAAAAAATATGTTTTTGCCTGGAAGATTCGTTACAAAACGAAAACGCACTTAGAGCCATTTATCATGTTTAAATAAACGCACATTTTCAGTTTGCAGTCATAATGGATTTCTCGTACTCGTTAAAATACGACAGAACGTGGTTAGTAATTGATGCAAAATTATCAAGGAAAATGAATGGTATAAATGACCAAATGTTGGTTTGCAAAAACGACCAATCACGGCACGCGATAAGCACACTAAGGTATGTGGACAATTGATAATAACGAGATACGCTGGATTAAGAAGAAGAAGAAGAAGAAGAATATTTTATTGATTTAAACTATACATAGTTTCTCATTAATTTACAATGTTGTAATAACATGTAAATTATGTGTTGATGGTTTGATGGACTATTAAAGATTAATATTAACCTGAAAAGACATACAAAGACTAACCTGAATATATATACTACACAGGGCATAACTAAACGAAACAAAAGAAGGAATTGCACAAATCGACGGTGGAGAAATAAATAAACTAAACTTACCGGCACATCTTTGTGTGAACCACCAAGAGACAATACACGTCCTGTCACTAGGACGAACTTTGCTTGACTGCGCCGATAGAGAATTATCATCCCCCTCTCCTCACCACCACCCACACTTACACAACGAAAATATTGGTAGCATGTACGGTTACCTCAATGCAATCATACACGAACGCCCACAACGTAAATTCTCACTTATCATTATACATAACTCTTGTCTATAAACTGGTTATGTATACATAATACAGACCTGGATTACGTATATATGCAATCTTAATAGAGGCATCCACTTAAGGTTTGACTATCAAACTAGATCAAGATGATGTATCTATTTAAATGGTATTTTCAATATCAACCTAGCATTGAGGATTTATATATACGGATATAGAAATAAAACAATGACGAAGAAATTGAGAAACGACCAGGTTAGTACATTAATGTTTCATTCAAATCCCATTGCGATTTCCACCGGAACTCCCACATCAGCCATGGTTAACCACTGTATGACTAAATATAATCAGTTATAGTGAAAAAATGAAACAGCATGTGCTATGAAATGACAAATTGTTGAATAATTAATGAAATAACAAGTACAACTGCCAGCGTGGGTTTTCCTTATAGAGATGACCGGAGGAAAGCTATTAGATAACAACTAATGTTTGACTCGACTGTTCTGGCTAACAGAACTTTATGTCGTTGTAACTTGTCTGTCGTCAGATCGTTAAATGTTCATATTGCTTATCAAAGACATTTTATCGTTGATTGGATTGTTATCAAAACTTCGATGCGTTACATTAAAGGGAGTGTAGCGGATTTGAAAAAAACAATCATTTGTATTTTATTTTTATCCTATATGTATTAGTCTACATAGTAAAGCGGGATAATATAAACTTAGCTTTTATCCCCAGTCTACGCTCGTAGAGCGGAGCGGGGGATATATAAATTGGCTGCGTTCGTCCGTACATGCGTCCACTGCACCGTATCTCCTTCAGTTGTGATTGGAATTTTGAATAACTTGGCACAAATGTTAACTAGGACAATACGATGTGTCAAAGGTCAAGGTCATAGCTCAAGGTCAAGTGTTTGAAAATCCAATGTATACACTGTGTTTCCTCTTATCCGGACCGTATCTTCTTTAGTTGTGATTTGAATTTTAAATAATTTGGCACATATGTTCACTAGGACAAGACAATGTGTCGTGCAAATGACTTGGGTCGGTTCGTCAAAGGTCAAGGTCATAGCTCAAGGTCAAGTGTTTGAAAATCCAATGTATACATTTTGTTTCGTCCTGTACGGACCGTATCTTCTTTAGTTGTGATTGCATTTTTAAATAACTTGGCACAAATTTCACTAGGAAAAGACGATGTGTCACGCGACTGACTTGGGTCGGTTCGTCAAAGGTCAAGGTCACAACTCTGTCCGTCCGTCTGCTGCTGTCCGGACCTTATCTTTTTTAATTGTGATTGGAATTCTAAATAACTTGGCACAAACGTTCACTAGGACAAGACGATGTGCCATGCAACTGACTTGGGTCTGTTCGTCGCAGATCAAGGTCACAGTTCCATCTGTCCTTCCGCTGCTGTCCGGACCTTATCTTCTTTATATGTTATTCGATTTTAAATAACTCGGTACAAATGTTTACTAGGACAAGATGATGTGTCATGCGAATGACTTGGGTCTGTTCTTCAAAGGTCAAGGTCACAGCTCCGTCCGTCCACTGCTGTCCGGACTGTATCTTCTTTAGTTGTGATTGGATTTTTAAATAAATTGGCACATGCTAACCAGTCCAAGACGATGTGTGATGCGAATTTGGGTCTGTTTGGGGGTGGGGGGAGTATATAACTTACATATTTATGGTTTGATTTAGAACATCACACTAGTGCTCACTGGGACAAGACAACCTGTCACATTTCAGTTTGCGGCATTTACATGTGATTTCTCGGCGACTTTTTCATTTTGTATAATTTAAATCCACTTCTCTGGAAATGTCTCTAAGGGTTAATAAGTTGGCATGGGATATGACCACGTTAGTGGCAACCTCTTGTTACATATTGACAATGAAGGTTTATCTTGCAGAAACACACATTATTTATTTATTTTTTGCGTTCTGTTAAACCAATATCTGAGTACCTTTTCGACTGTTGATAAAATGTTAACTATGTCAATAAATATTAATTAATAGTTACATATAAAATAAGTCGAACAGTTTCCTTTAAAAACTACATTTGTTTTGTTTTGATTTTTAAACAATTATGGAATGCATTTACCGCACATGCGTTTGTTTGCGGAACAATTAGCACGAGCCTTCTCTACTTCAACTGATGAATTTTAGACTATCAGGCATCAACATGGTATTCTCCATATGAATGATAATCTGCTTCGTTTCTTTTTTAAAAACAGTTTTATGTTTTAGACATTAAACGTGACTTTTCCTTTATACTGCCTTTAAGGTCACGCAATTCTCCGTAACGAATAAATTGAATGGATGACAAAAACATTACCGTCATTTTATTGTTCATTTCCGATTTCACAACAACAGAAATAAGCGACACTTGTGACAAAAACGCAATGTTTGATATTCAATGAATATTAACCAATATGTCTTCCTAAGAGAGAAGGAGACGTAATTAAACAGTCGTTTGTGATGTGGAAGCTCATTCTGATGCAGAAAGAAAAATAATAAAAAACCGCTTCAGCCGTTGGTAGGGAACGTGAGGGAGGCCATATTTAATAGTCAATCAACTTTCATGGACACAATAAACTATTCTTCTATTTGCATTTCTTGTTTCCGTTTTGAGCTTCAAACATTTTTTTTAAATACCATTAACTGTCACAACATCATCGATAATTGTTATTTGATGACCATACACGGTTTGCTCATACTTCGACTCTATGTTATTGTTAACAAGCTCGTCTTTTTAAGTAAAATACTTAAGAGCTATTGTCGTCGTCGTTTTAGCATAGTGAACAATCAGTGTCTATAGAGTAGGTATACGTGATGGCTATTTCATATTGCATTACAAATCTTGATCGTTTTAGCATTGTGCACAATCAGTGTATATAGAGTAGGTATGCATGATGGCTATTTCATATTGCATTACAAATCTTGATCGTTTTAGCATAGTGCACAATCAGTGTCTATAGAGTAGGTATGCGTGATGGCTATTTCATATTGCATTACTAATCTTAATCGTTTCAGCATAGTGCACAATCAGTGTCTATAGATTAGGTATGCATGATGGCTATTTCATATTGCAATACTTATCTTGATCGTTTCAGCATAGTGCACAATCAGTGTCTATAGAGTAGGTACGCGTGATGGCTATTTCATATTGCATTACAAATCTTGATCGTTTTAGCATTGTGCACAATCAGTGTATATAGAGTAGGTATGCATGATGGCTATTTCATATTGCATTACAAATCTTGATCGTTTTAGCATAGTGCACAATCAGTGTCTATAGAGTAGGTATGCGTGATGGCTATTTCATATTGCATTACTAATCTTAATCGTTTCAGCATAGTGCACAATCAGTGTCTATAGATTAGGTATGCATGATGGCTATTTCATATTGCAATACTTATCTTGATCGTTTCAGCATAGTGCACAATCAGTGTCTATAGAGTAGGTACGCGTGATGGCTATTTCATAGTGCATTACTGATCTTGATCGTTTTAGCATAGTGCGCAATCAGTGTCTAAAGAGTAGGTATGCATGACGACTATTTCATAGTGCATTACTGATCTTGATTATTTTAGCATAGTGCACAATCAGTGTCTTTAGAGTAGGTACGCGTGATGGCTATTTCATATTGCAGTACTTATCTTGATCGTTTCAGCATAGTGCACAATCAGTGTCTATAGATTAGGTATGCATGATGGCTATTTCATATTGCAATACTTATCTTGATCGTTTCAGCATAGTGCACAATCAGTGTCTATAGAGTAGGTACGCGTGATGGCTATTTCATAGTGCATTACTGATCTTGATCGTTTTAGCATAGTGCGCAATCAGTGTCTAAAGAGTAGGTATGCATGACGACTATTTCATAGTGCATTACTGATCTTGATTATTTTAGCATAGTGCACAATCAGTGTCTTTAGAGTAGGTACGCGTGATGGCTATTTCATAGTGCATTACTTATCTTGATCGTTTTAGCATAGTGCACAATCAGTGTCTTTAGAATAGGTACGCGTGATGGCTATTTCATATTGCAGTACTTATCTTGATCGTTTTAGCATAGTGCACAATCGGTGTCTATAGAGTAGGTATGCTTAATGGCTACTTCATATTGGATTACTAATCTTGATCGTTTTATCATAGTGCACTTTATTGATTTACTTTTATTTATTCATTAGGACTGTAAAGTGCCTGTGTGATAAGAAAACAAAACTTTTTTTATAATTTTGTTTTAAGTCTTTACGAAATAAACAGAATGTGATTTAAATTTCCGTGTTGATATGTTATATCATGGAAGTCCAATATTGTATAACACATTTTCTTGTTCCAACTTAGCATTTGTGTTGTTAAATTGTACATATATGAGGTTACATTTATGTTATTCGTTTTACATTCTTATTGTTAAACATAAAAAATTAAATATTTAAAATTAACGAACACAAATTAAATTATACAATCAGAACAAAAATAAAGAACATGAAAAAAAAAGCAATATATGACTTTACAACAGGAACTAATGAACATAGATAGAAAAATATCAAACACAATATACAACTCAACAACAAGAATGTAAAATAATTAACATAAATAGAAAAACACCAAACACAGTATACAATTTTACAACATGAACGTAAACTAATGAACATAAATAGAAAAATATCAAACACAATAGAAAGTTGAACAACACGAATAAAAAACAAATTTCCTTTTCAATTCAGTTAAACAGTCATAATTCCAGTCTAGGCAAGTAATTAATGATTTTGGACGTTTTTCGTTAAAAAAAAAAAAAAGTAGCTCCGAGATATTTTAAAATAAGAGTAAAAAAATTGGCAAATTTCACGAGCGTCGAAAGCAGACATTACAGTGATGTTAAAGTGAACATATGAAGCTGCAGTTATCTGGACATGTGTGCCGGACCATGCCACGCCTTGAATTCCAGCAGCAGATAAAGGTACTTATGTATACACTTATAACACCAGCTCAATATTTTCCACAGGAGCTTTGGGAGTGGATAATAACGTTTAATGGGGGTGGGCAGGTCCTCTAGCCTATATATAGAGACAAGGAAAGAAACAAACGTTGACCCCTTCCCCGGTCAAAATTAGAGTTTATAAGTCAAAAGGCCGTCACTTTTAACACACCCGGTCTCGTTATATCGCTGAATGACGTTATTATCCACTCCCCAAACTCCTGCGCAATATTCCACTCAAGCTCAATTTAGAATATTACATTGTTAGGTTCACCAGTGGCATTGTTATTATTGAACGTCCAAAGATGGCGACTTTGTTGTCACGCCGTCTGCATGTATGTAATTACTTTTTTTAATGATTATTTTATATATAGATTATATGATTGCCATTCCCTTGTCGGACATTCATTGCTTATTCTATAATATTGAGATAATAAGGAAATAAATGTACACATTTTTACGACATTGAATATTAAATTTTCCATTTTATGGCAGCAGTAATGAACACACGCCGTATAAATAGTGTTAGGACCTGGTCCGACATCAGTAAATGGAAGAAGCATTCTGCGTTATCACATAAGCTCGGTGTGATTATACATATAATATGTAATTATACTGGCGGCGAAACTAGTTATCATGTCAAAATATACAAGGGATTATATTCCGTTTTATTTGTTAGTTGTTTTAGTATACGTTTCGGACAAGAATTAATTTTGCACTGTACTACATATAGAGAAATGTACTTCTGGACCACTGGACACATACCGATGGCTCTAAGACGGTCTTGTTTCTAGATGGTCCTCTGTTTGTCCAATTATGCAGAAAAAAACATGGGCTTGCGAGATTGCTTCTTCACAATTTCGATGGTTTGGTGACACCTCTTCATTTTTGACAACTCTTCCCGTTTGTTTCAGTGGATCACTACATATCTTTAACTCAAACAGTACCCAATGTCATCCAAACTTAGCAGAATTCATAAAAATGTTCAAATTTTCTCAAATGTACCAAGAAATATGACAATTATATGCATTTTCAACAAAATTAATGCCCAACCGATTAGCTTCTTGGGCGTAAGAATCTTGCTACCAATATGTAGGGAGACTATTATGTGAGTCTATACCACAGGACGCAGTATAACATAATTTTCATTACAGATTGATTGATTGGTTGAATATTTAGCGTCATTTTATGCCATCGAGGGCTAACAGACGATAAGTTAACCTAACCACTGTTTCCTGGGATTAACCAGAGTTCGAGCACACCCCATATCCGCAAGTAACTGATAACTTTCCCACTTGAATCAGCGATTATGAGACACAATGTCGTATATTAATCATCATGGAGACTGTTGCCGGGCGGGGATTCGAATTCACGACCCCTGGATTGATAATCAGACGCGTAACCGACTGAGCTAATCGGGCCCGGCTTTCATTACAGAGACGTAAGTAAAACAACTCAGCTTATTGAACATAAACCCTGTGAAATACCATTGTTATACAAGTATATTGTTTTATTGCTTATAGCCTATTAAACTTTCAAAAAACGGTCGTTTTAGCTACACTATTTTTAAAAAAGGGAGCTACTGTACTCGCCCCCGTTTCGGCGTAACCATTTTGTATTTTAATTAAATTAATTTTCTCGTGTTCAATGAAAATGCACCAAAATGTTTGGCTTATTTTTTTCTTCAGTTACCTGTTTCGTTATTTATTTTTTTACATATATATACAAACTTACTGACCGCTTTTCAATGACATGGTGTGATTTTTGAAGGACATCCGCTGCCCATAATTCAGTTTCATGGACCTCGTGCAAATCGTTATTTTGCTGACAATCATGTTTATTATGAACTAGATAAATGTAAACGTGGTATCATTTCATAACTTGGCTTTAGATTAAAAAAATCAAACAAAAGAATCCAATCCAACTTCATTCATACGTGATAAAGCCGTCGGTATGGTAGCCGGGGGATTGTCATATCACGCTGTTGCACGAAGAATGCATTCTTCTCACTCTACTATTATAGGCTATTATGCGGTTAGTTTGACGACACCAAGAAACCGGCTCTGTTCACGTCCACGTCCAGGACGCCGAAGAGTGACGTCTCGCCAACAAAACCACCATAGGGTCCTTACGCACCTCCAAGATCGCTCTTAAACAGCAACAGGGACTGCCCAGGAAGCAAGGGGATATAACCAGCACCGCATTAGTCGCTCTACCGTGCGTTGACGCCCATTAGATGCCGGAGTTTCAGCCCATAATTCATATAGAGGTAACGTACTGACACCAAAGAGGCGACGTAACCGTGAGTTTTGGTGTCGTCGGCATCAACGATGAACTCAAAATCAGTGGAGATGTGTTCTTTTCACTGATAAGTCCAGGTTTTGTATAGATATACTGGTTGGGAGGTGTAAGGTATGGCGTCGCCGAGGTGAGCGTTACGCAGATTACTGCGTCCTACAGCATGCACGGTGGGGAGGGGGTAGTGTAATGGTGTGGGCCGGTATATCATGGCATCACAAAAATCATCTCAAATACAATAAATTCATTTGCTTTTTCAGGAAGCATTTGCTGTATGTCCCTGAACTTTATTTTATTTCAGTTTTAATATCATAAATGTAGAGCAGCCTAAACTATAAGTATATTCCATGGTGCGTTTTCATCGACCGCAAGAATACTTTGCCCTATTGTCAAATTCCCTGTCTCGGTATCTCCAGCCCTTTCTTTAATTTTGTTTTGTATAAACGATATAATCTGTCCTTTTTTACATCCATCTCTGCCTTATTAAAACGTGTGAAAGTGTTACAGCAAAAAAGGGGTTTGCAATTCATACTTCACTTTTTTCTACTTATAACGTATACTCGTAGTCATTTATTTTATAATTTTCCTGAAGATGAGAGTATTCATTATCTTGTATAGCATATTTACACTCTCGTTCGTACTAAAATCGGGTTACTATGCATTCGCCTTTTGTACCATAATCACTCCCGTTTCCTGGCGTAAAGTTACATGGAATTTTATTTTTTTTCATATTTCCGTTTCAAAGTCTGTTGTAACATTGTTAAATATATATACTCAAACACAAAAAAAAGTGCACAGTTTTTATTTTTTGATTACTTTAGTTCTATAAAGTTGTAAAATTTGAAACATAAGAATATCGGTCGTTACGGTTTAGAGTCACAACGAAAAATCAGTCGAACTATGGCTAGATATTATGTAATAGCTCGATTTGCGATTATGCAGGATTTCCACGTGGAACATGTATACATAAATACAAGTGGCCAAACTTGTTTTCTCAACATTCTTTCACACTTGTATAGTGCGAATATCACTGTAGATTTTAAAAGTTTATAACAGCGAATATACCACGACGATCAGAATGTCAGCGTATTGACGCCTTAATAATGCTGGGCAGAGGTGACTCAGTCGCTGCAGTTTCACTGGCACTTAATTGCCATAGAAACACTATAATCAAGTTATGTGGTAGGGTTATCCCGGATTTTAATGCAACATTTACATAATTTTGCAAGAAATTACAGTGCATCTACGCAAGAAAACAACCCTTTTGCTATTTGTGTTTTTTTTTTATTTTGACCCCTTATCTACGTAGACGTTTTATCCAAATTTAAAACAATAAAATAAACATTGGTTAGAAAGGTAATTGAATAAGCTAAAAATTGATACCATCATGATATTATTCCATCATTGGATTTTCAGAAAATCAAAAATATAAATGTGCCCACTTTCTTTTGCGTTTGAGTATATATTACCTCTGTAGACGCCTCACACACCAACTAATTTTGTACTGTTCTGCATATAGAGACATGCACTTCTGGAACACTGGATACATTACCAATGGTTCTAAAAGTGCCTTATTCCCATAGATAGTCCTCTGTTGGTCCAAATATGCAGAAAAAAACATGGGGTTGACCAGGTTGCTTTTTCACAATTTCGATGGTTTGATGGCACCCCTTCATTTTTGACAATTCTGCCCATTTGTTGCAGTGTATCACTACGCATCTTTAAACTGTTATAGCATCATCAAACAGTTCCCAGGGACACCCAAACTTTGCAGAAATCATGAAAATGTTCCAATGTTCCCATATGCACAAAGAAATATGACATTTTATGCATTTTTAAAAAAAAAATACCCAACCGCTTTACACAGCTCTAATTTCTTGGGCGTAATAATCTTGCTACCGTCATGTAAGGGAGGTAATTGTTCAGTGAGACCTAGAGTTTATTCATGTAACTTGTGCTCTCCTAAAACAAAGGTAAATAGTTAACAAACTTTGAATCAGCACACCACTGGTACGTATAGATTAATGGTAAAAAAACTTTGAATCAGCACACCACTGGTACGTATAGATAAATGGTAAAAAAACTTTGAATCAGTACACCACTGGTACGTATAGGAAAATGGTACAATAACTTAAATCAGCACACCACTAGTACGTATAGGTAAATGGTAAACAAACTTTGAATCAGCACACCACCGGTACGTATAGATGAATGGTACAATAACTTAAATCAGCACACCACTAGCACGTATAGGTAAATGGTACAATAACTTAAATCAGCACACCACTAGTACGTATAGGTACATGGTACAATAATTTAAATCATAACACCACCGGTACGTATAGATAAATGGTAAACAAACTTTGAATCAGCACACCACTGGTACGTATAGGTAAATGGTACAATAACTTAAATCAGCACACCACTAGTACGTTTAGGTAAATAGTAAACAAACTTTGAATCAGCACACCACTGGTACGTATAGGTAAATGGTACAATAACTTAAATCAGCACACCACTAGTACGTATAGGTAAATGGTAAACAATCTTTAAATCAGCACACCACTGGTACGTATAGGTAAATGGTACAATTACTTAAATCAGCACACCACTGGTACGTATAGGTAAATGGTAAAATAACTTAAATCAGCACACTACTGTTACGTATGGGTAAATGGTAAAATAACATTGAATCAGCAAACCACTGGTACGTATAGGTAAATGGAAAACAAACTTTGAATCAGCACACCACTGGTACGTATGGGTAAATGGCTAACAAATTTTGAATCAGCACACCACTAGTACGAATAGGTAAATGGCTAACACACTTTGAATCAGCACACCACTGGTACGTACAGGTAAATAGTTAATAAACTTTGAATCAGCACACCACTGGTACGTATAGGTAAATGGCTAACAAACTTTGAATCAGCACACCACTGGTACGTATAGGTAAACAGTTAAAAAAAACTTTGAATCAGCACACCACCGGTACGTATAGGTAAATGGCTAACAAACTTTGAATCAGAACACAACTGGTACGTACAGGTAAATAGTTAACAAACTTTGAATCAGCACACCACTGGTACGTATAGGTGAACGGTAAACAAACTTTGAATCAGCACACCACTGGTACGTATAGGTAAATGGTACAATAACTTAAATCAGCACACCAGTGGTACGTATAGGTAAATGGTAAAATAACATTGAATCAGCACACCACTGTCACGTATAGGTAAATAGTAAACAAACTTTGAATCAGCACACCACTGGTTCGTACAGGTAAATTATAAACAAACTTTGAATCAGCACACCACTGGTACGTATAGGTAAATGGCTAACAAACTTTAAATCTGCACACCACTTCAATCAGCACACCCTGGTACGTATAGGTAAATGGTAAAATAACTTAAATCTACACCCCTAAAACGTATAGGTTAAAAGGTAAAATAACTTAAATCAGCATACCACTGGTACGTATAGATAAATGGTTAAATTACTTAAATCAGCAAATCACTTGTACGTATAGGTAAATGGTAAAATAACTTGTAAATGGCAATATAACTTAAATCAGCACACCACTAGTAAGTATTAGTAAATGATAAACTAACTTTGAATCAGCACACCACTGGTACGTTTATGTACATGTTAAAATAACTTAAATCAGGACACCACTGATACGTATATGTAAATGGTAAAATAACTTAAATCAGTACACCACCGGTACGTTTAGTTAAATGGTAAACTAATTTTGAATCAGAACACCACTGGTACGTATAGGTAAATGGTAAAATTATTAAATCAGCACACCACCGGTACGTATAGGTTCATATGTAAATGCTAAAATAACTTAAAATCAGTACACCACTTGTACGTATAGGTAAATGGTAAATTAACTTAAATCAGCAGACCATTGGTTCTTACAGGTAAATGGTAAAATAACTTAAATAAGCACGACACTTGTACGTATAGATAATGGTAAAATAACTTAAATCAGCACACCACTGGTACGTATAGGTAAATGGTAAAAAAATTAAATCAGCACACCACATGTACGTATAGGTAAATGGTAAAATAACTTAAATCAGTACAACACTGGTACGTATAAGTAAATGGTAAAATAACTTAAATCAGTACATCACTGGTACATGTACGTATAAGTAATGGTAAAATAACTTTAATCAGCACACCACTGGTTGGTATAGGTAAATGGTAAAATAACTTAAATCAGTACACCACTGGTACGTATAGGTAAATGGTAAAATAACTTAAATCAATACACCACTTGAGGCACCAAGGTGCTATGTCTTTTTTTCCTCAAGACATCGCTTTTTTACCCTTATATCCATTGTCAACATCCCCATGAGTTAAACGAGACTAAAAGTCAATTAGCTGGTTTAATGGGATTTCCGGTTTTAAAGAAAGTATAATCATTTAGTAGGTCAAAGCAGCGATCATAATAATAATGAGCCTCTCTTGATTAGTTTTATTGTTAAAACTTCCGGTTCCGGGTGTACTTGTTGATTAGGGTTATGAAAATATTGAGTTACGTTCGTATCATCTTAAAAAACAATGTATACCAATTAAGAGGTTGCGGTGGACTCGTTCTTTAACATTTACTACAATCATCAACATTCAAAGAGTCCACTCTTGTATAAAAGAATACCCAACTAAATCATTAAAAAGAATCGCTATATGAACATTTTAAACAGGTACTCTTTTGGTCAAAGCAAAAACGACGAATTCTCAGTGTCAATCGTTTTTTTCCAGTGCCTAAGCATATGCGGATAAAGAGTTTTATGAAGAACACACCACATAGCCTTGGCGGAGGATCGAACCCACGACCCTCCGAGATCATTGGTCCGAAGGTCTGCCACAGGACCACACATACCAAAAAAAGGGAAGAATAAGTGGACTTAATACACCAATAGTTTTTACATTACTAAATAATTTCTTAGATATGCACTGTATCTAGTTTTACTTTGGGGTCCTCACGGCTATGTGTGGCGTCCTTGAGCAAGACACTTTATCCTCAAACGCTTAGTATCCGTTCTACCTAGGAAGACTTCATACGTGAACTGTCTAGGTTGTTAGGACTTGTCGACGTAAAATAAATGAGTTCAAAACATTACTTCGAAATTAATATCACAAAATGGATATACGAGGGTTGTCCCAAAATAGCGTGTAATTAACAAATGAACCAATGATGGTGCATGGTACGTTATTGAAACTATGGAATTATGTTCTATCGGACATTTCGAATGATTTGGCATATTTTATCGCTGCTTGGTATGTTAATCTATTTTATTGAAGTGATTTTTCTACCCTAGGTATGGCCGAACCCTACAATTGCCTATCAAACTTTGCATTTCCGTTATTTCAATTTGATGCTGATTTGTCAAATGTGCATGCATTTACTAACAAATTGTATTGGCTGAAACATCGATAATTGGTGCGTATGTACGGGAAGTTTTGAGTTAGAACTAATGAGCGACGTTCTTATATTGTACTAGTATATGACGTTACACGATCTGGGCCGTAACGCGGTACCTCATACTGTCGTCTTATCTGTTAAATGCACTGCTTAGTGCTTCATTATTGAAATTTTCACATTTAATTGATAAATGATTTTATTATGGAAACATCAAGTTTTTAGATATTAGTGTTGATCAATTTACCCAGTGTAAACCTTTTATACGCTATTTTGGGCCAACCCCCGTACGTCGAGATGTTTGAAAATTGGTTTGGTTCATGAACAGGAGTAACACAGTTTTTGGACTTGCCGTATGGCCCTTTAACAGTAATGGACCATTGTGCTCCTTTAACAGTAATGGGCCATTAGCAACTTACCTGCAGTAATGATGTGGCTTGTTGAGATGATACTGTGCTGTTTTCTATTGCTATTGTGATTCATCGATTATGGACGAGGAAATAATGGATGCACGCACATTGTTAATTGCAATAGAGCAGTTATAAGATTTTCAAAATTCGATTGAATAATTACGTACGTCGTTGCTTCGTCAGAACATGACTGTATTTGTTGAAATTTGAATAAAATAACAATTCGATTTTGTTTTCACAAAGAAGAATCATGAACACGATATCACTGATATCCCTAGGGTGGGATCACTGATATCCCTAGGGTGGGGTCACTTATGTCTCTAGGGTGGGGTCATTCATGTATTTATGATTTGCAAAGGGCACTGGTTTATAGTTTGACACGACATACAATAAACGTAATACAATGCTATAAAACAAATACAATAAATAAAACACAAAGGCTTAACATTAACAAAGCGTTATATATTTCTATAATATATATTGCTAAAATTAAATATTTAATCATCAGCATACAGATATAAAATCATTAACATTCATGTAAAACAAACATTTAATCAATGGCACCGTTGTACCGTATTCAAACTTTGATAGTGAATAAACTAAAATCCAAACCTTAAATAAAAACAAATATTAATTTAAGGCAATTTAACATATTTATCATGAATAAACTAAATTTCAAAACCTTAACAGAACAAATGTTAATCTAAGACAGCCTTAACACACTTGTCATAAATAATAACTTAAATCCAAAACCCAAACAGTAGAAATTATAATGTAATATAACAACTGTGTACGTTTGGTTAGAATAAAATGAAAAATGCTGGTGGTAGAGTGCACACGAGATCAAACAGTGCATTTTTTTTACAATTCAAGGGCTATATGACTCTGACATTAATAATCCGATTTTGCCGGATCTAGAACTTGTCCAAGATTTTATGATTATATAGCTAGTGTGTAAATTTGATGAGGATCAAAATGAAAAATGAGGCTGGTAGAGTGCACATAATGTCAAAGAATGCAATTTTAGATGATTCAAGGGCCATAACTCGGGCATTAATAATCCGATTTGGCCTGGTCAATAAATTGTCCAAGATATTATGGTTATATAACTAATGTGAACGTTTGGTGAGGATCAAATAAAAAATGTGAGTGCTAGAGGGCACACAAGGTAAAATAATATATTTTTAACGTTTCATGGGCCATGACTCTGACTTTAATAATCTGATTTGGCCTGTTCAAGAACTTGTCCAAGATATTATGGTTATAATAAAATTATACTGTATATAACTACTGTGTCAGTTTGGTGAGAATAAAATGAACAATGCGGGTGCTAAAGTGCACACAATGTCAAATAATGCATTTTTTTAATGTTTCAAGGGCCAGTCATAATCTGAATTGGCCAGTTCAAGAACTAGTCCAAGATATTATGGTTATATAACTACTATATCCGAGATATAATGGTTATATTTATATAAATACTATATTAGTTTAGAGAAAATCCAATTAAAAATGCGGGTGCTAGAGTGCACACAACAAAAACGTTAACAGACAACAGGCGATCAGAATAGCTCACCTGAGCAAAGCTTGCTCAGGTGAGCTAAAAAAGAAAACATTTTCTACAGTTATAACCTGTAAATATATGACCACACTTTGTCTGGTCGAGTATTTATGTTAAAAAAATTGTTTTACCCTGTTGACAATTCGAACACCACTTCATCCTGATTTATTAGTCTGTTGATTGTTTGCCATAATAATTGACAACGTAAATCGCTTTCAGATGGTGATTTTCAAAGAAAAGAGGAGGAATCCATTATTTTTTATCTTACAGAATAGAAGTAAACCAAGATAACTCAAGACTGAAATTGACAAATTCACATGTCGCAATAGAAAATTACATGGCTCAAATATATGTTTGACACTGTTTAAATCGTCATTACTGAAGAAAGCAAATATTGTGCATAATTGCATCAGTTCTAAAAATTTGCTTTCTTGGGTTGAATCTAAAACAATGGTCAGAAGGATAGGTTGAGGTTCAACGACGGACAACAGAACGGACGCTCCGCAATGGCATAAGATGTACTGGCATTATATGTCAGTAGAGCTGAACACATTTTACTCCATGACAGAGTATAAGAATCAATATATAAATGAGGTTTACCAGAGTATAAAATTAATATGAATGTAACAAAGTGATGAAACTCATTATAATTACCCGTTTCTGTTTACAACATACTTTTTCATTTCTACATGTTATGAACATTCACATATGTGCATGTTTTTAACCAAATAACATCGACTGGTTTACCACATAAAACGATACCGTCATTATCGTTGTTGACTGGTTGACAAACCAACGCTTTAGCGTCCTCTTATTTGTAGATTTAGTGAATTTCTGCTGGCGTATTTGTTACCACAATAATATCCCATATGACCATGGCATGCTTTAGATCGCTGTGCTCCTTTAGATAATTTTCGATTGCAAATTATTTAATGGCGTGCATTTAAGTTGATAAATCTCATGCCATTGAATGTGTCGAACGGGATTTTGTGTGATTTTAATTGTCGGACAAATGTATCTTTTAGTTTGTTTTGTTGTTGATGCCGATCACAAACTTCACTCTCCGTTAAATTTTCTTCATGCTGAATATCAGACAAGTCTAAAACTGGTCCTTTTTCGGGATTACAGTCCTGGTCCATTTCAAAAATAAACATATCAAATGAACTGTCTTTTTACGAAGTAATATTTTCGTGTCTTCAATCATAAATTAAAAATAAATATTGTCCCTAGAATATCAAATAAATTAACTCGCGAAAACTAAAATTGGCATGCTCACTCGTGACTTTGCACTTGTGACGATACCGTTCATCATCAGTGTTCCTTCCTTGGAAACGTTGGAACTGGTGTTGTAAATGTGCGAACACTCGTGACTTCGCACTTGTGACGATACCGTTCATCAGTGTTCCTTCCTTGGAAACATTGGAACTGGTGTTGTAAATGTGCGAACACTTGTGACTTCGCACTTGTGACAATACTGTTCATCAGTGTTACTTCCTTGGAAACATTGGAACTGGTGTTGTAAATGTGCGAACACTCGTGACTTCGCACTTGTGACGATACCATTCATCAGTGTTCCTTCCTTGGAAACATTGGAACAGGTTTTATAAATGTGCGAACACTGATTTGGTTACAAAATATAACTGGATATATCATTTTCTATTATAAACCGCACCCTCCTCAACATTATAGTTTCATCCTTGCCGGTCTTCTACTGGTATAAAATGATTAAGTGACGGTTTTATGGTGGAAATCGGTGTAAGATGGATAAGTTGGTGAAGCTGCTTTTAAGATACGTAATGCTTGAAGAATGATGGGATTTCTAAAAGCTTTTTGACAATCTTTATGTGCACAGCGTCTCGGTCAGGTACCGCATGCTCCGAGTTATGGACTCTGAATTTGTGAAAATTGTCTGAAATTGTCACATCTGCCCCACCAGATTTATAATCGTATTCCAATCTTAATGAATTTATCGACAATGACCATGTGTAGTATATTTTGTTGAGATCACCATTAGCACTACATTTGTGTCCCGATATTGATCAGAAGTGTTGAAACTGACTATGTACATTCAGTAACAAAAGCATTAATAATAACATCGTGGTAATATATCCCTACATTTCAAAATCATTAATCATTTATGTAGTTTCACCACTAAGAACATAGGGAAATATACATTAGCCTTTTTTAATATATTAGAATTTAGAAATAGGATATATATATAATTAACAATGCATTCAATTACCCCATGTGGAAGGCCTAATTAACTGTATCAGAAAAAATATACAGTAGTGTATCATGTTTATAAATAAATGCAAAAATGCTTCTTGGACCGTGTGTTCCAGCATAACTTGATGTATATTCTATATTTTTAGAAATAAATAATATTTATAAAAATGTTTCCCTTTACAAGAAATCACAGTACTGACAGCACAAGTGACAAAATGTAATTTACGCCGAAAAAAATAGAGAGCAACAAGAACGCACGATTTAGATAATTTTTGCAATCATTACCGATTCTGACTTTGACTGATTCTGTTTTTTTCTTCTGATGACTTGCCTGAAGGTTCCGATGATTCGGACCTTGGTGAACCTGTCCATGAGTGGACAGACAGGTTTACACAACCAAGGGGATGGTTTATTTTATTTTTTATCATTTTTTGCGTACGCATTTGGGCAATAAAATCAATCTATTAGAAAAAAAAATATCATTATTTAAATATCAAGTAAACAAATAATGAACAATAAAAAAGTTATAAAGTTGAATGAATATAGCTCTTTGACTGGGAAATATATTTTTTATTGTAAAAATTAAATTGACAGAAAAAAATTATTTACATTCATTAGCATAATAGCATATTTTTTTTTACAAATGCGCAAGAAGTGAAAGTAATAAAACAAGTAGTTTTTTAATTTTTTTAAATTTGAGAATAGTAGAAAAATCAGATTAAATAATGATAATAAATGAATTATTATCTTTATTAAAAACAGATAAAATAGATTTATAAAAATAAATAATTTCTAGTTTTACTAATCGATACAATGATAAATTGTTATTGCCATTCAACAATCGTCGCATTCAACATATGGGTATGCATCATGGACGATGGCCCAGCCAGGTCCCTGAGCCGACGAGCAGTGGTTTAACGTAAAGGAGGTTGAGATGAGGTCATTTTTTTGCATCAACATGAGAATTATCCGACTGCCAAAGCCGACATATTCTAGTCTTCCAACCATTTCGTAGGAAATGCTTGGGTGACGATGACGCGCAGTCGCTTTCAGAACGAACAACGGTATCTGCACGCTGCAGACGGCAACAGAACCAGAGATCGGCCAGTCTGGGTACAGCCGTATGCACACGATACAGTCAGTCCTCGATGTGTTGTGGGATACCTTCCGGAGCTACTACATCTTATCCCTAGAGGTCTCAATCGACGAAGCGATGATTCTCCGGCCGATTATCCTACCACCAGTACATGCCAGTGAAACCAATAATTTGGGGTGTGAAATTTTGGGTTCTTTGCGATGTAAACACTGCATACATGTCCCGGTTTGAGATCTACTTGAGTCGACAGGATAATAAGACGGAGCATGGATTTAGACACAACGTCGTCTTGAGGATGTCTGACAATCTGCACCATTCCCGCCGTCACCTCTTCTTCGACAATTACTTTACCGGGGTACCTCTCCTTGACGGGCTCTATGCCTGTCGAACGGTGAGGACAAACCGGAAGGGTATTCCAGCGGCGTTGAAGAAGCCAGTGGACGTGAAGAACCGTGGCTTTCAGGGTTTCGTAGAAGGGAGACACCAACCTGACAGCCAATGCGTGGAGGGACAATCGACTCGTCCATCATGTGTCAACACTCTGAACGGGATCGTATCCAGCTTTGACAACCACACATTGCCAACGCCTACAAGTTATTCGGGCAAAATACCGCGTCGGGAGGAAGGGCATGAAGGCATGGCGATATATCCTTTGGTGCATGACGTCAATGCCTTCATCGTTTATAAGAACATTTCCAGCGGTGTAAGGAAGAAAAGATTTTCCATCCCGACTTCCGGATGGAGATGGTAAACCAACTCATTGGCGGATTCTTCAAGAAGAAGAGGGGGTGGGGGTGGCTAAAGAGATGGGCCACGGCGTCGTAGACGGAGAGAACATCAACGGACATGTCCATTGCAGACTGCCTGGAATCAGAAGTAAGTGCAGATATCATGCGAAACATCTGAAGAGAGACCCGTCTACGGCTGCCCGACATGTTATGTTCATTTGTGTCCTGACGGATGTTATGCCAGGAACCATAATCTTTAAGACTTCAGCTAAAATAATACTGAGGACAACAAAGAAACAACATCAAAAACTGAAGACAGAGTTTGGGTGTGGTTGGGGTCGGGCCATGAAAATGAGCGCCTCCTCGTGGTGTGGCCTAGATGTGGTTGGATACTTTTTTTTAATTTAAATTTGTTTCTGTTTTTGCCTGAAATGGAATAAAAAAAAATCATAAATCCTACCATAACAGTTTAGATTATAAAATTATCCAACCATAACTAAACGCTCTTGCATATTTTGTATGCACATATACTGTATATATATATATCTATTATAAATAAGTGTAGTAGCATTATATTTATGATATTTTTGTGAAATAGTAAAAACTATACATATTTTAATTATCTTATTAAGTTTATTCATTGTGTTGAATTATGTTACATATAGAAATATCATTGTAAAAAATTGGTAAGTATAAATTGGTGTTAAGATTAAAAATGAATTGAAATGAAGTCTTCCTGTTTACTCTGACATTAAAAAAGTAAAATCAATATATTGTGCTGAAATATTAACTTTATAAGCAAGATATATATAAACTAGTGTTGAATTTTAAAAAAATGAAATGAAACAAAATCTATTTAGTTTCTATCCATATATCTCATTATTCAATTGCCAAAGAAGAATAATGTTTATATCACCAGAAAGAAAATTTAATTTGCAACACATTTTACACACACAAAAAAGGTATAAAATCTGAAATAATTACTTTAATGAACAGGGTGTGTAATCAGCATATATAATTTCAAATGTCACCTATTGGGATAGTGCAGAAACCTTATCAGATGGGTATTGGTTTATTGGCATCTGTTTCCTTTTACCTATATCTGGTAGAATAGGCTGTACTGTTATATATCTTTGAAGTAAAGAGTTAAGCGAAACTTTAAAAAACATTTTCTCTGAAAGTTCAAGGTCTTTACCTTAGATATTTTACATGAAGCATTGCATGCAGGTCCACTAAAACTATTTGTTGAAGTCGGATCCCTAGGGTCAAATTTGGGGGGGTGCCACAGAGGTCACTGTTTTACATAGAGTTATATTGGGGAACTGTTGTAGACGCGATAGCACCTTCATTTTTCAGCTAATCTTAACCGAACTTTCACAGCAGTTATATAACCACAATATCCTGGACAAGTTCTTGAACCTCCGCCCTACGGCTTATAAGCATATTTTAAGCGAAACTTACAAAAACGTTTTCTCTGAAAATGCAAGGCCTAGACAGATATTTATGTGTAGCACTGCACGGGGACCCCTTAAAGGTTTGTTGAAGTTAGGTCCCTGTTAACTTGATATATGCCCCTCCAAAAGGGTTTTCATATACTGAGGTATTGTACCTCTTATTTGCATCATATAGATATACGATTTTCAGAAAGTGTCCTCTGTCCATTTAGTTTGAAGCGTTGCCAATTGTGTTCCCGAACCACTTTTATTCCGACTCCAATTTGGATGGATTCGCCTCATAATTTCCACGGTACATTAACCTTGTAAGACCTTTATTTCTTAAGCCTAGACAATTGTCCATTTGAGTATATAATATGATACATATTCCGACAATATTACATCCATACTGCTGTCGTAATGGACGGATATATCTCGCCATGCCATCTATCTAAATTATGTAACGATAGAACAATTGGCGGAAACATGGCCGTCTTCATGGACTGGTTCTTTTCATTTACTATCCAGACAGTTCCGACAACGTAATACAATTTATTAAGGAGGAATATACCTTTTAAATTATTTTCGAAATCAAGGGAATATTTAGTATGTAATGAAACTAGAAGTAATGTCCAATTTGAATATGCTTTTTTTCTGCGGTAAATATAACACTTCTTTACCTATGACGTCGTAAACATGGCCATGTTTGGTCTTTTTGACGTCCCGATTTATAGCAGCAAAATCGCGTATTTGTCAACCTCAGTCAAGTTAAACCGTATGTACAGAATCGAAACACATATCACCACGTACACATTCAACGGATATATGAATTTACAGATGCAAAAATTACGACGAAAGCCACATTTTGAAAATATTAGCGAAAAACGGAAATTATTATTTTCTCGATTTTTTCCGAAAAAATGCTTCAAATCAAATTTATCAAAAAACAAACCGAGCGATTTTGGAATAATTTTTATTTGATTTCTAACAATATGCTTCACAGTGATTGTGAGATTTTTATAACAATTGACAAATTAGATTTTTTTTTATTTTTAATTATTTAACCCCACCCTACGTCAAAAAAGACGTCAACATAATGCATAATTCTACACGTTTTCCATAAGATTTTCGGCGGTTGATTAAGGTTTAATTATTTTCTAAATCAGTGGTTCAATTAGTATATTATGAAACTAAAAGAATTTCCCAATGTGAATATGTATTTTTTGCAGCGGTCAATAGAATATATATTTATATGTGACGTCGTAATCATGGCCATGTTCAGCCTTTTTGACGTCCCAATGTATAGCAGTAAATCGCGTATTTTTTCGACCTCAGTTGAGTTATTCCTAATACACAGAATAGAAACAAATATCACCATGTACACATTTGACGGATGTATGCATTTACAGATGCAAAAATTATGACGAACGCCACATTTTGAAAATACTAGCGAAAAACGGAAACTATTTTTTCTCTCGATTTTTTCGTAAAAACGGCTTCAAATCAAAATTACCAAATATCAAATCAAGCGAATTTTGCATAATTTTTATATGTTTTCATACTATATATTGTTCAATAATTGTGAGATTTTTAGAAAAATTGACAAACTAAATTTTTTATGATATTCAATTATTTAACCCTACCCTACGTCAAAAAACGCTTTAATACAAACGTCAACGTCGGTATAGCGCATGAGGTATACGTTTTATGATAATTAAACAAGTTTGTTCTTACCATTATATTAGTATTTTGTGCACACTAGTTATATATACTTCTGATGTTTAATGGCAACTAATTTGTCTATAGTATTTATGATAGCGTGTCTGTTCGGTGTACGTACAAAACCGTCATTTTTTTCACTTACAGGGAACTGGATTCGAAAACAATATTCTCATTTCTGACTAGCTCCACGACTGCTAGTGAAATGTGGACATCACGGTTGTTAATTATTAAAATAATAGGTCTGGCCTTTCTAAAATTCGGAGCAAACTGTTACACATACATAAAATGGGCTTGAAACAATACCGTCTATGATGAGCAGTGAAAAGCCACGATCCAGGTACATTGTCATTGAACGTAAGTAAGAGCATGGGGCTGGGTGGAAGGGTGGCTTTTCGCTGCTATAGTGGGTATTGTTTCAAGCTCATTTTATGAATCTGCACTGAACAGTTTGCTCCGAACTTTAGAAAGGCCAGACCTGTTGTTCTAATAATTGACAACCGTGATGTCCATATTTCACTAGCAGTCTTGGAGCTAGTCAGAAATGAGAATATTGTTTTGGAATCTAGTTCCCTGTAAGTGAAAAAAAATGACGGTTTTGCACGTGCACCAAACAGACACGCTATCATAAATGCTATATACAAATAAGTTGCCACTAAACAGCAGAAGTATATATAACTTGTGTGTACAAAATACTAATGTAATGGTAAGAACACACTTGTTTAATTATCACAAAACGTATACCTCATGCGCTATACCGACGTTGACGTTTGCTTTAAAGCGTTTTTTGACGTAGGGTAGGGTTAAATAATTGAATATCATAAAACATTTAGTTTGTCAATTTTTCTAAAAATCTCACAATAATTGTACAATATATAGTATAAAATCATATAAAAATTATGCAAAATTCGCTTGATTTGTTTTGTGGTAATTTTGATTTGAAGCCGTTTTTCGGAAAAAATCGAGAAAAAATTAGTTTCCGTTTTTCGCTAGTATTTTCAAAATGTGGGGTTCGTCGTAATTTTTGCATTTGTAAATGCATACATCCGTCAAATGTGTACATGGTGATATATGTTTCTATTCTGTGTATTAGGAATAACTCAACTGAGGTCGAAAAATATGCGATTTGGCTGCTATACATTGGGACGTCAAAAAGGCTGAACATGGCCATGATTACGACGTCACATATAAATATATATTCTATTGACCGCAGCAAAAAATACATATTCACATTGGAAATTACTTCTAGTTTCATAATATACTAATTGAACCACTGATTTAGAAAATAATTTAACCTTAATCAACCGCCAAAAATCTTATGGAAAACGCGTAGAATTATGCAATATGTTGACGTCTTTTTTAACGTAGGGTGGGGTTAAATAATTAAAAATAAAAAAAAATCTAGTTTGTCAATTGTTCTAAAAATCTCGCAATCACTGTGAAGCATATTGTTAGAAATCAAATAAAAATTATTCCAAAATCGCTCGGTTTGTTTTTTGGTAATTTTGATTAGAAGCATTTTTTTCGAAAAAATCGAGAAAATGATAATTTCCGTTTTTCGCTAATATTTTCAGAATTTAGCATTCGTCGTAATTATTGCATATGTAAATTCATATATCCGTTGAATGTGTACGTGGTGATATGCGTTTCGATTCTGTAAATTCGGTATAACTTGACTGAGGTTGACAAATACGCGATTTTGCTGCTATAAATCGGGACGTCAGAAAGACCAAACATGGCCATGTTTATGACGTCATAGGTAAAGAAGTGTTATATTTACCGCAGAAAAAAAGCATATTAAAATTGGAAATTACTTCTAGTTTCATTACATACCAAATATTCCCTTGATTTCGAAAATAATTTAAAAGGTATATTCCTCCTTAATACAAAGTATATATGAACAGTCTAATCGTATCAAAAGTTTTTGCAAGATTACTTTCAGAAGTTACAGTCTCTGTCTGCTATCGTCTACCGTCGACAGTTGTCAGCGAAATGTTTTATTGTCAATGGAGCTGATGTCAAAGTATGGCAAACTGATATTTGTCTTAATGTGAGTTTTGGTGTCGGTTTTATATTTTGCACTTAACCCTTTACTCCATAGATAATCGTTTTCCCGCACCAATCATAGAAGGCCATTGAAAACAGTGCAGGAAGAGTTCAGATTGCTCGTAACGAGCAATCTGAACACTTTCTGCACTGTTTTTCCACTCTGTCAGTTAATATAAACATGATTCACCCATTGCTGATACGTGGTGAATTAATGCTTTCAATAATAGAGGTGTCCAAAGGCGTCTATATGAAATAAAGGGTTAAACGTTTATGAGTTTCTGCTGATAGGTTAGGAGTAGAAGCTGGCGGACGGCACAAGCCTGTTAAAATACATTTCTAAGAAAGGAAATGTACAATATGTAATACATGTACACAGGAAGAACAATTTCACTTTTTGTTAGAATGTCCATTTTATCACGACATTAGAAAGAAATGTATTAAGAAAACCGTTTTGAAAAATGCTAAAATATTAAAATTTGTGGAGTTGATAAATAGTAAAAAGGTTAGACACCAATCCATATATGTTATAATTGACAAACGTTTATAACAAAGATTAACCATAAATTACTTGTAGTTACCAGATTCTTCTCACATAAATGCTTTACAATTGTATATAATACATACTCATGTCTACTGTTTAAGTTGTGGGGTAAATTTATTATACAAGACAAGTGTGTTATGGTTGTCTTTGGTTAG
This sequence comes from Panopea generosa, assembly GCA_029582155.1. NCBI lineage: Eukaryota > Metazoa > Mollusca > Bivalvia > Adapedonta > Hiatellidae > Panopea > Panopea generosa. The sequence continues at coordinate 45,110,822 of CM055905.1, forward strand.
AATTTGTATTTGTTCAAGGATTTCATAAATCTGGCCTCTACCAAATTGTGTGTTACGGGGAGGCAACCTGAAGAGCCAGATGGCCCTCTACGGTTGCACAACAAATTTTCACACCTTGATATGGAGGCCGATGAAGCACCATCGGATTCTACCAAGGTCGTGAAAACTAGAGCCCCTTTGGCACCTATTATTCCACCTAAATGAACGATTCAAATTCAAATAAAATAATACAATGGAATTGTCGAGGTTTAAAACCAAATTATGATGAGATTAGTTTACTTTTAAATGAACATAACCCTATTGCATTTTGTCTTCAAGAAACGTTTTTGAAGTCAAATGATAAAACTACTTTTAAACAGTATTCTTTATATAATACAAGTTGTGATACAGGTGAAAAAGCAACTGGTGGCGTGTCTATTCTTGTCAATAGAAACGTTCTGCACAGTTCTATTACATTGGACACTAATCTACAAGCAGGTGGATGAGTTAGTGTTACAATGTATAGAGTAATTACAATTTGCTCTTTATATTTTCCACCAAGTGCAACCCTTGATCCGAAGGATCTCGATAAACTCATTGCACAATTGCCATCACCTTTTATGCTTTTGGGGGATTTTAATGTCCACAATTATATATGGGGTTGTAAAGACATTAATGATAAAGGTAATAAAGTTGAATCTTTTTTAAATCAAAATAACCTGTCTTTATAATGATAAAAAATATCATACATATTTACATCCTACTTCAGGATCGAAAACTTCCATCGATTTATCAGTTTGTGAGCCATCACTTTTGGTAGACTTTTCATGGAGTGTTGGTGACGACCTCTGCGGGAGTGACCATTATCCAATATTTCTTGCAAATATCGGACCTCCACTTCTCGATAGAAATCAACGATGGAAACTTCGGAAAGCAGATTAACTTATGTTCCAATCGCTCTGCGAAGAACAGTTTAAGTCTGATTTATTTAACGATATGAATGATCCTGCTGGTCAGTTTTCATCAATATTATACAGTATAGCAGAAAACTTTATCTCAAAAACCTCGACAAATCCAAAACGCCCTCAAAAACCATGGTATGATGATGACTGCAAGAATGCAGTCAAGGATTGTAAAAAAGCATTAAGTCAATATAATTCACGGCCTACACAACATAATTTGGACAATTTTAAAGTGTTTCGTATAAAAACAAAACGTACTCTTTAGGAGAGTAAGAGAAAGTCCTAGAGAGATTACGTCTCTAGGCTTAATTCTCGTACTTACCTTAACAAGGCGTGGAACATGGTCCGAAAAATCAACGGTAAGGGTAATCCAGGTTTCGTTAACCATTTAAAAACTGTAAATCATACTGCCACATCTGCTAAAGACATCGTTAATACTTTGGCAGATATTTTTTCAATAATTCATCTACAATTAATTGCAATCCAACATTTTTAAAACATAAACATCAGACTGAAAAACAGACTAAACTTTAAATCAAATAATTCAGAAAAAAAATATAAGAAATTCTCTTTGAGTGAATTGAAAAATTCCTTAAAAAAGGCACATGACACATGTACATCAGCTGGTCCTGAGATATCCATTATCAACTTTTAAAACATTTACCCGAATCGTCCTTATTAATTCTACTTGATATATTTAACTCTGTTTGGGTGACTGGAAACTTCCCCGAGTCTTGGAGGGAAGCTATCGTTATTCCAGTACCCAAACATGGGAAAGATAACACGGATCCAGTTAATTACGGTCCAATTGCTTTGACAAGTTGTGTTTGTAAAATCATGGAACGTATGATTAAATAAATGTCGCCTTGTTTGGTTCTTGGAATCCAACAACTTAATTACTAAGTATCAAAGTGGATTCCGACGCCAAAGGGGCACTACAGACCATTTAGTTAGATTTGAATCGTTTGTTAGGGAGGCTTTCATAAAGAAAGAACATTTAGTCGCTGTATTTTTTGACTTGGAGAAAGCCTACGACACCACGTGGAAGTATGGCATTATGAAAGATCTTCATAATATGGGCCTTCGTGGCCGTTTAGCTACATTTATTTTAAACTTTTTAGATGATAGACAGTTTCAAGTCCGAATGGGAACAAACCTCTCCGATGTTCACAAACAGGAGATGGGCGTCCCACAAGGCAGTATTCTGTCTGTCACACTTTTTAATATTAAAATTAATAATATTGTTAAGAGTATAAATCCTGGTGTGGATTGCTCTTTATATGTTGACGATTTTGTAATTTGTTACCGTTCAAAAAATATGAAAACTATTGAAAGGCAACTACAGCAATGCCTTAATAAACTTCAGACTTGGTCTGATGAAAACGGTTTTAAATTTTCTAAGTCTAAAACAAATTGTATGCATTTTTGTCAACTACGTAAACATCACGATGATCCCAATCTAACGTTAGATGGGACACCTATACCTGTTGTTGAGGAAACAAAATTTTTAGGTCTTATTTTTGACCGTAAACTTACTTTTATTCCTCATCTTAAATATCTTAAGACAAAGTGTAATAAAGCACTAAATTTATTAAAAGTTGTTGCCAATACTAATTGGGGTGCAGATCGTAAAGTTTTACTTCGACTTTACAGATCTCTAATCAGATCAAAATTGGACTACGGCTCTATTGTATATGGATCAGCTCGCAAGTCTTACTTAGCGATGCTTGATCCTATACACAACCAAGGACTACGACTCGCCCTTGGTGCCTTTCGTACGTCCCCTGCCGACAGTCTTTATGTAGAGGCAAATGAACCATCGTTGTATTTAAGACGTGAAAAACTGGCTCTTCAATATGCAATTAAACTTCATTCAAATCCATCTAATCCTGCTTTTAATCTTACTTTTGACCCAAATTATGAAACTCTCTTTGATAAAAAACCTAAAGCTATTCGAACTTTCGGTCTCCGGATCAAACCAAAACTAACCGAAGCCAATATTGATCTTAATTTAGTTGCTAAGTACAAAGTCTCACAAATACCACCATGGACTTTGGAGAAACCAAAAATAATTTTTGAACTTTGTAAAGACAAAAAATTTGAAACAGACTCCACTATCTTCCAAAGTAAATTTAATGAAATCAAATCGTCTTATAATCATTATTGTCACATATATACAGATGGTTCTAAAGATGGAGAAACCGTGGCTGCAGCTGCTGTTACAGAACAGCACACCTCAAAGAGCCGATTACCAAACGGAGCCTCCATCTTTTCAGCTGAACTCAAAGCCATTGATTTGGCATTGGACTACATTAATGATTCTGAGGAAAAACAGTTTATTATATTTTCTGATTCACTTTCATCTCTTCAAGCCATAGATGGCATGAAAGATGATAATCCTCTTGTTCTTCAACTTTTAAATAAATACAATGTTCTATGTAAAGATAATACTATTGTTTTCTGCTGGCTTCCTAGCCATTCAGGAATTCGAGGAAACGATAAAGCTGATAAGGCTGCAAAAGCAGCCTTAAGCTTGAATATTATTACTTTTAAACTGCCTTTTACAGATTTTAAATCTCATATTAATAAATATATTTTTAGGTCATGGCAGTCCTCTTGGGATCTTGCTATAAATAACAAATTACATGTTATTAAACCAAAACTTGGCGAATGGCATCCTAGCAATAGGTGTATTCGTCGAGAAGAAATTGTATTAGCTCGGTGTAGAATTGGGCATACGCGCTGTACACATTCATATCTTTTAAAACGTGAACCTGTTCCAGAGTGTGTGCCCTGTTTTGCACCGCTTACTGTGAAGCACATACTGATCGACTGTGTGGACTTTTCTCCAATGCGAGAAAAATACTACAGAGTCGACAGTATGAATGAATTATTTGATAAAATTGATGTTTCACATATATTTGGTTTCCTTAAAGAGGTTAAGCTTTTTAATCATTTTTAGTACAATTATTATATTATTGACCTTGTTCACTTATTTGTTGTTGTTTTTTTCATTTATTTATTTGTAAATAATTTTCATTTATTTATTTGTAAATAGTTTTAATACATTTTTAACCGTATTTATTTAATATATTTTTGTCATCATCACGTCCATTTATCTTTGCGCGCACAAAATGACCTATTTATGTGTCGACGTGCCGTAAAACACCATTCATTCATTCATTCATTGAATCGTTTGTTAGGGAGGCTTTCATAAAGAGAGAACATTTAGTCGTTGACTTAAAAAAAAACCTACGACACCACGTGGAAGTATGGCATTATGAAAGATCTTCATAATATAATATGGGCCTTCGTTGCCGTTTTGCTAACTTTATTTTAAACGATAGACATTTTCAAGTCCGAATGGGCACGATCCTCTCTGATGTTCACAAACAGGAGATGGGCGTCCAACAAGGCAGTATTCTGTCTGCCACACTTTTTTAATATAAAAATTAATAATATCGTTAAGAGTATACATCCTGGTGTGGATTGCTCTTTATATGTTGACGATTTTGTAATTTTTAACCGTTCAAAAAATATGAAAACTATTGAAAGGCAACTGCAACAATGCCTTAATAAACTTCAGACTTGGTCTGATGAAAACGGTTTTAAATTTTTTTTAAGTCTAAAACAAAGTGTATGCATTTTTTGTCAACTACGTAAACATCACGATGATTCCAATTTAACTTTAGACGGAACACATATACATGTTGTTGAAGAAACAAAATTTTTAGGTCTTATTTTTTACCGTAAACTTACTTTTATTCCTCATCTTAAATATTTTAAGACAAACTGTAATAAAGCAATATATTTATTAAAAATTGTTGTCAATACTAATTGGGGGTGCAGATCGTAAAGTTTTACTTAGACTTTACAGATCTCTAATCAGAATAAAATTGGACTACGGCTCTATTGTATATGGATCAGCTCGCAAGTCTTACTTAGCGATGCTTGATCCTATACACAACCAAGGACTACGACTCGCCCTTGGTGCCTTTCGTACGTCCCCTGCCGACAGTCTTTATGTAGAAGGAAATGAACCATCATTGTATTTAAGACGTGAAAAACTGGCTCTTCAATATGCGATTAAACTTCATTCAAATCCATCTAATCCTGCTTTTAATCTTACTTTTGACCCAAATTATGAAACTCTCTTTGTTAAAAAAAACCTAAAGCTATTCGAACTTTCGGTCTCCGGATCAAACCAAAACTAACCGAAGCCAATATTGATCTTAATTTAATTGCTAAGAACAAAGTCTCAGAAATACCACCATGGACTTTGGAAAAACCAAAAATCATTTTTGAACTTTGTAAAGACAAAAAAATCTGAAACAGACTCCACTATCTTCCAAAGTAAAGTTAATGAAATCAAATCGTCTTACATATATATATACATATGGTTCTAAAGATGGAGAAACCATGGCTGCAGCAGCTGTTACATGACAGCACACCTCAAAGTGCCGATTACAGAACGGAGCCTCCATCTTTTCAGCTAAACTCAAAGCCATTGATTTAGCATTTGACTACATTAATGATTCTGGAAAAAAAACAGTTTATTATATTTTCACTTTCATCTCTTCAAGCCATAGATGGCATGAAAGATGATAATCCTCTTGTACTTCAACTTTTAAATAAATACTATGTAAAGATAATACTATTGTTTTCTGCTGGCTTCCTATCCATACAGGAATTCGAGGAAACGATAAAGCTGATAAGGCTGCAAAAGCGGCCTTAAGCTTGAATATTATTACTTGTAAACTGCCTTTAACAGATTTTAAATCTCATATAAATAAATATATATTTAGTTCATGGCAGTCCTCTTGGGATCTTGCTATTAATAATAAATTACATGTTATCAAACCAATACTTTGCGAATGGCATCCTAGCAATAGAAGTATTCGCCGAGAAGAAGTATTAGCTCGGTGTAGAATTGGGCATACGCGCTGTACACATTCATATCTTTTAAAACATGAACCTGTTCCAGAGTGCGTGCCCTGTTTTGCACCGCTTTCTGTGAAACACATACTGGTCGACTGTGTGGACTTTTCTCCAATGCGGGCAAAGTACTACAGAGTCGACAGTATAAATGAATTATTTGATAAAATTGATGTTTCCTATATATTTGCTTTTCTTAAAGAGGTTAAGCTTTTTAATCATTTTTAGTACCAATTATTATATTTTTGATCTTTTATCTCTGATTTATTTATTTTTTCATTTATTTATATGTAGATTATTTTCATTTATTTATTTGTAAATAGTTTTAATAAATTTTTAACCGTATTTATTTAATATATTTTTGTCATCATCACGTCCATTAATCTTTGCGCGCACAAAATGACCTATTTATGTGTCGACGTGCCGTAAAACACCATTCATTCATTCATTTTAGTTTATTCATGATACATGTGTTAATACGGTGCCATGTGGCAACCCTACGTGTAACAAAATCCCTTAGTGTAATAAGTTCACTGTGCAAAATGTACAAGGTGTGTTAAAATAATGTGAACTTTTGTAATATTTTCAATATTCAATATAGCACATGAACAAAATTGATAATGCAATACAAAGTGATATTTCCCCTATGCAATTTCGTATCAATATGTAGCAACAGCGCTAGTAATTATGCACACAATGGTTACCCGGAGCAGTCCAATGACGTCAACGACATTAAATATTTGCGTGACGTTTAACCGGCCAATTCAGATATTGCAACTTAGTGTAACAAAAATACCGCAACCCTTAGTGTAACAAAAACGGGTTTTGTTAACATGTCTATGCATGTACCAAACAAACACTTACTGTAACAACACGAAGCGTCGCAACCGTAACTCTTAGTGATGTTACACTAAGTGTTTGTTTGGTACATGCATTGATATTTGATTATAAAACGGGTTGACATTGTGTAACACTTTTTTTTCACCTAGAAATTTGTTTATCCCTGCTATGAAATGGGGGCAAAAGGTGTTACCCATGTCCGTCCGTCCGCACACACGAATGGGTAGTTAAGTGTCTAGGATTTAGGGTTAGTATATTTTTTTGACGGTTGCAAAACTGTTGAAAAATGTGTGGCTGTTTCTAGACACTTAAAAACAACTTTTATGCGTCTTTTCTTCTATTGCGTGGCTTTAGCCACACTAATTATAACCTGGGCACAAAGAACCAACTTAAATACCCATTCGTTCATACACCCGTCCGTCTGTTCTGTAGTGATTTCAATATGCTTCCATATTACATTTACACACAAACTTTTTTTCTTAATAATATCAAAATATAGAAGAAGAAAATGCTGGTGAATGTTTGTGTAATATTGTAGTTAATATTATATCGAGATCATTGATACTACAAATAAAAAAAATCTATCTTAGTAATAGCGGTATCTCGAGTTATGATTGTCAGAAAAGGAATACTCAATTTGTTTGGGGGATTGGGTCGAAGTTTAGGGAGAAAGGGATCAAGGTCAATTTTACCAAAATTAGAACAATGCACAAACACTGTTATTTGTCACACCAATTGTTCTCTCTTTTTCTCAGATTTGCATCTCTTGAAAGTGACATACCCTGCTCTAGTTTTATTTTGATAATAAAATATACTTCATTGTATCACTATCTTTTTAAAAGCATTATTTTAAAGGTATGCTGACATCGCAATATATTACTGAATTAACTGTGTTTTTATCTGTGTATTTTCATTTTGTTATTGAACATTACTAATAAAATTATCACTTGGTGTTTGAACAAAGTAGACAGTTGTCATCTTCAACTCTTTTTAAAAACGTAAATAAACAGCAATCTAATAAAATATTATAGGTCTCCTTTAGATTTTCAGTTTTCCACTTCATATTTAGATAAAAACTATATACCAGAGGTTAAGATAAACGTCCAACATCTCTAACAGAGTATATAAAAAAGTTGTTACTCTGAGGGTTATTTATAACTGCAACCTTTAGTGTAACAAAATACGTTGATGTGTATGTGATTTAGTGAAGAAAATCTTATTCCAACGATAAGTATATTTTTGTTACATTAAGGGTTGACGACTACAGATTGTATAGTCATTCATTAATAATTTGTTAACAACAGACCTAACGTTTACATTCTTTTTGGCCCTTATACTTATTGAAAGTTAATTTGAAATTAATGATCAACCAACGGAAAATTACGTACACACTCTATAATCCTATTCCTAGTTCTATACTTTATCTCAGCACTTGTACAGTACAATTCCTTGATTTCATTAGAGATATAAATTATTATTATCTGTCTCTGATCTCAGACATATTCCTACCTAGTATATCGAGTGGAAAATAATGCCAGTAAGCGTTGACAGCGATTTTTCTATTTTTAGAAACAGTGATCTTGACCTGAAAATCGTGACGTACGGAAGAACGGACTGACAGACCGGTGGATGGACATATCCCTCTAGCTTCCCTAACCCCCATTGCAAGGCGGTTGCATAAACAATACGTATCAGTATCAAACAGATAAATTGTATAAATTGTGTAATTTGCCATAATATGTAGGGAAATTATATAGAGGATTTCCTAAATTTTGTTACATATTGCAACAATATGCAAATCTGTTAATTGATTGTTTTGCCTGAAAAATGGACATGGAGATACTCTTCCGAGATTTCAAAAAAAAATGTGATGCAGCAACAGAAGTTTTATAACATTTTTCGCATACCGGACAAAGATTTCCACTTTTTTTTACTAGGTACAGATTTTTTAGCCTACATCTATGATGTCCTTGCACTTCTATAAGAAATAGACCGAATAAAAATCTTTAAATTTATCACGTAGTTAGGGTACAAGAATAGGTATCCAGTGCAGATGGAAAAGTTTGTCCTCCAGGATAACTTTTTATTGCGGCAAATGGCTACTGTGATTGTATTACAACTGTGTAAGTTAATGTGCTACAGTAAACGCATGTTCACAATGTCACATAAAGCAATTGGTTTTTGTTTCGACGGCTGTAACTCGGACATTTATTATCCGATTTGTCGAGTTTAAGAACTTGTCCTAGATATTATGGTGATATAACTTATCCTAGATATTATGGTGATATATCTTGCCTCGATATCATGGTGATATAACTTGTCCTAGATATTATGGTGATATATCTTGCCTAGATATCATGGTCGTATAACTTGTCGTAGATATCATGGTGATATAACTTGTCCTGGATAGTATGGTGATATTACTTATCCTGGATAGTATGGTGATATAACTTGTCCTGGATAGTATGGTGATATAACTTGTCCTGGATATCATGGTGATATATCTTGCCTAAATATATTGGTGATATAACTTGTCCTTGATAGTATGGTGATATAACTTGTCCTGGATACTATGGTGATATAATTTGTCCTAGATATCATGGCCATATAACTTGTCCTAGATATCATGGTGATATAACTTGTACTAGATACTATGGTGATATAACTTGTCCTAGATACCATGGTGATATAACTTGTTCTAGATATCATGGTGATATAACGTGTCCTAGATATCATGATGATATAACTTGTCCTAGAGATTATAGTGATTTAACTTGTCCTAGATATCATGGTGATATATTGTGTCCTAGATATCATGGCCATATAACTTGTCCTAGATATCATGGTGATATAACTTGTACTAGATACTATGGTGATATAACTTGTCCTAGATATCATGGTGATATAACTTGTCCTGGATAGTATGGTGATATGACTTATCCTGGATAGTATGGTGATATAACTTGTCCTGGATAGTATGGTGATATGACTTATCCTGGATAGTATGGTGATATAACTTGTCCTGGATATTATGGTGATATAACTTGTCCTGGATATCATGGTGATATATCTTGCCTAGATATATTGGTGATATAACTTGTCCTGGATAGTATGGTGATATAACTTGTCCTGGATAATATGGTGATATAATTTGTCCTAGATATCATGGCCATATAACTTGTCCTAGATATCATGGTGATATAACTTGTACTAGATACTATGGTGATATAACTTGTCCTAGATACCATGGTGATATAACTTGTCCTAGAGATTATAGTGATTTAACTTGTCCTAGATATCATGGTGATATAACTTGTTATAGATATCATGGTGATATAACGTGTCCTAGATATCATGATGATATAACTTGTCCTAGAGATTATAGTGATTTAACTTGTCCTAGATATCATGGTGATATAACTTGTTCTATATATCATGGTGATATAACGTGTCCTAGATATCATGATGATATAACTTGTCCTAGAGATAAAAGTGATTTAACTTGTCCTAGATATCATGGTGATATAACTTGTTCTAGATACGTTGGTGATATAACTTGTCCTAGATAGTATGGTTATATAATGTGTCATAGATATCATGGTGATATAACTTGTCCTAGATATTTATCATGGTAATATAACTCTGAGTAAGTATGATGAATCCATGCAGGTGTTAAGAATGCTACAATGCTCAAACTCTAGAGGTTAACAGACGGACATAGAGCGGTCATAATAGTTTGTTTGAGCTTTGCTCAGGTGGACTAAAATGGCAACAGACATATGTTTACTTTTCAAAAACTAAATTAGATTTCTGTTGTGTTCTTTAACCTCGGCACAGTCCGCAGATTTGATACCGAAGGATGACTTAATTGCCCCAGCATGTAAAACCTAATGATAATAGTCCAGACACTCTCCATGAAGAACCAGCAAAATCAACCAAAATGTTAGCAGTGGCAGTTTTCTACTATAGTCCTTTACTTCATATAGACGCCTTTGGACACCTCTAATATAAAACTCCTTTGGACACCTCTAATATAGATGCCTTTTGACATCTCTAATATAGACGCCTTTGGACACCTCTAATATAGACGCATTTGGACACCACTAATATAGACGTCTTTGGACACCTAATATAGATGGCTTTTGAATTATTGGGTTACAAGCAATCTGAACTCTTTCTGCACTGTTTTCAAAGGCTTTCTGTGATTGGTGCAGGAAGAGTAAAGGGATAGACACTACAAAAGACACTTCACCACTAATCAAACTTTATTTGATATGTTTCAAATAATAATTAACAAGTCTTTGCAAAATATATTACGCAACAGTATAATATGATTATCTTTTAAAATAAAACATAAATAAACAAGGGCGTTGTATACTTTAGACTCTGATTCTGGTTTGTTTACAACTGTACTTACTGACAGCTGCGTTAGAAAATGTTTAATCAAATATTAGGATTTCGTGTATGTAAATGCATTGGAGAAAGCAAGAGTGGTATTCACCAACCATATTCTCAAGCATATTCTAAGACTTGACCTCAAGAATGAATTTTTAAAAACACATTTAGAGACCATTTTTTTACGTCAAAATTTTCAAGCATGCAGGGACAACTTATATAGTCAGATAAACTCTTATAATTATTCTATATGTCATGGTAAACTAGATATCAATGGTTGAAATTTGGATTTTCAAGCTCAAGTCTAAGAATATTCTCAAGAATGGTTGGTGAATACGACCCCTGGTAGAACATGGTTAACTGGTTAATACTGAATCAGTAATTTCCTTTGTCTTTATCATAATATACATAACTGCCCAAACTTTGTCTAACTTAACAGAACACATAATTCTTTGGAAATGTACCTTTGATTCATTCAACTTAAGTAAAATCTTGTTGAAGACGTTTGATATACATTGGGGGAGGTGGGGGTCGTATAATATAAAACGTTTATACTAAAAGCCTTTCAAATAAGAAATAAAGCTATATATGTATATATTCACATGTATTTTCAATTACCGGTACAATATTTATGGTAGGTAAGCATTATATTTGCTTTCTGGCATGACTTTTGAATATTATTACTGTTATGCATACCACCTTTTCCACTTTCACCCATGCTTAAATATAAATTTATTCGATATGATTTATACCATGAAAATAACATTATAACTGTTTATTATCATTAATAAACCACTGTCTGTCATACATTTGGAATAAGTCATGTACCAAATGGGCCTGCGTGCATATTGGATATTAGAAATAAAAACTATAATGTGTGAAGACAATAAAAAGGACAAAACCTGTCTGATTATGAGACAGAGATATGTGTATTGTGTACCTGTGTGAAAACAATCTCATTGTTACCTTGACGATATGACTAAATTTCCATTTCATTATAGACAAAGTGTTCAGGTTCCATTGCGTAGCTTTACTAAATAAATTAATAATATGTGACCACTGACTGTTGGTTGAGCAATGCATCGTAAACTCATAAAGGACTCTGGGATATCAGTTATTAATAGATAAGAGTGTTATATTTTGTTTTAAGTAAACACTATATAACTTTTCCCCCAAAATTAGTCAATAAGATATATTCGTACCACCTTCCCATATCGTATTGAAATGACACTATAGATGAGAATTCCAGATTTGCAGAGTCACTGGATAATGCTTTCGGAGATTTATATTTATGCTTTTGTTTCATTTCAACACATATACACACACTATTCATTTCCAACGTCATGCAATCAATACATCTAGACTCATGAAAACATTATTCTCAATCCAACAAAGTGTCAACATAATGACTAACATATGTCTGAAAGCTTTTAAATCATTACATAAGGAAGGATGAATGTCAATCTACTCATGTGCAAGTCTTGCCAACTTTTATTTTTGTGTGCTGACATTACTGGGATGCTATCCCAATGTACTTTTTCTCTCATATTTCATAAATGACATACAGACTAGTAGCCAACTGTGATAAGTGAAACTATATAATCAATGGAATGGTGTTTAATATCCCTAGTAACGCATAAACTCGAACAGGAAAGAAGATTTTAGGCTCAGTCTTCATGTACAAAAGCAACAAATTAATATACATGACACAAAACACATCAACATGCAGAATGAGCCTAGAACCTTGATACCTCTAGGATTTTCGAAAATTCTACCCAATACTCACTGTTATGATAATTTTATGTGTGAGCTACAGTTCTTGTAATAACTCATTAGGCACACACTCAAACCAATCATTGGTGGATAATTCAACCACAACATTTGGCACACACTCAAACCAAACATGGGTGGATAATTCAACCACAACATTTGGCACACACTCAAACCAAACATGGGTGGATAATTCAACCACAACATTTGGCACACACTCAAAACAAACGTGGGTTGATAATTCAACCACAACTTTAACAACATGACAAATAGAGATGATGGCCAGAAAGAGGCAAGAAATGGGCTCACCGCACCAGAAAGAAATGGATTTTTTAATAATCTAATACTGGTGATGAAAAATGCAAACACATAGCAAGCAAACAAAATGCCCTAGTTTCTCATTTACCAACTTATTATCATACATTTGAAGTCATGATTTCTTTCTATTCCCTTAAAAATTACTTTAAGCTATTCATAAAACTAATTTTCCTTAATATATCAGATATTGTTTACTTTTTTAACTTGAAGTCATAATTTCTTTCTATTTCCTTAAAATTTACTTTAACCAATTCATATAAAAAGTTTTTATTTTGAAGTCATGATTTCTTTCTATTCCCTTAAAAATTGACATAAACCTATTCATATAAAAAGTTTTTATTTTGAAGTCATGATTTCTTTCTATTCCCTTAAAAATTGACATAAACCTATTCATATAAAAAGTTTTTATTTTGAAGTCATTATTTTTTTCTATTCCCTTAAAAATGACTTAAACCCAGTATTCATATAACAAGCTTTTAGCTGATACAAAGGTGTGGGTCGTTGCCTTAGCCCAAAAATTAAAAAAGAGGACCAACTTATGCTTTACTACCCATACCTTGTGCCTTCCAACTTTGTCTATGGGACATTTTAGGTGAGGAAAGCTCACTGTAGTTTTATATAACTAAATACCTTTTTGTAGTCATTGGAATAATTTATATATTATTTACTATTATGCAAGCAGACCTTGAAAAGTAATTTCTACCATATTTTGATGATACAATGCTAAATCACTCACCTGTTGCAGAGGAGACAATATAAAAGATGGCAATTTTTAATAAGGAAACGGCCATACCTCAGAGATTTAAATTTGGTGAGTTCAGGTAGTATAGATACATAATTACTGTCTAAGTAGTGTGAATATCAAACGAAACTACAGGTGCTAGAGTGTACATAAATTCTTATAATGCAATTTTTGTCAATTCAAGGACCATAACTCTATAGATTTATGATCCGACTTGGTAAGATCAAGAACTTGTCCAAGATATTATAGTTATTAAATTACTATGTAAGTTTGATGGACATCAAGTGAAACCTGTGAGTAATAGTTTGCATGCGCCAAATAATGCAATTTTTAAAGATTCAAGGGCCATAACTCAGATATCAATTTCTTGATTTGGCCAGTTCGAGAACTTGTCTGGGATATACTAATTATTATTACAATGTACTACTGTGTAAGTTTGGTAAGAACAAAATGAAAAATGCCGGTGCTAGAGTGCATACAACATCAAATAATGCAATTTTTGATGATTCAAAGACCATAAATCCAACAATATTTGACAGATTTGGCCAATTTAAGAACATGTCAAAGATATTATGGTTATAAAACTACTATGTAATTTTCGTGGACAACAATTGAAAACTGCAAGTATTAGAGTGCACACAATGTCAACTAATGCAATTTTTAACGATTCAGGGACCATTACTCAGACATTTATTACCCGATTTGGCCAGTTCAACAACTTGTTTAAGATATTAATGTTATAACTACTGTGTAAGTTTGGTGAAGATCAAACGAATTTTGCATTTTTTTTAAATTTTTTAAGGGCCATTACTCTGATATAACTAATCAGATCTGTCTGAGATATTATGGTTATATAACTACTACATAAGTTTGGTAAAGATCAAAAAAAAAAAAAAAGGTGCTAGAGTGCACACAACAAAAAGTACACGAAAAGTTCACAAACGGACGACGGACACAGAACGATTAGAATAGCTCACCTTGAGCTTTACTCAGTTGAGCTAAAAACAGATCTAGGAGTGGTGTGCCACCTGGCATGTGTCTTTATGATTACTGGCAACTAAAGTTGAATTGACTAAACACTCAGTGTTATTGGCAAGTATAGTTAAATTTACTTCAGTGTTATAACAAAGTATGGCCACCTTCCCCCACCCCCTTCACTCCTTTAAACTGGCCATATATAAGTTCACCTTCACCCGTAACGAATTGTATATATATATATCTTCCATTAAACCAAGGTTTATCCCACCACCATCACTGTGACATTGAAAATTTGTCAAAAATCAAGATGTAAATTTTATGCATGACAACAACAGTTACTAACTTAAAGGTTGATTGTCATAACTTGTATATTGGATATACCCTGTGTCTACCCTATGTAATAACATCTATATTAAAATAAAAAATAATTTACCCATAAAAATAAATAATTATTATAACATTGATAACATGTTAATTAGAAACCCATTCTATATTAATAAGACACACAATTACAATAATTATCACAACTATCATTAACCAGTATAATGTAGTACTTTAAACAAAAATTCTCTTAGGCTATTATAAATTAATTGCTAGATAATCATCCAAATTTTTCTTGATTATCAAAAAGGGAAATTAACAAAAATCAAAATGAGAAATCTCGATAATTCATCAAAAAATATAAATTAAATCATTACATTTATCAATTACCAGTTCTATATACTGTCACTCTTTTAGAAATCACGTTTCGTTACAAACTATTTCAACCGGGAAATACATGCAAGACTTTGTGGTTTTACCTAAAATGTAACTGTAGTCTGAAATAGCATACAATATGCAGCACCAATATATATATATGAAAATCAAGTCAAAACAAAAATCTATAAAATTAATGCACAGCAAAGCAGCACTCAGAAACAGCACCAGATATTAGTTAAAACAACAAAACTTTAAAGATGTTTATATGAATGAAGAATGAATTTTATCACATAATTTATGGTGCAGGAGGGTAATAAACCCACAACATATTTTTTATATTAACCTAATGTAATATCACTTCCAATTCATCTCTCGGTGTTTTCTGTATAACTCGGCTCTCGTACGTAAATTGCTGAAGAACTTTCGGACTTCATATATAAATGAGGTCAAATAGTCATGGTTAAATGACATTATTTTGAGATGTTACTTCAAACAATGACTCATGGAAACAACTATGCCCGATTTTTTTCTCTCGTTACTTATAGAGAAAATCATTTAAATAAATTGTTAATATAAACTTTTCCAAATTATGTGATAAAACTCATTTAATAAATTCAATATAGGATTAAATGCATTTTTTCTGTTTTTTTATGCATGTGTAAAGAATGTCAAATCACGCACAAATCAAATAAAGTCTGAATTTTCCAAGTTATGTGATAAAACTCATTTAATAAATTCAATAATAAATAAGCACTCAATGTAAGATTCTCTATGTATGTTTATGGCATAGCAATACTAAAATCGTTACTTGACACACCTACAGACAGGTCCATGCTCTGCCCACTCTTCATATATAAAAATCAACATGCATGTAATACACAACATAAGAAATACGATGTTGTGGTATTGTGTTTAGCACAGCTTTCAACACTTTTTCAGCTATATCACGATGGTGTCTACTTGAGGCAGTATTCTAAGCGCTGCCACACTGGAGTATCATGTTGCAGTCACGTGGTATGATAACCCTCCCAGTCACATTATACTGACCCTGAGCCAACCAGACCTAGACTAGTATGACCTGACTGGGGACTGAACTCATGACTTTCTACATGCAAGTTGTATGCTCTACCACTGCTGCGTTAAATAAATACAAATGTAGAATGAACCCAGAACTCCAAAATACCTGTAAATCTTATCCATTATGCAACCTGGAACTTCAATACCTGTAAATCTTATCCATTATGCAACCCAGAACTTCAATACCTGTAAATCTTATCCATTATGCAACTGAGAACTTCAATATACCTGTAAATCTTATCCATTATGCAACACAGAACTTCAATATACCTGTAAATCTTATCCATTATGCAACCCAGAACTTCAATATACCTGTAAATCTTATCCATTATGCAATGTCACACCCACGAAGCTTGGTTATATGACATACTTGAATAACAATAATTGTGATCTTTATGATATGTTCTGCACACATCGTAATAGAAGTATTTATTGAATATTCAACATGATATTTATATCAGACGATGAGTTAGCCCTGCCACTCTTTTCCTTGGATCCTGAAAGGTTAACCAGTACTCAAGAAAACCCATCTTCACAAGTAACTGATCATTTTTCAACTTGAATCAGCATTGAGAGACAAATATCAATGGGATGTGATATCGTACATCAATCATTTTGGAGACTGTGGCCACCTGGGAATTCAAACTCATGACCCCTTAATTGATGGTCAGATGCTCTACCGATCTAGCCTACCAGGCCTGGCATATAACAATTAATCTTATCATGATTTTAATATATTATGCACACATCCTAATGGGGGAGGCAGCAGGTATGACGCACTGCTGTGTTGCACCAAATTCTATAAAACTCTGGCACCAGTAGCTGTATGACTTTTAAAGTTATTAGGCCGATCGTCTTGGTTCAGTGTAATGTCATTGGGTAGGGCATCGTAACAAAGAATTTCTCCTAAACACTAAACACATATGAAGAAATAAAAAAAAAACACAAAACAAGCTGTCTGAAGTAGACACACCACAAAACAAGCTGTCTGAAGTAGACACACCACAAAACAAGCTGTCTGAAGTAGACACACCACAAAACAAGCTGTCTGAAGTAGACATACCACAAAACAAGCTGTCTGAAGTACACACCACAAAACAAGTTGTCTGAAGTAGACACACCACAAAACAAGCTGTTGAAATAGACATACCACAAAACAAGCTGTCTGAAGTAGACAAAACGACAAAACAAAACTGCCTGAAGTAGACATTTTCATAATATGACTCACATACAGCCAACCCTATATTCAGCAGCCAGTCAAGTGATGGAACAAAAGACTAGTTGTTGCTTAATACAGGTTAATCTGCTCTGATGGCATGAACACAGGGAGTAGCAAATGTGACTGCTTAAGACAAGTGGCTGTTCAATAGCGGTGACTGCTTACACAGCTTTGATTGTATTGAAAGCAATGCTAAACGTCATAAAATACAGCATACAATACAAAACAAGTCTTACACTATAATTTCAGGTACTCCCTGTACATCAAATTTTTTTTAAAAAAAAACAGACTTGCAGTTGAATTACTAATACCAATAATTTTTCCTGTTGTCCTGACACTTGTACATCACAAGATAGATATATATATATATAATGTTATATTTCATTTCTGATAAAAACTGTATCATCTAATTACTAAGTTTACTAACTCATCACAAGATTGGCTAAGGGAGCATATAAACAGTAAAAAACATGACAACGTGAAATTGTCACGATCAAGGTCTACATTCACCAAATATGTGAGCCTTCAAGTTCGAGACTCTGACCATGCCTTGCATAGCAAGTTATAAAATTGTTCAACTTCAGTTAAATCAAAATGACGTTGTTATCCATCAAATGGAAATGGTACAGCACATGGCAGACATCAGTAAATGTGTTGTCTTATATATAACCTGATACATGATTGGCCGATTCAGGTCAACTAAATTGATTTGAATTTCCATGGTGTTTCACCGACCTTTGTAAGTCTCAATAATTTCATATGAACAAATTGTAACACCTAAAAAAATTTCATTTGCCCAGTATTTTTGCATACATGTATTTTAAAAATAATACTTTTTTCAAAGACTTACTTAAGTTCATAAAAATGATGTAAGTAAAACTAAATGAATTTCCCGAACATTTTTTTATAACTTCAAATTTTACACCAAGAATTTCGTGAACTTACGAACATTAGAGGAACCGGCCCAATTTGCTTGCATATTGATTTGACTGATAAGCCAGTTTTCATTGGCTAATCATAAATAATCACAACGTGAGGCCACCCAGATGTGGAAAACGAATCGTCAAAGTAAAAAAGTTTAAAACTGTGCAAAAAATGCTGTTATTCTTTATTACTGATTGTTTAAAGGGAATTTATCAGGATTTTTCAAACTAAATTGGCTATAATCATGTTTTTCCAATATACACCTGACTATACTCACTGATCCTGTATTGCCAAAAGTTTATTTATTTAAACATGTCAAAATAATATACTAAAAATGGGTTTCCCAACTTGGGCTATGCCACTAAAGTCTAAAATAGATTTCCTGCTTAAAGATGCAACATATTTTGTGACATATTAAATGAGTCATGTGATTTCATTTTGATTTCAATTTTTTTTTATACCAAAACATTCAGATTTTATTTATTAATGAAAATGATTTGCTTTTTATAAATTTTGATAATTTTTTTTTTTCAAGAAATTTATAGCATTTTTTCTGATATATTCCCTTTAACCCTTTACTTCATATAGAAGCCTTTGGACACCTCTAATAAAAAAGGCTTTTGAATTATTGGGTTATGAGCAATATGAACTCTTCCTGCACTGTTTTCAAAGGCTTTCTGTGATTGGTGCGTGAAAATGCGAATCTATGGAGTAAAGGGTTAAGATGCGCCATACAATTTAAAATTCTAACTTAATATGCAAGGTAAAGTATTTTCAAAATTGTAACGCTTATAAAAAATTTTTACAAAATAATGATTACATTTACTCACAAAAATATACAATAATACACAAACACATTATACATGTATATGGAAAAAATTTGCTAGAACAGAGTCTGGCAAAAATTAGCAATTTAAAAGTTAAATTAACAAAACTTTGATGAATTTTGTCCATTCTATTATTTAATACCAAATCTTATAAAATTTTCATGAACAATGTAGCCAGAATATTAACAAGAGTTGTCAGCAAACAACAAAGCTCGCCTATGGGATAAAATTCACCACCTATGCAAAGATTGAGATTGGAGGCAAACACCAAAACTTAAACAAAACTCAATGCAAAAGTTTAACATTTGGACATTCGTCACGGCGAGCTAAAAAATGTAATTTTATGGACAGAACTGTAACTAATGTTGTTATAACTTGTAGTTCAATACATTTGCATATGTTATATATAAAAGTGTATAATCAAGCAATGTTAACCATCTTAAACGTAAGTAATTAAATACGTTTAAACTAGAAATGTAATAACAATAAATGGACATATCAATACACAAACAATTGTCTAGTTACCAATATTATGGTCTTTGAACCAAAAACAAAATTAACAATTTCATAATTTCAACTACATAACAATAACTCTGTTTAAAAAACTGGTTACAACTTGTCAACGTCTTGTTTATAACATAAAAAATAAAAAAAGTTATCTACCTATCAGTATTAAGTATTTCGACAAACCTTCATATTTGTGTTTATCCTTAGCGTTCAACCAAATCTTATCCATATAGTTAGTTGATTTACTGAATATTTACCTTCATTTTATGCCATTGTGGGCTAACAGAGGATCATTTAACCTAAACACTCTTTCCTGAGATCCTGGAAGGTTAACCAGTACTCGAGCACACCCAATCAAGTAACTGATAATCTTCCCACTAGAATCAGTGGTGAGAGATGAATGTAAGTGAGATGAAATGTTGTATATCAATTATCACAAACATCGGGATCCTGGGAATGATAGTCAGACGTGCTACCTCCTGAGCTAACTTGACCTGGTCCATACAGTAAGATGTTTCTGTTTCAAAACCTGGTTATTTTCATCCTCATCACTACGCAAACTTTTAAAAATGATTTGAATAATAATTTAAACAATTACTTATTCTGTCTACAATTCTGCTTTCATCTATAAATAAATATCAAGGATAAAATCTGAGTAAAACATTTTTTTTTTAAAAATCTATAAAAATATCAACTTTGACATGAAAAAAAAGTTAACATGTCACTATTTTTCTGCATATTAACAAAAAACATTTTTCTGATTTCTTATCACAAATGGTTCTCCAAAACAAAATTTCAAGCAAATCAGACAAATGATTCCAAGAAGTTGACGCAATAAACAAAAATATATAAAAAAAAAACCCATAAATTGTCAATAGTAGTCATGAAGTTCAATGTTTTTACTCTTCGCGGATTAAATATATCATATGTGGACATATATAATAACCTGTCAAATAATCTGTTTAGATGTGAAACTTCACTTTGACTGGTTATGGATAATATTCAATATTCAGTTAACATTAAATTATATGTGATTGTATTGGATAGTCTAAAATTTGGACTGGTAATATATTTCATATATAATTATGTATTCATTTCACAAGAAACAATATAATTGCTGAGTAACTAGTCTAAGCTATTTTTGTGGACCTTCATGTCAATTCATGATGTAATAACATACTTTTTAACAACACACATAAACAGGAAAGAAACTTGCATCTTCTTATTAAATGATGATAAAATAGCAAGACAATAACTAGATTAAAGGTTAAACCATTGCTGTAAAATTATAACTATAACATATCAGCCTCCATACAGAAGAACATAAAACATCTAATAATGATAAAGACACATTCAGTGGAAATATTGGAAACTGAGTGAAAACAAACAGATCTTCATGTAAATTAACTGATTTCCTGTACTGCAGATATAACTTTATGTTACCTTTATAAAAATGTGATACTTTACATTAAGTTAATTCTTCGTTGCTTCTATCATACTGATAAAAGTTGTCACGTGTCTCTTAACCCTTTACTCCATAGATACGCGTTTTCCCGCACCAATCAGAGAAAGCCTTTGAAAACAGTGCAGGAAGAGTTCAGATTGCTCATAATGAGCAATCTGAACACTTCCTGCACTGTTTTCCACTCTGTCAGTTAATATAAACATAATTCACCCAATAATTCAAAAGCATTCTATATTAGTTGTTAAAAGGCGTCTATATTAGAGGTGTCCAAAGGCGTCTATATGAAGTAAAGGGTTAATATGTAACATCAGAGAATGATCTTGGCTTAAACATATTTTATTTTCAGTTTTTTTTTCTTCAGATAAACAAGTCCAATATAATAGTCTTTGTTAAAGGGACACGTGACAATTTGATAATAAAACATTTAAGACTATTTCTGGATTTTGCAAATACAGGAATCAAATTGGAATTTTATTGTAGAAAGGGACATAACTCTTGTAAATGGGTGAAAGGCATCATATATTTTGTATAATTGTGACTACATGACAAAAAGTTTAAGCATTTTATTTTCATCAGTTTTTTTATGATAGAAGCAACACTTAGGAAATATAAATTTGTACATTTTCAGAATTTTTACTCATATTTTAAAAAACTCGCTGTGGCTCATCAATATTTCTTAAATATGAAGTTTGAGGCAGTCTTCCATGTATATAATCCATATGATTATACACCCATCTATGTAAATATTCATTAGATACATAAATAAAGGTAAAATCAATTTCAACATGTGTCCCTCTAAAACAAAGACCTTGGTTTTCTGAATTGTGTTTTATTACTTTATATCTAATCAGATTTTAATCTTTCCATTAGCCGAGTTATTGGCAAAATAACAGAATGGCAAGACCTAAAATTTGCAATATCGGAAAATTTTAAATGTATCTGTATGTGTAAGACCTGGTACAAGTATTTACTAAACAACTTTAGAAATGATACATGTATTGAAGTGAAGACTGGTTCCTATACAATTACATATCATTTTATCAAGTTTATCACAGAATATTTAAGAAACCATTCAAAACCATTCAGTATTTTAGACTGGTTTCAATGAAATAACATACTGTATTATCAAAATTTATCACAGAATAGTTAGATAACCATTCAAGAACATTCAGGGTCGTATATTGGCTCCAATAAAATAACATATTGTATTTAATATTAAAATTGATCACAGGATAGTTAAGGAACCATTCAAAATACAGTTTATATAGGATTTTAAGTACAATTCAGTAGAATGTTGGTGGAAAGGAACATTATTGTATAAATGAAGAACACTTGGATCTCTGGAAACTTCATTTATGAGATCATGTGAACAAAATATCTGTAATTTCAAATGTAAATTTTCTAACAGTGATACGTTTTACATAAACATAGTAAAACAATAAATTTTACGGAAATAAATAAAGATTTTTTCTCTATCAGGAATGCAAGAATAACTACACGATACAATACTCTACTTCTACTATGTCTCTGTTGACTTTTGATTACCGCAATTACCACACTAGTTTGATGTCCAATCCATACTGTCTATTTATAAACAGCTATTCCATCTTTTCATTCACAATTTTGACATTTTGCTTCTCTGCAAAACTGCGTGGATGTTTCCCGAAGGCTTGTCCACTGCCATGTACACCTGTAAGATAATCCACAGACATTGTAAGAAAATCTCATAGAAGCAGTTGCAGTACCAGAACATTATTTTATTTAACACATTTTCAACTGTACACCTGTAAGATAATCCACAGACATTGTAAGAAAATCTCATAGAAGCAGTTGCAGTACAAGAACATTATTTTATTTAACACATTTTCAACTGTACACCTGTAAGATAATCCACAGACATTGTAAGAAAATCTCATAGAAGCAGTTGCAGTACAAGAACATTATTTTATTTAACACATTTTCAACTGTACACCTGTAAGATAATCCACAGACATTGTAAGAAAATCTCATAGAAGCAGTTGCAGTACAAGAACATTATTTTATTTAACACATTTTCAACTGTACACCTGTAAGAAATCCACAGACATTGTAAGAAAATCTCATAGAAGCAGTTGCAGTACAAGAACATTATTTTATTTAACACATTTTCAACTGTACACCTGTAAGATAATCCACAGACATTGTAAGAAAATCTCATAGAAGCAGTTGCAGTACAAGAACATTATTTTATTTAACACATTTTCAACTGTACACCTGTAAGATAATCCACAAACATTGTAAGAAAATCTCATAGAAGCAGTTGCAGTACAAGAACATTATTTTATTTAACACATTTTCAACTGTACACCTGTAAGATAATCCACAGACATTGTAAGAAAATCTCATAGAAGCAGTTGCAGTACAAGAACATTATTTTATTTAACACATTTTCAACTGTACACCTGTAAGATAATCCACAGACATTGTAAGAAAATCTCATAGAAGCAGTTGCAGTACAAGTACATTATTGTATTTAACACATTTTCAACTGTACACCTGTAAGATAATCCACAGACATTGTTAGAAAATCTCATAGAAGCAGTTGCAGTACAAGTACATTATTTTATTTAACACATTTTCAACTGTACACCTGTAAGAAATCCACAGACATTGTAAGAAAATCTCATAGAAGCAGTTGCAGTACAAGAACATTATTTTATTTAACACATTTTCAACTGTACACCTGTAAGAAATCCACAGACATTGTAAGAAAATCTCATAGAAGCAGTTGCAGTACAAGAACATTATTTTATTTAACACATTTTCAACTGTACACCTGTAAGATAATCCACAGACATTGTAAGAAAATCTCATAGAAGCAGTTGCAGTACAAGAACATTATTTTATTTAACATATTTTCAACATGGGTTATATTAGTTTAAACTTATATATTTTGCTTCAACTGCAAAACAAGTTCTTACAATTTAAGACAAATCATGCTCAAAGTCTTCCTTGTTAGAACTAGTACTAAGAATATGCTTAAAAGATGGCTTGCTCGAGGACACCTCACATAGCCGTGGTGGAGGATTGAACCCATGACCCTTGGATCATGGGTTCGGTGCTCTACCACTGGACCATGGGCTCCACACATTATACTAGTTATATGGTAACAATTCTTCAGGTGGAGGAAGGCCTCAAATGCATATACAGTTAAAACCTGTGTCAATGGTCACCTCTAATATGCAACCACTTTTCTTAACCCTTTACTCCATAGATACGCGTTTTCCCGCACCAATCACAGAAGGCCTTTGAAAACAGTGCAGGAAGAGTTCAGATTGCTTGATTTCCCTTTACTTCATATAGACACCTTTGGACACCTCTAATATAGAATATTGAATTATTGGGTGAATTATGTATATATTAACTGACAGAGTGGAAAACAGTGCAGGACGTGTTCAGATTGCTCATTACAACATATCTGTGTAGTGAGACATTAAGAGAGTGGCTGGTCTTTCTGTGACTTTACCTCATTATCACAGCCTGAAAACTCAAGCTTCGGGAATCTTTTGAAGTCCACGTCGAAGTAGTGCTTGTTTGGAAGTTCCATCTCGATCTTCTCAATCTGAAACACACATACATTATACATAATATATAGAGGATCTTACATACATACATTATACATAATATATAGAGGATCTTACACAAGTGCCTATTTATTATTGAATTTATTAACCCGTTACTTCATATAGATGCATTTGGACACCTCTAATATAGACACCTTTGGACACCTCTAATATAAGACTCCTTTGGACACCTCTAATATAGACGCATTTGGACACCTCTAATATAAGACTCCTTTGGACACCTCTAATATAGACGCATTTGGACACCTATAATATAGACGCCTTTGGACACCTCTAATATAGACGCCTTTGGACACCTAATATAGAAAGCTTTTGAATTATTGGGTAAAATTATGTTTATATAAACTGACAGAGTGGAAAACAGTGCAGGAAGTGTTCAGATTGTTGTTGTTGTGACAACACAGTATGATAAACACAAGGGTACTAATGTCATAAACATTTATAGCAACTCACATAATGTTGTAAATCACACTCAACGTTCTAATTAAAGAAAAATTCAACTATACACCTTCGTGTAGCTAAAACACTTATTTATTCAACAACACCTACTTTTTAAATTTCTATTATACTTTATATAGGGATAAAACATGTGTAGTCGACACTAGCCCCTGTGATATGTATACTGATACAGTCTGGATTGTACTATTAATTTAAAAGAAACTCCAAGGGTTTATATATGATCTTGCAATTAAACTGGTTTTGAACAAACTTAACCCTTTACTTCATATAGACGCCTTTGGACACCTCTAATATAGATGCCTTTGAACACATCTAATATAGATGCCTTTGGACACCTCTAATATAGACACCTTTGGACACCTCTAATATATATGCCTTTGGACACCTCTAATATAGACACCTTTGGACACCTCTAAAATAGATGCCTTTGGACACCTCTAATATAGATGCCTTTGGACACCTCTAATATAGACACCTTTGGACACCTCTAATATATATGCCTTTGGACACCTCTAATATAAACACCTTTGGGCACCTCTAATATAGATGCCTTTGAACACCTCTAATATAGACACCTTTGGACACCTCTAATAAAGACGCCTTTGGACACCTCTAATATAGACGCCTTTGGACACCTCTAATATAGACACCTTTGGACACCTCTAATATAGACGTATTTGGACACCTCTAATATAGATGCCTTTGGACATCTCTAATATAGATGCCTTTGGACACCTCTAATATAGACACCTTTGGACACCTCTAATATAGACACCTTTGGACGCCTCTAATATAGATGCCTTTGGACGCCTCTAATATAGACACCTTTGGACACCTCTAATATAGACGCCTTTGGACACCTCTAATATAGACGCCTTTGGACACCTAATACAGAAGGCTTTTGAATTATTTGGTGAATTATGTTATATTAACTGACAGAGTGGAAAACAGTGCAGGAAGTGTTCAGATTGCTCATAACAAGCACTGTTTTCAAAGGCCTTCTGTGATTTGTGAAGGAAAATGCGTATCTATGAAGTAAAGGGTTAATATAAGGTTTTGGGCAAATGCTACACTTAAGAGCAACAATGCCCATGCATTTGAAACAAACTACGTATAATATCTATTACATGTCATATCTGTAATGAATAATCCACGTTTCTTTTTATTCAAAAATGCATTTTTCAAATTCTGATGCTGATGTTGTGTGTTGAATGGCAAAATTAATGTATTTTTGAGATCTTATGATTATTACAACTACTATTTCTAAGTAGAGTTAGCCATAGTTTTGCACTGTCAGTTTTATACATTTTTAAAAAAATATTAGTGCAAAATTATTAATAACTTGACTTAGACATAGTTTTGCACTTAGAACTAATATGAAACATGTACTATTTTATTTTTTTTTATTTTAATTATGACATAAAAAATAAAAAAAGCGTTTTTTTTTTAAAAAGCAAGTCATTGAAATATGGAAAAAAAGTCAATACTTTTCCTTGACCTTCAGCCAGAATTTCAAAAGTTTGTTTGCCACGATAATTGATGTTTTATAGATGAAAATAAAAGACTTTAAAATGTCAAATCATGTAAGGAAAGTCGAAAAACATCACATACTTTCTGTAAATAATCATTAGGTGGGGTAATTCAGTGAAAAAAATAATTACCTCACACGAGTATTAAATGATTGAGCTGTCAGTTCATGTATGTAAGGAAGGTTGAAAAACATCTATGTTATTTCTGTAAATAATCCTTAAGTGGGGTAACTCAGGGGAAAATATAATAAGCTCACACTAGTATTATTATGTGATTGAGCTGTCAATTTATGTATGTGGAAGATTAGTTGATAGATTACTGTAACAAAGTCAAGAATCCAACATGGATTTATAAGAATAATTTGGATTTCTGTAGCGAGAATAATTTGGATTTCTGTAGCGAGAATAATTTGGATTTCTGTAGCAATACAGATTTATAAGAATGAAATGAAAAATAAAAGCTTGCATAAAAAAAAATGCAGAATATACAGCAATTTGTACCGTCGCCCACTTATTCTATTTATCAAACAACTCATTAGTCACAAACAAGCGTATCTGCATACATCGCTCCGCCATAGCAATTAACTAAATAAAGAATCTGTCACAGCTAAAAATAGACCTAGAATGTAGGCACGACCAGCAATGAACAAGCAATTAACAATTAATAAACACTAGAAACCTCGTTCTGATATTCTCGTGTCACGTGACCACGCTCACTCCTGGGATTCTGGTTGGTAGATTAGGATAACAAAATAACTAACACCAGGAGTCGGTTTCCGAGATACTTTTTAGGCCACGTCAGTTTTGACGGAACTAAATTAAAACTGTACGCCATGAACATTTAAGTTAAGAAATAAAAACTTGTGATTACTTTTAGAACTGAAACAACTTTAGGAATTTGTAATGGTGATAACTTTAGAAATTAAACTTACAGTAACCTTAGAAATTGTACCTGTGGTAACTTTAATTCAGACTTGTAATAACTTTAGATTGAACTTGTAATAAACATTTATAATCTCAACTAAATTGTGAACTTATATTTATACCCTCATTACACTACATTACTTTAGAAGGGATCTTTGAAGGAGATCAAAGTGAATTATAATGCAATGAGTTTGAAAGTCGATTATGATAAAGAGGTAGGTCAGGATTTGGACATAGCTGCAGAAGCATACTATAGAATGAGTCTTTAAACAAGAAATAGTTGATCAGAGTGAACAACAATCAACTGAGTTGAAAGTTGAGGTCAAGATTTGCACATGGCCGGCAAAACTGATACCATAAAACGTATGGATGACAATAGCATAGAGGAACTGGTAGGAAATGGTAGTTATGATAGGTGTGTTTCTAAGCAGTACACAACATACTAGATGCAGAAAGAGGAAAAGAAATTCAGATAATTGGAGGAGAAATAAAGCTAAAGAAAATTGTATTACTGGACAAAATTATATTAATAAGGAAGAAATATCAACAAACCAAGAAAATTAAGAAAGGCTGTGTTGTGAACTGTATATTTATAATAAGCAACACAGTGTAGTTACAATGATCCAGTGCACTACCCTGATCTAGCTCAGTGGTTAAAAAAGTCACACACTGTGATGTATGTGAAAGATACGGTGTTATTTAGATTGCATTAGCAGTACCCCATGATTACATTCAAGAAGAGATCTCATTTCCTTATGTAGGTCGGGTGTTATCCCCCATTCCCATCACATATTCTATGCAGTCCTTTCTCATGTGATTCCTAACTATTGAATTGAATTGATTGAATATTTAGTGTCATTTTTATGCCATCAAGGGCTAATAGACAATCCGTTAACCTATATGATAATGAGACACAATCTTGTATATCAACCATCACGGAGACTTGCTGGGCTGGGATTCAAACTCGTGACCCCTAATTGAAAGTCAGACACGTTACAGACAGCTAATCGGGCCCTAATTTATAACATGGTAATATGGAGTGTTGGTTACCATAATGTGCTAAAAGTATCCTACAAAAATGTTCACTGTTTTAAATTGTATAATGACATCTTCACAAACATGTTATGAATGAAATAAATGATTAGTTTTGTCATTAATAAGTTGAAAAAAATAGCTATTGAATAGTTTTAGGGATATTTTATCAAACATTTTATGATAAATATTAGTCAAGACAGTTTTTTGTTGAGTATTTTGCTTGAATCAGCAAATTTGAATGAAATTTATTCAACTATCGAAAGTTTGAACTATCATATCATTTATATTGTATTACTCTAACCTCAAAATAGTTTGAAATTTATTTGGTATCTTAACTTGACATTATAAGTACTGGTTTTACATAATTTCTTACAACATTTCATTAATTTCAAGTGCGAAACTATGAAAAACTTGATTTAGTTATGGTTTTGTGCTGATTTTTTTTTTAACAAATCATTGATTTTCAGTGCAAATCTATTGCTAACTGAAATTAATGATTTAAAACTGTTAAGAAAGAGTTTCACATGTAAATAAATATCAACATTGGTTTGTAAACATTTACCAGCATACAAAGCAGAAAAAATACTAACAAAATATCAAAGGGAAAATAAGTAGACAGTTTTTTCACTGTCCTGTAAAATTTCTGAAAATGAAGTTAGCCTAGTATTGCGCCATCGAAATGTTACCTTCTCCAAGGTCGTGTTGATATACAGAGCAGAGTAGCTGACCCGCCACTTTGGTATTTCCAATATATTCATGAATTGATTGATTGATTGATTGATTGAATATTTAGTGTCATTTTTATGCCATCGAGGGCTAACAGACGATCAGTTAACTTAACCACTGTTTCCTGGGATTAACCAGTACTCGAGCACACCCCATCTCCGCAAGAAACTGATAACTTTCCCACTTGAATCAGTGGTGAGAGACGAATGATAATGAGACACAATGTCGTATATAAATCATCACGGAGACTGTGGCTGGGCGGGGGATTCGAACTCACGACCCCTGGATTGATAGTCAGAGGGGTAACCGACTGAGCTAATCGGGCCCAGCCAATACTGAGTAATGTTTGAACATCTAAGATTACACAACTTACAGTTTATGTACAAGAAATCAGTTGCCTGTGAATTATGAATGATTAATTTTCAAGTTCTGAATCCTTCATGAGCTGTTTCATCAACATATTATAGTCAGGAGATGCAAGTTTCCTATCCTTCTATACAAGTCCTTGGGAGCATTAAGAAACCATTGTAATGTATGAATTGTAAATTTAACAAACTTGGTGAAGGACACTCATCTTACGATATAGTAGTCAAATCTGTGTAAGCAGTCAACTCTATATAGCAGCCATTTGTCTTAAGCAACTATATTTGTTATTTCCCATTTCTATGCTTTCAGAGCATATTTACCTGTATTAAGCAACAACCTGTCTTAAAATATCAATTTGGTCTATTCCCAAAACTGGCTGCTTAAGGCAGGTTTCACTATAATATGAAAAATACAAAAGGTAAATCCTCTAGGTCCCTTTTTACTATGGCCAGACAAAACAATACCTGTGTCTATTAGGGTTAACCAACCGACCCTAAAATTGAGTCCCTGAAAACACAGGGTTTTTTTGGTATTTCCTTCGTATGTTTAAGAGATTTTCAAACAAAACCTGGAGATACATCCATTTATAGTTTGTACTAATTTGATATGACTACAGGGTTGGCGCTGGGCTTTGCAAAATAAATTAAAGTGGCGCAAAGAAATTCCATTTGGCGAAAGTCATAAAACATTGACAATTTTTCTCCTTAAATTCTCCATATATTTAACTTCCTTTAATATGCTTCAACAGGTAAAATATCGTCGCCAATCAGGTCACTGTCCTTTTTCCCATATAACAAGGTAATTAACTAGTTAATTGGCACCCAGCTGTATTTCCCTCTCAGGTCAAATCACACAACACAAACAAATCTCAGCTCAGTAATGTGCACTAAATATAGTACCAATTTTCCATATCAGGTGCTTGGTCACGTGACTTCCATATGGGTGACGGACATAACAACTTCCGGACAAAACACCTCACCCTCATTTTTGTATAGGCAGAAAAAAAAACTCACACAGATTTTACAAGGCGGACAAAACACCTCCCACAAATTTTACAAGGCGGACAAAACCCCTCACGCAGATTTTACAAGGAGGACAAAACACCTACCGTGAAATTTACAAAGTGGACATAAACCTTTCTCTAATATCAAGACAAAGTCATTTTTCACACTTTTTTAAAGATCCACATAATTATGTATGAAGTCAAGACAATGCATGCAAAAGATTAATACAAAATATGTACAGTTTGATGTTTTCAATTATGAAGTTTGTAAGATGGTATTGAACAGTTTGTATGTTCAATCAACTTAATTAAGTAAGTTTGTAAGATGGTATTTAACAGTTTGTATGTTCAATCAACTTAATTAAGTAAGTTTGTAAGATGGTATTGAACAGTTTGTATGCTCAATCAACTTAATAAAGTAAGTTTGTAAGATAGTATTGAACGTTTGTATGTTCAATCAACTTAATTAAGTAAGTTTGTAAGATGGTATTAAACAGTTTGTATGTTCAATCAACTTAATTAAGTAAGTTTGTAAGATGGTATTGAACAGTTTGTATGTTCAATCAACTTAATTAAGTAAGTTTGTAAGATGGTACTGAACAGTTTGTATGTTCAATCAACTTAATTAAGTAAGTTTGTAAGATGGTATTGAACAGTTTGTATGTTCAATCAACTTAATTAAGTAAGTTTGTAAGATGGTACTGAACAGTTTGTATGTTCAATCAACTTAATTAAATTGATGGCATACATTATAAAAAAATACGGATCTTTAATAAAATATTTCAACTTTACTATGTCTTACTGTTATTTTTTATTGTATTAGGTATTATGTCCACCTTGTAAATTTTACGGGAGGTGTTTTGTCCTCCTTGTAAAATTTGCGTGAGGGGTTTTGTCTGCCTTGTAAAATTCATGGAAGGTGTTTTGTCCGCCTTGTAAAATCTGCGTGAGGGGTTTTGTCTGCCTATACAAAAATGAGGGTGAGGTGTTTTGTCCAGGAGGTGTTTTGCCCTACACTTCTTCCATACAAATATTGGAAAAATATAAAGAGTCCAAACAATGTTCAGCTTATTTGTCATTCTAACTGAAAAAAACAGTAACTAAATGTTTAAAAATAGACTAGCACTTTATGTGTACTACCAAGTTTATTTCCCACTTTGCTATGTTTATGTTTAAATCCTAAATGCATATGATTTCAATATGGTGTCTCCAGCCAGTGTTTCTGACACTCATACTTTTCTGTGGAAAACAAATACACACCTCGATACACACTTTCTATAGGGTATTAGTACTGCTTGATACTTACATGTAGTAATTATATTGTTTTTCAAAGGTTAAAACATTGATTAATCTCCTGCATACTTCTGATAAATGAACACAGAAGTGGGTGGGGTAATGTGAATACAATCACAGGCCCTATCTTACTATAGCTTTTGGCTAGCTATATTATAGTAAATAATCCATCATTTACTACATATCACTATCCCTAAGCTATAGTAAGATAGGGCCTATGAGGCTGTGACCGCATTGGAGGATATTAACTCGAATTTGGGTATTATTGGTTTGTGCAAAAATAAGATTTGTTATGCATGTCACGAAAAAACACATCTTTCCTGCTACAAGACCTGTGCACTTTTAGACATAGGATAACAAGAGGCCCTATATGATAGCATATGTTATTGCTCTACTAGTTCAATTTTTTTTTTTTTAAATATATAATAGCAAAATACAAGCTTTATCTTCTGTAAGAATCAGATTCAGTTAAAGTCAAAAGGAAAGATGCATGACCGTCCTTTGAAACAAGGACTATAACTCTGCTAATTTTTGCAGAAAAAAATATGGCGCAAAGAATTTTTGAGTCAGAGCCAGCCCTTGACTATTTCTTTCTTAGGTTTACAAAATATGAGAGGATGTTAAAAAGTTTAACTATTTTTGTCACTTTCAAGCTTTGCCTTATGTATTTCTTAAACATACATACATTAGTAAGTCTGGCCCATGTAGCTGCAGTTTTTTTTAATTTATTCCACTAAAGTCTGACATCCTCGGTTGGAAGCTTGATAGAGGATCATAGTTCTACATAATGTGTAAAATATTTAAGCTCTTGAATTTATTGATTCAAAAACTTGAAATTATACTATAGGGGAATTATTAAAGATAAATCATTTATTTTAGAGGAAAACTTTCTTTCATGGTCACTGGTGGAATTATTTCAACCATTTCTGGCCCCCGTTTCACAAAACTTCTAAACTTACACGAAGAAGGGTTTATATGGGTCAAAGTTCACAAAAGTTCAGCATTAATTGCTACATCATGGATTAATCATAACTCTGTACAAAGTTTAGTCACTGCAATAAGTTGTTGAGAAGATTTTACCTGTGGCATACGTGAGAGAGCAATCCTCTCCGACAGGTACAGGGTGTTTTGTACCGATGGCGAGAATACACCTTTGTCTGCTGGTCCAGCGAATGTCTCAGATATTACTGATTTGACGCATTCCCTGAAAATGTGTTAAAAGTCATTTCATTATATATGAAAAATCTATCTTTCAAATTATATCGCATAAACCCCTTTTGAATTAAATGTGCAGGAAGCCTTGTTTCTAAGGGAGTTTACGAGCATTTGAATCACTGATTAACATAAAATTAATGTGCACTGGATTTTATTCTCCCTGAAAACGGTACAGAATACTTTAACCCTTTACTTCATATAAACACCTTTGAACACCTCTAATATAGACACCTTTGGTCACCTCTAATATAGAAGGCTTTTGAATTATTGGGTGAATTATGTTTATATTAATTGACAGAGTGGAAAACAGTGCAGGAAGTGTTCTTACAAGCAATCTGAACTCTTCCTGCTCTGTTTTCAAAGGCCTTCTGTGATTGGTGTGGTAAAAACGTATCTATGGAGTAAAGGGTTAAATCCCCTCCAAAGGATTGTATACTTTCAAAGCACTTAGCTATATGAGTGTTTTCTAAACCCATGGATATAACCCCAACGGGAACCTATCTGGAGACCTCGGGGTTTTAGAGCAAACATGACAAATATCAAAATTGGCCTGCAGTTTATAATTACACAGCTTCACAACAAATATTAATTATCTATAATAATTTATAGACCCTTGCAGAATTATTGTTCAGAAACGATGATTTTGCCGAAAATTTAGTCGAAAAAGTGACATAACTCCTGTAACATCTGAATGATATTGACAAATATCGAACTTGACCTGTGTTTCTATTTATAAAGTAACACGAAATATCAATTAAATTCATGGACTATTTCAGAAATTACCCAGTGAAAACTAATTGTTACCTTGGACGGACAGACGAATGGAAAGAAGTGATCTTGAGAAAGTGCCTTAGACTTATCTGTCACTCATTGCGATAGATTTGTTTAAGTACAGTGAAATAAAAATATCAACAGGGAGATAACTCATATAAGGCTAACATCTAACTATGCAAGAGTTACGCATCTTAAACAAAACTTGATTGACTTCTTGATTGGCATTCAACACCATTTTGAACACATTTCAGGTTACATATGGCGTATTTATAAGCAGAAGAGGACCTCAGAATGATCCTGTGTAATTGCAAAATTTTTTCCGATAAGGTTTTGGGAATTAGCGGAAGCAGGAGGACTCAAACCTATGACCTTAGCAGTGAGAGGTATGTGATCTTGAGACAGCACCTTAGACCACTTGGCCACTAGGACCAACATTTTATTTAAAAAATGGATAGAAATTGATTGGAGACTTTTGTATGCCATCATTTTGTTGCCTGTTATCTAAATTATCTACACGACAGAATGAACTCACAAGTAGGTGAGTTGACCATTAATTTCATTTCTATTTTGGAAAGGGGCATAACTCTTGTAAATGGCTGAAATACAAAGGGGCATAACTCTTGTAAATGGCTGAAAGACAAAGGGGCATAACTCTTGTAAATGGCTGAAAGACAAAGGGCATAACTCTTGTAAATGGCTGAAAGACATTATCTTTTGTATATTATATTCCTTAAATATTGCATGCCCAAATTAAAAACAAATCAGTATACTATTATATTTTCAATCAATAAAATACACATTGTCTGAATTAAAAATTTCTGGCAAAATGTTACTTATCTGAGGACTGAAGTTAATTAAATGATATCATTATCAGAGCCCTTATTTAAACCTGCACCAGCCCTGTTCTTAAATGACCTATTTTCCTTTTCAAGCTGATATTGTTTGTTATCTATCCAGTCTGCAAAAGACTGTAAACTTTACACAGATAGCTGACCACACTTGAACCATCTGCACATTCCCACCAATATTCAGGTCATATTTACTTGTGTAGACAACTTAGCATAATACTGTATGAACATTAACTTAGATAGATACATGTACAAGCATAGATTAATATTGTCTACTCAAAATATTCAAACACAACTTTTAGTCGAAAACCATGTAATCAAAAATAAATGATGGATTCCCTCTTTCATTTTTTTTTATTTTTTTTTATTTTTAATAGCCATTCCCAGCACATAACAGTTATACGGTATATCCAGTTTTGATAGTTGGAGAAGACCTCGGAATGAATCTGAGTAAAACCACCATCCTTCCACAAGTAACTGGCAAAGTTCCTCAGATAAACTAGTAGATTTTGGACCAAGCTGGGCTTGAACACTATATAAGTGATGGTTCAAAAGAAAGAGTCTTTTGATATCTTGTTCACCTTCAACACTTGCTTTCCTCAATGACAAATGTTTTGACAATTAGTGTAGAAAAAGTTTGAATTAAGAAGAATGATTTAATTGGCTAAGAACAAAATTTAGTACACTTCCACAATAGTCATGTTCAAATAAAATTAAGAAATATTTTATTCAGATGAAAGTCAAAGCAGATACCTCGTTTAAAGTGAGTATATTAGGAAAAAACACAATAAATGTCTTAAAAAATAAAAATATTTTTAAAATGGTTTATGTACATCTCATTACCATTAACAAATAAAATCCAAACGGTTTAGTATGTCACATTTAGCAAAATGTGACCAAAATCACTTTTAAATCGGAAACGAAATCCCCATTCTAAAAATAGTTACCGCTAGACGACCATCAAATCATCAATCAGACTCTTTCTATGATGAAACCATTTTTACTACTTATAAACCTGTATAAAGGATCAAGTTGAAACCATGCGACTCACTTAAAACATCACAAAATATGTTGCAATTTAAAGCAGGAAATCTATTTAAGTCTAACCTAGGCGCGTAGTCCAAGTTAGGAAATCCCTTTTCAATATATTAATTTGGCATGTTTAAATAGATATGTTTAGGCAATATGGGGTCAATGAATATATACAGGCATGATATATTGGGAAAAAGTATTTAAAGCCAATTTTACTCTTTTGAAAAATCCTGATAAATTCCCTTTAAGGCATTTGTCAAATAGCAAATATCAAATAAGAAATAAAAAGTACAGAAATAAACATCTAACCAATAGTCTGATATATACTATGGCATTGTGGGGTAGTCCAGTTGTTTGAATCAACCAATCAGAACATTTATATATATATTATAAATGTCAAGATGTTTTGTTTTTTTCAAAAAAGCAAGCGTTAAAGATGATCATGACTATAGAAGTTTGAATGTTCAGGGTAAATTTAGATGATGATTGATTTTATGTGCCAATTCAGGGAATATATATCTCATAAATTATATGTTAAGAATGCAACAGAAACAATTTAAGTATGACAATTGTGATCCCAGCTTGGGAGTGTAATGGGAACCACACAATCGAACAGAGATCAACTTACCAGGCTTTATCAAAACAGAATCTTCCTGCTGTATTGTACAACCATGGCAAGTACTGGGAACCACACAATCTAACAGAGATAAACTTACTAGGCTTTATCAAAACAGAATCTTTCTGCTGTATTGTACAACCATGACAAGTGCCGGTAACCACACAATCTAACAGAGATCAACTTACCAGGCTTTATCAAAACAGAATCTTTCTGCTGTATTGTACAACCATGGCAAGTACTGGGAACCACACAATCTAACAGAGATAAACTTACTAGGCTTTATCAAAACAGAATCTTTCTGCTGTATTGTACAACCATGACAAGTGCCGGTAACCACACAATCCAATAGAGATCAACTTACCAGGCTTTATCAAAACAGAATCTTTCTGCTGTATTGTACAACCATGGCAAGTACTGGGAACCACACAATCTAACAGAGATAAACTTACCAGGCTTTATCAAAACAGAATCTTTCTGCTGTATTGTACAACCATGGCAAGTGCTGGGAACCACACAATCTAACAGAGATAAACTTACTAGGCTTTATCAAAACAGAATCTTTCTGCTGTATTGTACAACCATGACAAGTGCCGGTAACCACACAATCTAACAGAGATCAACTTACCAGGCTTTATCCAAACAGAATCTTTCTGCTGTATTGTACAACCATGGCAAGTACTGGGAACCACACAATCTAACAGAGATAAACTTACTAGGCTTTATCAAAACAGAATCTTTCTGCTGTATTGTATAACCATGGCAAGTACTGGGAACCACACAATCTAACAGAGATCAACTTACCAGGCTTTATCAAAACAGAATCTTTCTGCTGTATTGTACAACCATGGCAAGTACTGGGAACCACACAATCTAACAGAGATCAACTTACCAGGCTTTATCAAAACAGAATCTTTCTGATGTATTGTACAACCATGGCAAGTACTGGGAACCACACAATCTAACAGAGATCAACTTACCAGGCTTTATCAAAACAGAATCTTTCTGCTGTATTGTATAACCCTGGCAAGTGCTGGGAACCACACAATCTAACAGAGATAAACTTACCAGGCTTTATCAAAACAGAATCTTTCTGCTGTATTGTACAACCATGGCAAGTACTGGGAACCACACAATCTAACAGAGATAAACTTACTAGGCTTTATCAAAACAGAATCTTTCTGCTGTATTGTACAACCATGGCAAGTACTGGGAACCACACAATCTAACAGAGATCAACTTACCAGGCTTTATCAAAACAGAATCTTTCTGCTGTATTGTATAACCCTGGCAAGTGCTGGGAACCACACAATCTAACAGAGATCAACTAACCAGGCTTTATTAAAACAGAATCTTTCTGCTGTATTGTACAACCATGGCAAGTACTGGGAACCACACAATCTAACAGAGATAAACTTACTAGGCTTTATCAAAACAGAATCTTTCTGCTGTATTGTACAACCATGACAAGTGCCGGTAACCACACAATCCAATAGAGATCAACTTACCAGGCTTTATCAAAACAGAATCTTTCTGCTGTATTGTATAACCCTGGCAAGTGCTGGGAACCACACAATCTAACAGAGATCAACTAACCAGGCTTTATTAAAACAGAATCTTTCTGCTGTATTGTACAACCATGGCAAGTACTGGGAACCACACAATCTAACAGAGATAAACTTACTAGGCTTTATCAAAACAGAATCTTTCTGCTGTATTGTACAACCATGACAAGTGCCGGTAACCACACAATCCAATAGAGATCAACTTACCAGGCTTTATCAAAACAGAATCTTTCTGCTGTATTGTACAACCATGGCAAGTACTGGGAACCACACAATCTAACAGAGATAAACTTACTAGGCTTTATCAAAACAGAATCTTTCTGCTGTATTGTACAACCATGGCAAGTACTGGGAACCACACAATCAAACAGAGATCAACTTACCAGGCTTTATCAAAACAGAATCTTTCAGCTGTATTGTATAACCCTGGCAAGTGCTGGGAACCACACAATCTAACAGAGATCAACTAACCAGGCTTTATTAAAACAGAATCTTTCTGCTGTATTGTACAACCATGGCAAGTGCTGGGAACCACACAATCAAACAGAGCTAAACTTATCAGGCTTTATCAAAACAGAACCCTTCTGCTGTATTGTTCAACCATGGCAAGTGCTGGGAACCATACAATCAAACAAAGCTAAACTTACCAGGCTTTATCAAAACAGAATCTTTCTGCTGTATTGTACAACCATGGCAAGTGCTGGGAACCACACAATCAAACAGAGCTAAACTTACCAGGCTTTATCCAAACAGAATCTTTCTGCTGTATTGTACAACCATGGCAAGTGACGGTAACCACACAATCAAACAGAGATAAACTTACTAGGCTTTATCAAAACAGAATCTTTTTGCTGTATTGTACAACCATGGCAAGTGCCGGTAACCACACAATCAAACAGAGATCAACTTACCAGGCTTTATCAAAACAGAATCTTTCTGCTGTATTGTATAACCCTGGCAAGTGCTGGGAACCACACAATCTAACAGAGATCAACTAACCAGGCTTTATTAAAACAGAATCTTTCTGCTGTATTGTACAACCATGGCAAGTGCTGGGAACCACACAATCAAACAGAGCTGAACTTATCAGGCTTTATCAAAACAGAACCTTTCTGCTGTATTGTTCAACCATGGCAAGTGCTGGGAACCATACAATCAAACAAAGCTAAACTTACCAGGCTTTATCAAAACAGAATCTTTCTGCTGTATTGTACAACCATGGCAAGTGCTGGGAACCACACAATCAAACAGAGCTAAACTTACCAGGCTTTATCCAAACAGAATCTTTCTGCTGTATTGTACAACCATGGCAAGTGACGGTAACCACACAATCAAACAGTGATAAACTTACCAGGCTTTATCAAAACAGAATCTTTTTGCTGTATTGTACAACCATGGCAAGTGCTGGGAACCACACAATCGGACAGAGATACATTCACCATGCTTTATCAAAACAGAATCTTTCTGCTGTATTGTACAACCATAGCAGGTGATGGGAACCACACAATCAAACAGAGACAAACTTACCATGCTTTATCAAAACAGAAACCCTCTGCTGTATTGTACCACCAGTTACATGTGATGGGAACCACACAATCAGAGATGAACTTACCAGGCTTTATCAAAACAGAACCCTTTTGCTGTATTGTACAACCATGGCAAGTGCTGGGAACCACACAATCAAACAAAGCTTAACTTACCAGGCTTTATCAAAACAAAATCTTTCTGCTGTATTGTACAACCATGGCAAGTGCTGGGAACCACACAATCAAACAGAGCTAAACTTACCAGGCTTTATCAAAACAGAATCTTTCTGCTGTATTGTACAACCATGGCAAGTGCTGGGAACCACACAATCAGAGCTAAACTTACCAGACTTTATCAAAACAGAATCTTTTTGCTGTATTGTACAACCATGGCAAGTGCTGGGAACCACACAATCAAACAGAGATAAACTTACTAGGCTTTATCAAAACAGAATCTTTCTGCTGTATTGTACAACCATGGCAAGTGATGGGAACCACACAATCCAATAGAGATCAACTTACCAGGCTTTATCAAAACAGAATCTTTCTGCTGTATTGTACAACCATGGCAAGTGCTGGGAACCACACAATCAAACAGAGCTAAACTTATCAGGCTTTATCAAAACAGAACCTTTCTGCTGTATTGTTCAACCATGGCAAGTGCTGGGAACCATACAATCAAACAAAGCTAAACTTACCAGGCTTTATCAAAACAGAATCTTTCTGCTGTATTGTACAACCATGGCAAGTGCTGGGAACCACACAATCAAACAGAGCTAAACTTACCAGGCTTTATCCAAACAGAATCTTTCTGCTGTATTGTACAACCATGGCAAGTGACGGTAACCACACAATCAAACAGTGATAAACTTACCAGGCTTTATCAAAACAGAATCTTTTTGCTGTATTGTACAACCATGGCAAGTGCTGGGAACCACACAATCGGACAGAGATACATTCACCATGCTTTATCAAAACAGAATCTTTCTGCTGTATTGTACAACCATAGCAGGTGATGGGAACCACACAATCAAACAGAGACAAACTTACCATGCTTTATCAAAACAGAAACCCTCTGCTGTATTGTACCACCAGTTACATGTGATGGGAACCACACAATCAGAGATGAACTTACCAGGCTTTATCAAAACAGAACCCTTTTGCTGTATTGTACAACCATGGCAAGTGCTGGGAACCACACAATCAAACAAAGCTTAACTTACCAGGCTTTATCAAAACAAAATCTTTCTGCTGTATTGTACAACCATGGCAAGTGCTGGGAACCACACAATCAAACAGAGCTAAACTTACCAGGCTTTATCAAAACAGAATCTTTCTGCTGTATTGTACAACCATGGCAAGTGCTGGGAACCACACAATCAGAGCTAAACTTACCAGACTTTATCAAAACAGAATCTTTTTGCTGTATTGTACAACCATGGCAAGTGCTGGGAACCACACAATCAAACAGAGATAAACTTACTAGGCTTTATCAAAACAGAATCTTTCTGCTGTATTGTACAACCATGGCAAGTGATGGGAACCACACAATCAGAGATGAACTTACCAGGCTTTATCAAAACAGAATCTTTCTGCTATATTGTACAACCATGGCAAGTGCTGGGAACCACACAATCAAACAGAGATAAACTTACTAGGCTTTATTAAAACAGAATCTTTCTGCTATATTGTACAACCATGGCAAGTGCTGGGAACCACACAATCAAACAGAGATAAACTTACTAGGCTTTATTAAAACAGAATCTTTCTGCTATATTGTACAACCATGGCAAGTGCTGGGAACCACACAATCAAACAGAGATAAACTTACCAGGCTTTATCAAAACAGAATCTTTTTGCTGTATTGTACAACCATGGCAAGTGCTGGGAACCACACAATCAGAGATGAACTTACCAGGCTTTATCAAAACAGAATCTTTTTGCTGTATTGTACAACCATGGCAAGTGCTGGGAACCACACAATCGGACAGAGATACATTCACCATGCTTTATCAAAACAGAATCTTTCTGCTGTATTGTACAACCATGGCAGGTGATGGGAACCACACAATCAAACAGAGACAAACTTACCATGCTTTATCAAAACAGAAACCCTCTGCTGTATTGTACCACCAGTTACATGTGACAACAGTTGAGAAAACTCTGTCATCCGTGTCAGGCAGGGTCCGGTATTCATCATTTACAAAGTTCTTAAATGCTGACTGAGTTGTCTTTAGTACCCTCAAATCTCGTATACCTGCACAGACGACTGGCTTTTCTGCAATATTACATAAATCAATCCTAACTCAGAATAACACAATGTCTATAATGATTTGCATAAAATTCTTCAGTATATTTTCCATTTTACGACCAAATATTTTACCACCTTGACCTTGGTGAACTTCCAGTTATATGTATGTTCATTTAACACTATGACCTTATGTTACATCACATATTATTTTGTTTTGATGTCACTATGATTTTATATAACAACATGATATCATTTTGACCGTCTGTATATAGTTACATGTACATGTAACATCTTATTCCAATTTCATTCACAAACTTGTGTAGCATAAGTGTGTCGTTTTATTTAAATGTATTACCTTGACCTTGTGTAAACAATTATGAGGGAGAATCAGAAAGTTTGTAGACTTTTGCCATAACTTTTTTATTTATCATTGTATTGTTATAATTCTCATCATTAGTTTTTATTCTATAGTAACTATGGAAATGTCAATTTACGTAGTCGGGGCAGATTTTGCTTTTTTTTCTACCTTTACTATTCAAACAAGCATAGTGTTGCCAAAACTGGTTTTATTTTTAAATAAAAAACAAAAATGTGTGCTGTATCGTATGCTTGTTTACATCCTTTAAAAAATGGCATCAATTATGCGCATCTCAAAATGATGTCAATATTATGATGTTACGGTATGCCAATTTGTTTGAAACAAAATGACATCGGTGCAATTGAAAATGGATTAGCATGCAAAATAATGCAGTTCCTTAAAGTTCTGCTCCATGTTAGGTAATACACCTGCTCAAACAGAGAAAAAATGTATGTACAGCGAATCTAATGTGTCAAGGTCTGTAGTGTTTAAATGTCACAAAACTTATGTTTTTTAGATGGCCGGGAATCAGTCATTAAAAAAGAGCAAATGGGAAGTCGATTTGAAGACATATTGAAATTAAAGCATGTTTTACCAAATTTTATGTCCAGTATACCGTCTTCGGATTTAATTAACTTGTTCACTCAATGGTGTAAATGGTGGCAAAAAAGTATAGATCACAGAGGAGAGTATTTTGAGAAGGAGTGACTCAGTGAATTTGATACAAAAGCACCTGACGTTTTATTGAATACAATGTCATCATTTTGCCCCGACATAACTAACTGCTATGCTTTGAATAGCTCCTAGTTTTTTCAATAGTTGACGTATCATGCTAAATTTTTCAAAACATGTCCCATATACATTTATTTCAAATACCATAACACTATTGTGCATTGTATAATTGATATTAATAAGTTATGGATCCCCCGTCGTATTTTCATTTCATTCATCACATTTTTCACCTTGCCCGGTTTCATTTCATCTATCACCCAAACATCAACCTTGTATGGTTTTGATTATCACCATGACCTTTTGTAACATTGAATTATAATTTCGTATTTCACATTGACCTTTTGTAACATAGAATTATCAGTTTGTTTAACACCTTGACATTTTGTAACATAGAATTATCAGTTAGTTTATCACCTTAACCTTTTGTAACATAGAATTACCAGTTTGTTTATCACTGTGACCTTTTGTAACATTGAAATATAATTTTGTATTTCACCATGACCTTTTGTAACATTGTATTACCACTTTGTTTATCACCATGACCTTTTGTAACATTGAATTATAATTTTGTATTTCACCATGACCTTTTGTAACATTGAATTATCAGTTTGTTTATCACCTTGACCTTGTGTTACAACATACTCCCTTTTCATTTGCATTGCTGACAACCATTACATCTA
Organism: Panopea generosa; assembly: GCA_029582155.1. Lineage (NCBI taxonomy): Eukaryota > Metazoa > Mollusca > Bivalvia > Adapedonta > Hiatellidae > Panopea > Panopea generosa. Next base: position 45,155,014 of record CM055905.1, read on the forward strand.
TTTTTACAAGAAAGCAAGAAATAAATGTGAGAAGCTACTTATTAATATTGTTAAGCCCACCTTTTCTATTCTGCTTCACCTCACACACTCGTGTGCAATCAGCAACCATCTGGAATGCATGAGCATGTTTCTCCCCGTTCTGTATCAACAAAACATGAAGTTTAATTGTAAATCTCAACAGCAATAATCATATAATCTCAATAGCATAAGAATATCTCAACATCATTATTATATAATCTCAATAGCAAAAATATATCTTAACAGCAATAATTATATATGAATACAAGTTAAATCTAAACGTAACAATTATATATCCCAACCGCATGATAATATATCTCCAAAAGCATAATTATATATGAATGAATGGGGCTCAACGGCATACCAACACATTAAAGGTCAACACCAACAAGAAGGAAGATTCCAGGTTCACTCTACATGTAAAAAAATAACATACAGATATAAAACCCATCAACAAATGAATATGCAGAATGAACCTAGAACTTTGATAACTGGAGAACTGCAGAGTTTCAGCAAATTCTATAATAACTTTAATTGTAGCTATAATCACTTCATTACCCTTCATTGCCAAATCATATTTACATTTCAAACAGGCAAAAATTGTTTAATATAATTTTTCATATATAAACAAAACAAAACAAACAAACAACAAAATACAAATCTTCTATGGTTTGAATAGTTGTTTATGAACCTGATCATGATGAATGTCAAATCTAAAATGCAGATTTTCTTACCTTTACCTGTATTACATGTATGTTACATCTGTGCATGTGTTTTGTGAGTTTCTCATTGATTTTTAATTTGTTAAGCAAATTGGCATGAATGCATTTTTTTCAATGTGTGATTGTACTGTAATTTTTTACTCTCGTTGGATATCAGAATAGTTTGATTCAATTGCATCATACAAATACATGTATTATTATCAGAAATAGTGTTGCGCAAAAAAATTGTTAAAATTTTGTGTCTCTTTATAAAATCTTCAGCAACAAAGGACCGGGCTGAAGAACATCATGACTGGCACTATAAAATCTCTCTCAAGCTCAAATCAAATTTGTAAAATTCATATAAAAACACAAGTTAAAGCACAACCACTTGAACCAGCCTTGAATTTGAAATCATTAATAGTGATTTATAGTATTGAGGGATTGACTGAATATTTAGCGTCATTTCGTCATTTTTATGCCATCAAGGGCTAACAGTCGATCAGTTAACCTAACCACTTTTTCCTGGGATTAACCAGTACTCGAGCACACCCCATCTTCGCAAGTAACTTATAACTTTCCGACTTGAATCAGTGGTGAGAGACGAATGATAATAAGACACAATGTCGTATATCAATCATCACAGAGACTGTTGCCGGGCGGAGGATTCAAACTCATGACCCCTTGATTGATAGTCAGACGCGTAACCGACTGAGCTAATCAAGCCGGGCTGATGATTTATAGTAGAAAGTTAAGGGTGTTTACATTTATTTTGTCATAATAAACTATATAATGAGTCCATTTGGTTTTTCATTGAGCATGAACAATTAAGTTAAGTACAAAGTTTTACGATCCTTGCAGCTTCAGCGTTTTCCTCAAATTTTGCCTTTTCTTCACATCATTCAATCAAATGACCAATAGAATTATCCCATCTGCCTTTAATGTCTCATCATATGTGGGACAAATTACCCCAACACTCATTTAAAGTGTGAGAGGAAACACTGTAGCTTAGTTTACAAACACTGTAAACATTTTCCCAAATGGCAGGAAGAGAATTACTATTACATGTTGACTTTTACGAAATTTTTATGTAGTGAGAACTCTTATCTAGTAAACTTACAATCTCCATTCTCTTCCAGGGATACTCTTCAATGTTGACCTTCACTCCAACAACATGTGCATACTTTGTGAGGAAATGGTTGCATAGCAACAGAGCGAATTTCTCAATATTGGAAATCTGAAATGTAGACAATAAAACACATTAATTCAAATCAATAATGCTGGCTAGTTGTGACATGCAGAACTGTTGGTATTCATTCTGTGTGGAGTTACGTGCCTACAAACTATCAACTGATGAAAATTTCTCAAGATCACAAATCTCTAACCACCAAGGTTATGGGTTTGAGCACACCTAAGTCAAAACACTCAATATAATGAAATGTTACTTTAAAGAACAATGGGTCTCATGGATCTCCCTCCACCATTCATACATCTGAGGTCTCCCTCCACCATTCATACAACTGAGATCTCCCTCCACCATACATACATCTGAGGTCTCCCTCCATTGTTCATACAACTGAGATCTCCCTCCACCATACATACATCTGAGGTCTCCCTTCATTGTTCATACATCTGAGATCTCCCTCCACCGTACATACATCTGAGGTCTCCCTCCACCATACATACATCTGAGGTTTCACTCCACCAATCATACATCTGAGGTCTCCCTCCACCATATATACATCTGAAGTCTCCCTCCACCATTCATACATCTGAGGTCTCCCTTCTGCTGTACATACATCTGAGGTCTCCCTCAACCATACATACATCTGAGGTCTCACTCCACCAATCATACATCTGAGGTCTCCCTCCACCATATATACATCTGAAGTCTCCCTCCACCATTCATACATCTGAGGTCTTCCTCCATCATTCATACATCTGAGGTCTCCCTCCACCATACATACATCTGAGATCTCCCTCCATCATTCATACATCTGAGATCTCCCTCCACTGTACAAACATCTGAGGTCTCCCTCCATCATTCATACATCTGAGATCTCCCTCCACTGTACAAACATCTGAGGTCTCCCTCCACCATTCATACATATTAGGTCTCACTCCACCGTACATACATCTGAGGTTTCCCTCAATTGTACATACATCTGAGGTCTACCTCCACCCTACATACATCTTAGGTCTTCCTCCATCATTTATACAGCTCAAATCTCCCTCCACCATACATACATCTGAGGTCTCCCTCCATCCTTCAAACATCTGAAATCTCCCTCCACCATACATATATCTGAGGTCTCCCTCCATCATTCATACATCTGAGGTCTCCCTCCACTCTACATACATCTGAGGTTTTCCTCCATCATTCATAAATCTGAAATCTCCCTCCACCGTACATACATATGAGATCTCTCTCCACCATACATACATCTGAGGTCTCACTCCACCAATCATACATCTGAGATCTCCCTCCACCATTCATACATCTGAGGTCTCCCTACATCATTCATACATCTGAGATCTCCCTCCACTGTACAAACATCTGAGGTCTCCCTCCACCATTCATACATCTAAGGTCTCCCTCCACCGTACATACATCTGAGGTTTCCCTCAATTGTACATACATCTGAGGTCTACCTCCACCCTACATACATCTGAGGTCTTCCTCCATCATTTATACAGCTCAAATCTCCCTCCACCATACATACATCTGAGGTCTCCCTCCATCATTCATACATCTGAGGTCTCCCTCCACCATACATACATCTGAAGTCTCCTTCCACCATACATACATCTGAGGTCTCCCTCCATCATTCATACATCTGAGGTCTCCTTCCACCGTACATACATCTGAGGTCTCCCTCCATCATACATACATCTGAGGTCTCTTTTCACCGTACATACATCTGAAGTCTCCCTCCACCCTACATACATGTGAGGTTTCCCTCCACCATACATACATTTGAGGTCTCCCTCCACCATACATAAATCTGAGGTTTCCCTCCACCATACATACATCTGAGGTCTCCTTCCACCGTACATACATCTGGGGTCTCCCTCCATCATTTATACATCTGAGGTCTCCTTCCACCGTACATACATCTGAGGTGTCCCTCCATTATACATACATTTGAGGTCTCCTTCCACCGTACAAACATCTGACGTCTCCCTCCACCCTACATACATCTGAGGTTTCCCTCCACCATACATACATCTGAGGTCTCCCTCCACCATACATACATCTGAGGTCTCCCTCCATCATTCATACATCTGAGGTCTCCCTTCTGCTGTACATACATCTGAGGTCTCCATCAACCCTACATAAATCTGAAGTCTCCCTCCACCATTCATACATCTGAGGCCTCCCTCCATCATTCATACATCTGAGGTCTTCCTCCACCATACATACATCTGAGGTCTCCCTCCACCATACATACATCTGAGGTCTCCTTCCACCCTACATGCATTTGAGGTCTCCATCCACCATTCAAACATCTGAAGTCTCCCTCCACCCTACATACATCTGAGGTTTCCCTCCACCATTCACACATCTGAGGTCTCCCTCCACCGTACATACATCTGAGTTCTCCCTCCACCATTCATTCATCTGAGGTCTCACTCCACCATTCATACATCTGAAGTCTCCCTCCACCATTCACACATCTGAGGTATCCCTCCACCATTCATTCATCTGAGGTCTCACTCCACCATTCATACATCTGAAGTTTCCCTCCACCATTCATACATTTGAGGCCCCCTGCACCGTACATACACTATAGGTTTCCCTCCTGCATTCATACATCTAAAGTGTCCCTCCACCAAACATACATCTGAAGTCTCCCTCTACCGTACATACACCTGAGGTCTCCCTCCACCATCCATACATCTGAGGTCTCCCACCACTGTACATACATCTGAGGACTCCCTCCACCATTCATACATCTGAGGTCTCCCTCCACCGTACACACATCTGAGGTCTCCCTCCACCGTACATACATCTGAGTTCTCACTCGACCATAAAAACATCTGAGGTCTCCCTCCACCATTCACCTGGGTTCAATGTTTTACCACTGGGCCATGCCTTCTAAATATAGTTAGTCCCCAACATACCCTATATTACTAGGCAATGATACAGACTGTGTTAGTAATTACAGCCCAGCAAGACTGTGGTATGTTTTAGTACTTACTCCAAACTGCTTGGCGAGTATATAAACAGTATTTTTCTGCGTATCTGTGGCAATGATGTCAGAATTGTCACCGTAGACATAGTCTCTATAGTTGTTCAGTGTTAGAGCAGTACACACCTCTAATTCCTGCAAACAGAATAGAGAAAGTTATGTAATTATGTACAAACTCAAAAATAAGTTATATGGTAAGTCATGAGTATGTCATATACAAACAATCTGGAAGACAAAAATAAATATTGGTAAGGTCATAATAAATTAATTGCTAGATTATCATCCCCACCTGCTCCCCTTATTTTAATGCTGCCCCGACTCTTTTTTATTTTCATAAAAAAAAATAATATTACCCCCACCCTCCCCCTTTTTAAGAAAAAATTGGATAAGAATCTAGCAATTAATTCATAATGGCCTAAACTGTGTTATATTATCTATACTGGACAGTTTCATTTCTTCACATTTTCATTTAACTGATCACAACTAAATCAGACCACAGTGTGGTCTAGTGGTAGATCGTCCACCTCGCACGCGGAAGGTCATGGGTTCGATCCCTGACCGGGTCATACCAAAGACTTTAAAAATGGTACTAGAAGCTTCCTTGCTTGACGCTCAGCATTAAGAGGAGAGTTCTAGGTCTGGTCGGCCCGATGTCAGTATAATGTGACTGGGTGGGATATCATACCATGTGTCTGTGGCATGATACTCCAGTGTGACTGCGCTCAGAAAACCGTTAAGTAGACACCGTCGCAATATGACTGAAAAATTGTTGAAAGCGATGCTAAACACCATTCAACAACAACAACTACTAAAACATCAAAGCCATTAGGATTTAACTGGTTATACAGTCTGCGTGTTTCAGTTGTTTGACTATCTGAATGGCTGACAGGAAATGTCACCTTGATGTAATGGATGTTTCCATCCTTCCTGACGTGCAGCAGCTTCACGTAATTTTTCCCGTAGTCCGTGGCAACAAACTCAGTCTGTACAATGTCCGAACTCATGGTCACTGAAAAACAAGATTTTTTTGGGGCTGAAAGGATGATAAAAATGTGAATACTAAGCCAGATTGTTATCTGAGCATGTTTGCTTATATGGCACATGCTCTAAGACCTGCGATTATTGGAATGCTGACATACTTTGTTATTCTCTGAACAGTTTACATACACCCTTTGACATTAAAAGCACATAGACTAGTCTGATGTTCGTACAGCTTTATGGTCTCACTACACAGTTGAAATGTGTTCTTTGTTCTATATAAAATAAGGTCTAGGATTTCCATGGTAAAAAAAGAATTCCATATATTAGAAAAAAAAATTTAAATATATGTTTTTTCATAGCAGGAATGTATACCCACATAAAAATGCACAATAACTGGTAGGTTGACTACCTTGTTGTTTTTTTTTTAAGAGAGTGCAGTGACACCCTGAGATTTTTTGAAAAAAGAAGTCCTCAAATGCTCATAAATACATGCACATGTTGAAATCCTATAAAAGTCACTTTTTTAACACCGTTGATGTCTTATTGCAGTACATGTATATGCGGTGCCAACTTTTGCTCTACTCATCTGCATCAAGAAATCCCAACCACTATGAATCATTTTAAAAATATTTCAAAACCGAGTTTCTTTTTTAAAGGGATTATATTGACAAGTAACACAAACACGCTGTTAATCCAGACTTTTCCTGTATGCAGTGTGCACAAAATAAAGTTTATGTATTGACGTATAACCTTTATTTACTAGAAAGTTATCAAATTAACAGTAACTGAATATTGGCCAAAACTTTAATACATCCCGCAATAAAGTATTGTGCAATGTTTACATTGAACTCCATAAACTTCCCGAACAAAGCCTCAAAAACGAAATTGGGAACGAGTCTTCACAATGTTATCCGATGATTGAACGGAAACCCGGTTCGTTGAAAATGGCAAATGTAAACAAAAACGTGGCTTCAGAAACCTGATGCTTGTAATAAAGAAGTTATGCAATTAGACACTTTAGATGCGTATATCTCTAAGTTATAAGAGTATCTTTATGCTGGGCGTGTGTATTTAGGACAGGGAATTGACAGTAATATGCCAATATAATCCCTTTAAGTGTAAGAATCATGTTACTGTGGGAAAAAAGGAACGTAACTGTGTAGTGAGACGTTAAGGGAGAGAGCGTGAGCCTTTTTGTCAACAAAATTTGACTCGCCACAACTTTAGATAATTATCTGAACAAAAAGTGCATTTAAAAGTTGATCTATGTAGATTTTAAAGACTGATGGCTGCAGACAAACTTCATATTTTTAACAAAATTGTTCACTTTTCACCACTGAAAGGTGAAATTTTGTCCCATTACATTTCAATGGCACAGCTCATGAGTTGTAAGATTTCAGTTGTTGAATGGTTTACTTTTGAAAAGCCTCTCTATTATATTAAAGAGTGTGTGCATAGTCAAAATTGTGTAATATTTTAGTGTACTATGCTTTATTTCATAATAAATTCAGTGTTTTAAACATGTCTTTAAATGGAAATTGCTATTAAAACATTAACATTAAATCAATTGCCAGTTTGTTGTCTTTGTACTGTAAATATTTAGAAATAAAAAGAGACTCACATGCAGTTATATAGGACTCATTAAACTTCCAAAACGGTCGTTTTTAGTTTTGATTTAAATCAATTTTACTCTTGCAGATGATGGAATGTATGTTTATTTGATCACTAAGAGATTTTGCAAACGAAAAAAATAAATATAAAGCGCATTATTAGTATAAAGTTTAGAACAAATTTTTGCAAAAGCTTACTTTCCTTTTAATTATTATTTTTCTTTGCAGATCTTTTCTCATATTACTGCCTACACTCTACATGTAAAATGAAACATACTAAATATTATGACTTTAACTGATTAGTACAAGATTTGCTAGTGAAATATATTTCAATGAGTGCCTTATACAGCACTTAAAAATGTATGATGGTGTTTTCGTGCTATTACCCCAGCGCTTGGATTCAATCCTGAATATATATAGTCCAGTTGAAATGTAAATACATGCTGTCATAAGGATCTCTGTGTTGTAAAGTCTAGTAACTAGGTAGCCTATATAAAGGCTTATCAATAACCAGGTTATTCACTGCTGCACGTCTTTGACATTTACCCTTTATATCACGTATCACTGTAACTATCTATAGAGAGAATACGAACTTAATCAGATGAGGCCTAAAAAACCTAACCGAGTCCTGGTATTTTTCATGCTGAACCTAATGATGTTCATTATATGTGAGACCGCGGCGTGGTCTAGTGGTAGAGCGTCCGCCTCACATGTGGAAGGACATGGGTTCGATCCCCGACAGGGTCATACCAAAGACTTTAAAAATGGTACTAGACGCTTCCTCGCTTGATGCTCAGCATTTAGAGGAGAGATCTAGGTCTGGTCGGCCCGGTGTCAGTATAATGTGACTGGGTTGGGTACCATACCATGTGTCTGCAGCATGATACTCCAGTGTGACAGCGCTTAGAATACTGTTTCAAGTAGACACCATCGCGATATGACTGAAAAATTGTTGAAAGCGACGCTAAACACCATACAACAACAACATCATTATCTTCAATGTTTGCTTTTATAAAACTAAGGGAAACGCCAAGGTAGATCCATTATTTGAATCAACCATTCAGAAATATTATCAGAGTACAGTTAATTGTTTTCGAAGAATAAATGTTCAAGACTTTACTCATTTAGAAAAGAAAGCGTTGCAGATGACCAAGACTTAAAATTAAAACAGTATATTTCGTTTTGATGACGTCATATCGACATTCTCACCACCTTGTTTGTGTATACATGTAGTAACATGTATGACAAAAGGTGGTTGTATTTGACTTTTATTGAAGCCATATTCCACTCTGTTTAATACCAAATCAGGTGTGTACCTGTCTATATGCAAGTAAGCAGCTGGGTCCCCATGATTTTGATTTTTTAGCTGATATCAGAAAATTCATACATAATATGTTTGATACTGTCCAACAGATTACATAAGAGTTTACCTATTCAGACACTTTGCTAGGTAAAATTCAGCAAAATGTCTACTTACATTTAAAAATGAATACGAAAATGATGATCTTGATGGAGAAACATCCGACTTCAAAACCTTTGTGAAAATGGATGGGCGACCTATTCTAAAATTGTGAGTTCACTCGATGTACAGATGTAGCATCTTGAAGTTTGACATAATTCGCAGGATGTAATGCCTCTTAACAAGTAGTTGCAGGTAAAGGGCAATTGGAGAGCAATGTGCTTTCCACACAGATTTGTCAAGTATGTTGCATCAGCAGATGACACAATAGAGAGACAATGCTTTACTGACCTCAGCTGTGACCGTGAGAGCTTCAGAAGTAAAGTATATTATATCCTGGGTTAGGTAACCCTAACCCTATCATTTCCTGTCTGGTTGAACTTATAACCATGCCAGTGCGGAAATGTTGTTCAGTGTCATGCGTAGAGTGGGGATTATCTAACGTCAACCATGAGAGCTGAATGCCGCTCTGGACTAGTCATGCTACATAGTTACAGACGTGAGCAGATTGACATTGAAAATGTAATTTAAAAAATGCCTGTATGAATGAATGAATGAATGAATGAATTGAATGAATGAATGAATGAATGAATGAATAGTGTTTTACAGCATAGCAACACATTATAGGTTATTCGACGCCAACAGGAAGGAAGATTCCAGGTTCACTCTACATATACAAAAACAAAACAAATTAACAAACAGATTAAATAAAATACATCAACAAATGAATATGCAGAAAGAACCTAGAACATTGATACCTGCAGAACTGCAGAGTTTCAGCAAATTCTATCATATTACTCAAATTGTCGCTTCCTACAACATGCAAGAGCCACAGTGATCCTATTTTTGCCATCACCCACATGGCTCCCTGGAACCACACAGGAGTTAATAATTTAATCACAATAGTGAATATGACAAAAAATGATAAAATGAACATGACACCCATTCGGACGATTTCTGCAGAGATCGGCTGTGATTCTATTCTTAGCTGGAACCACACGGTCTTGCCAGTAAGAAAGCCTGGAAATGTGACTTTATCTAGAACCAGGAGCGTTCAGTTGAGTACAAATTGTTACTTTGTGAAGACAGCCTTACTGTTCTAATGCCGATGATGGTAACATAAATGTTTCGTTTTGCCGGTCATTAAATAAAACGTCATCAAACTTAAAAAACGTATTTTGTAATTATTACTATTTTGTTTTAAAACGAAATTACCCAACACCCTTACAACTAGACTATGGCAGTCAATGTGATGGATCAACCACACAACATCGTTTAAGTGAAAAGGTGAATTTATTCGAGTATCTTGAAGAAAATGTGCCAAACATTGTTCATGCCTATGTCTTTTCTTTATAGATGATAACGGAGAATCAAATTTTCTTTTTGATGCTCTTAGTGACATTGCACTAGGTGAGAGTGAAATAAATTTCCGCTTCTGCGGTTGTGACCGCTTATTTAAGGAAATGGCTTATTTTTTACTGTAAGGCATTTTACCGGGAAAGGAAAAATCATAATAAAGGACACACAATGCTGATTTTTTATTCAATGAAGCACTTTAACAGTTTTAGTTTCACAAATACACAGTCTGGTTTTTTAACGTAAATATGTAACTGACAATAGCTTTATTTGTATTTTTTCTACTGGGAACGCATCCATTCATTATGGCATACAGTTGAAGAAAACCCTCAGATATTGTCGTACACATATGATTTTCAAAACGTGGAGGTCTTAAACGGACGAATCAAGCGTAATTTGGAAATACTGGTGAAATACTGGTGTGACATCATAGAAACAAGAGGCCCAAGAGGGCCTGAGGATGCTCTTCTGACTCATAGTGGCCATAGCACTTTTTGAAATTCTACTATGCAGTAGAAACATCGGCCATCTTGAATTTTAGATTGAAAAAATAAATCTGTTGTATAGTCTCCTATGCAATAGAAACATCCATGTGAAGTTTCAGTTTAATTGGCCTAGTAGTTTCAGAATAAATGGAAGAAAAAGAAAATCTTCTGTTTTCCCATAGTATCCCTATGTAAAATTCTAAGTCCCCTTACAGGGCCCCTATATATTTTAGCCCCTAAATTCTTATCTGCAATCAAACCCCTACACTTAGGGATAATTTATATCAAATATGTACAAATCTGACATACCGGTTCTTAAGAAAACAATTTTAATAATTCCCAATTTGTACTTTTTGGGGCCCCTCCTGACCCCTTAAGACATAGGAACCCAGTCATTTTTACAAATCTTAACCTCTTTCACCTAACAATGCTTTAGTGAAAATATAGGCAAAATCATTTCCATTTAAAAAAAAAATAATAAAAAAATTATATTGACATGTGTAAACTCTCAGAGCAGGGTCATTTTTAACCCTAGGGACACCATTTGAACAAATCGAACAGAACTATAGTTGGTCCTCATTACTACATAAACATTTTGAAAATCTGTTGGGCCGTTCATGAGAAGAAAATTTTTTAAGTTTTGGACTATTTTTAGTAATGGCGACCATCTTGAATTTCAGATTGAAAAAGAAAATCTTCGGTATAGTCAGCTATGCAATAGAAACACCATGTGAAGTTTTAGTTTAACTGGCCAAGTGGTTTCAGAATAAATGAAAGAAAAAGAGAATTTTCTGTTTTCCCATTGTATCACTATGTAAAATTCTAAGTCCCCTTACAGGGCCCCTATATATTTTAGCCCCTAAATTCTTATCTGCAATCAAATCCCTACACATAGGGATAATTTATGCAAAATATGAACAAATATGACATACCGGTTCTTAAGAAAACAAATTTAGTAATTCCCAATTTGTTCCCTTTTGGGGCCCCTCCTGACCACTTAAGACAGTGGAACCCATTCATTTTTACAAATCTGAACCTCCTTCACCAAACAATGCTTCTGTGAAGATAAGGGCAAAATCATTTCCATTTTTAAAAAAAAAAAAAAAAAATTATAATGACATGTCCCCTAATTGAACCCTTGGGGCAGGGTCATATTTAACCCTAGGGACACCATTTGAACAAATCCAACAAAACTATAGTTGGTCATCATTACTACATAAACATTTTGAAAATCTGTTGGGCCGTTCATGAGAAGAAGATATTTTAAGTTTTGGACTATTTTTAGTAACAGCGGCCATCTTGAATATCAGATCGAAAAAAAAAATCTTCGATATAGTCTCCTATGCAATAGAAACACCCATGTGAATGTTCAGTTTAACTGGCCTAGTGGTTTTGGAACAGATGAAAGAAAAAGAGAATTTTTTGTTTTCCCACAGTATCCCTATGTAAAATTCTAAGTCCCCTTACAGGGCCCATATAAATATTAGCCCCTAAATTCTTATCTGCAATTAAACCCATACACATAGAGATAATTTATGCATAATATGAACAAATGTGACATAGCGGTTCTTAAAAAACGAATTTAGTAATTCCAAATTTGTACCCTTTTGGGGCCCCTCCTGACCCCTTAAGACAGTGGAACCCAGTCATTTTTACAAATCTGAACCTCCTTCACCAAACAATGCTTCTGTGAAGATATAGGCAAAATCATTTCCATTTTAAAAAAAAAAAATAAAAAAATATTATAATGACATGTGTCCCCTAATTGAACCCTCGGGGCAGGTTCATATTTAACCCTATGGACACCATTTGAACAAATCTAACAATACTATAGTTGGTCATCATTACTACATAAACATTTTGAAAATCTGTTGGGCCGTTCATGAGTAGAAGATTTTTTAAGTTTTGGACTATTTTTAGTAACGGTGGCCATATTGAATTTCAGATCGAAAAAAAAAATCTTCTGTATAGTCTCCTATGCAATAGAAACACCCATGTGAAGTTTCAGTTTAATTGGCCTAGTGGTTTCAGAGAAAGTGCTGCTAACAGACGACAGACAACGCGCCATCGCATAAGCACTTCTGGATTTTGGCCAGTAGAGCTAAAAACAACAAAAGGAGGTGCCATTTAGAGAATATGGATTTCGGTACAAGTAAACACTCTCAGTTTTCTGGAATTGCGTCTTTTGTGGTGAAAACATAAAAGTTTTGGTGCGGGTGGGATTTGAACCTACGGCCTTAGCAGTGAGTGGTAAGGGATCTTGAGATGGCACCTTAGACCATTCAGCCATGGAGGATTCATTTTTAAGCGTCAAACAAATCAGATCTTCTTCTAGAATAGCTTGCATGAAAAATCATTCAGAATTTACTAAACAAGTAAGAAATGACCAAATTAAATATCTTTAAAATGGAAAAAATATATATATTAATGAATTTTGACCAACTTGAGAAATATGAATACGGTAAAAATATTTAACTAATAGCATATGGATTAAAAGAATTACTAACAGTCATTCAGATGGGACTTTAAACAGAGGGCCTGTGTGATGGTGCAATATTATACCGAGCATGTTAAAGAACCAGAAGAAACTTACAATGGGTTTCTATTTGTATTCTGCACTTTCCCCCACAAACCTAAAAAGAATAACACTCTTCTTGGGCATTGTCCATGTGGGAAACCGGTGGAGGTGTAAAATAGTCTTATATACCACAAAAGAATTTGAAAGGGTTTGTGGGTTGGGGAGAAATTATACCTGGTACAAAAATGTGTAAACCAACTAAACTGGTGGCTGCTAGTGGCAAATATTAAAACAGACGAATTAAAAAAAAAAAAAAAAAAAATTGCTTTAGTTTTCCATGATACATATAAACATAGATAAGTTACTGCAGGTACTTGTCTAAATTACATATCATTATGACACATTTGGCATTTTCAAAATTTTGCAAATACAACTCCCCATTAGTATCAACATTTTTGTTTTCATTAAAAAGGACTTGATCAAATCTTTGCAATTGTATTCTTTAAAAAAAAGAAATGAAGAAATTCTACGATGTGTTTGTGATCATTTCTCCCTTTTCTTGAAATCAACAAATAAAGAAATTTCCTAAAATTGCATACTGTAATCTTTCTACATAAATTTTATGCCAACTTTCATCATATTAATTAGAAGTTAATATGGCTTTAATTTATTTTCGGACTTAAACAGAAGGATAGGAAACTAATGTTTATAAATAAAATAGCATGCGAAGAATTAGTAATTTGGCAAATTAATCATTCAAATTTCACAGGCAACTGATTTTTTTTAACTAAAGTGTAAGGTGTATGTAATGTTTTAAACACGCAAAATGATCTTGAATTTAAAATATTGCAGTTTGAAGTAAAATTTTATATACTTTCCTTGATTTTTTAGTTCCAGACTGCCAGTAACACATTTTGTAATCATAATTACTTCCACAATTCTAAACTCACTTTGAAGGGAAAGGTCTCATTTAGTAGAGAATTACATTGTGCAAAGAAAGAATTTTAATTTGTATATTTGAGATGAATGAAGGTTAGGATATTTGAAAACCAGATTTTGCAAGGTTTTGCATGAAATTTTAATCACTTGCTCTATATAAGTTCATAAAAAAGCCAAATAAAAAAAATATATAAAAAAAAAAAAAAACACATAAAAACACATTTATATTATGATAAATATGACCAAGGAATTATATGGAGAAGGAAAGGCAACTGATTGAGATTTTGTGAATGCTCATATTCATACAAAAATCTCACAATATCTCGTTTTCAATTATCTTAACTTCCATTCATCTCAGAAACACAATCCAAAATTCTTACACTGCAGAATGAAATTCTCATCAAAACAATACCATTCCAATTAATTTGTTGAAGAACTTTTGATTACAAAATTTGTATACTGCAGCTAAAATATCAACAAATTATGAGAAATTTTCCTACAAACCTCTTCAATATCTTTAATTCAAAATCATTTTGCTTGATGGAAACATGTTTAAACATCTAAGATTACATACAACTTACAGTTTATGCACAAGAAATCAGTTGCCTGTTCTGTACAACTCCTGGTTATGACTTAATTGTCTGGAATATTAATTTTAAGTTTCATTTTACAGAAATGAAGTTAACAACATGCACACTTGGTAAATATATTCAATACAGTCTGGTTAGAAAAATAGAGACACCCAAAAAGATGGGTAAAGATAAATAATAATTACTTTTGGTGTACAGGCATAGTATCCCTTGTATATCTAATACCCCGATATACCTATTACCATGAATGCCCGTATATTAACAATCTGGGAAGACCTGCGCCAAGCTCCAACTTCCGTTAGCGTCGGCATTTGTTTGCATTTCTTATCGGCAACTGTTTTTTTTACTCAGCACACTAAAGTAACCTTATTACTGTTTAGTATTGATGCCATTCTTTATATGGTTGAACATTTTTTAGACTTGCAGTATTAGGTATGACCAGTATACCACCATTGGAAAAAGGAAGTGCTTCCTTGGGGTAGGCGCATAATGGTGTTATAAATAATCCTCGTTTTTCTTCTATAAAAATGCATTTTCCTTATTTTAATGCTTATCTTTTTATTTGAATGGCATTATGGATGTATTTTGACAGCATTGTCATGTTTGAATTGTAAATTTAGAAAAAAAATTGATGCTTGGTAATTGGGGTATGAATGCATGATTTTGGAAGTCTACTTTGACTCCGTGAACAGTGTACACACTGAACAGAAAAATTCTCTTATATGACAAATGTCACCTACTTTTCTCATCATATTTTTGTAGTGCAGAGGTTGACAAACAGTTAAATGTATGTTTAATTTCGGTCTCTCTATAAATGACAAGCCTTAATATAGAATAAAGAACAAAAGTCAATGGTGGGTTTACACCTACAGTACGTGTCAATATGTCAGTCAATACAGTCTGGTCAGAGAAATATACTCAACAATGATGGGTAAAGATAAATAATAATTACCTTTGGTGTATGGGTTTGTGTGTGAAAAGACAAGATAATAATACTCCCGAATTGGCAAACGTGACAAATTACAGCTCGGACAAATAGGCCAAGGTTATTTAGAGTTTAAGTACGGTCCTTCACTGTCAGAAATGAAGGAAATGTTTACATTAACACCGGTTAGAGACGGGTTAACTATCTAAGTTTATGGGCTTATTTTGTAACAGAATTATATTAGATACAGTCTATTTGACATCCATTCGGTATAGTTCTATATCTTTCGTCAGAGTTGACACCATTTTTCACAATCACAAGATAAATCATAACAAAAGTTTCGAAATACGAACTTGTTGATTGTCATTGATACAGTAAATAATTCTGCTAGTAAGTAAATGTTTTAAAAACTATTTAATTGTTATATTTAACCATTAACCGCTTTCAATCACTGTCGTCATTTTGACAGTAGATTCCTATTGTTTACACAATCGTATGTCCTGCAACTAATAATACCAGCTAAATATTTTTGATAAAATAAAACACTGATTCCATATATTTTTTAATATGAAATTCAAACACAAAGTATAAGAAGAGCATCAAGTGTATGGGTCAAGATATTTGTCTTGTTAGAAATGCCTGCATTGCAGATGATCAAGACTGGCCTCCCAAACTGTCAAGTGGGTCATGGTGCCAGACCACTTCAGAATTAGGCCTGTGTGTCATGATACATATTGCCTGGGAAAATGAAAGGTGATGCATATTACAATATTTAAGTAATGCAATGTACATCATAGTACTGACTTTTTAACTGTAAAGTTAGATATGGCACAAAATGTGCAACTCTGCACAAGCAAGACCACTGGTAACCTACTATTTGCCTTTTACCAAAAGCTACCAAAGACTTATAACCTTGTTTACCAAAGTCATATTGTAGGTTACAAATGCATACATGTGATCTAACCACTGGTAGGTAAAATCTACTGCTTTTTAAACCCTATTACCACTCGATCGTTTTAGGTGTAAAATCTACCGCTTTGAAATATCTGCAAAATATGCTTATACAAAAAACATTAATTTAGTCTACAGCTGTAGATATTACTATCTCCCTTGTCCCAATCAACAATTAATTCACAAAGTAATTATTGGGTAAGTCGGCACCAAGATGTATTTTTCTCAGGCCACAACAGTAGAGTACCACTTTATCTAAAAATAGCAGGTTCCCCAAATGTATAAAAATAGATAATTTAGGAGTCTGGTACCCTGACCCATAAAGGAAGTACTTACATTATTATCTCATACATGTGATATTTTCAGGACCCCAGCTGTGAGTTTAGTGGTTATTTACTGTGTCTGTCTATAACTGTGAGGTTTTTAACCAGGTTTATAAAGTTGAAAACATGGTTATTAGATTGGCTGATGGGCAGTGTCAAGTTTTTCATTTCCATTCAATAATGTGTGTACCTCTATAAAATCTAGGCCAAGTTAGATAACCAGCCAATACGGACCATTATTTTCAGAGTTATGGTCCTTAAATTAGTAAAAAATGCTTAAATTGCCCGTTTCCGCTCAATAACTAGGATTTTCTTTATCAGAACTGAAGCAATTTTACACAAAGTGTAAATCTCTACAAAATCTAGAACAAGTTCAATAACCAGCCAATTAAGAGTATTATCTTTAGAGTTATGGCCGTTTAATACGTCAGAAATGCTAAAATTTACCGTTTCTGCTCAATAACTAGAGTATTCTTTATCAGAACTGAAGCAAACTTACACAAAGTGAGAATCTCTATAAAAATCTAGGCCAGGTTCTACAACCTGCCAATTCAGACTATTATCTTTAGAATTATGGTCCTTTATTAGTCAAAAATGCTAAAATTTACCATTTCTGCTCAATAACTACAGTATTCTTTATCTGAACTGAAGCCTACTTACACAAAGTATAAAATCTGAGCCAAGTACGATAACCAGCCAACTCTGACCATTATCTTCATAGTTAAAATTATATGGCCCTTTAATTAGTCAAAAATGCTAAAATTGATTGTTTTCGCAACCAAACTTATACAATTTTTCTTGGGGTAAAGAAAATAATAATCTTTTTTTTGTTGTTATTTTCATGAAGATACTAAACAAGTTTGGATTGATGTATTGATATATAAAATTAAGTCTGTGTATAATTAAGTAACTTACAACATCTAACAGGAAAACAGGAAAAGAAGTTTCAAAATCAAATATTTTCTTTATTTATATCATACGTAACTTTATTTTCATGATTTATGTCATTTTTCTACCAACATACTTGTTTGAAAACCCGTTCTTTTTTGTTTGTTAGTTTTTATCAAGGACTTGTATAGAAGGATAGGAAACTTGCAAGGTCTCGTTTTGTAGAGATTTCAAATGTGCAAAAAAATAATTTTAATATATATTTCTGATATGAATGGATGTTGGAATATTTGAGAATGAGATTTTGCTAGATTTTGCATAATACACAAGTGTTCATTACATCTTAATCAGTTGCTTTTCCTTCTCTATATAAGTTCTTATTTTTGGAAAGCGAGCAAAGCTCTGACTTCCATAGCTGTCGTGCAGCCCTAGCAATCTGGTATACAAACTACGTATGGCAGGAACCGCCATATTCATCCTACTGATAAATTAGTTCACAAGTTTCAAAACGTATTTACCGTAGCAGAGAACGTATTATACAACAAAAGATTCAATTTTTTTATTTATTGCTGATATTTTTCTTTACAAAAGTTCAAAAATACAATACGGGAAGCATACAATTTCCATGGAAATGCGGAAGAATACACTAATCTCATTAAAAAAGTGACAATTTTCATTCATAAAAAAATTGTTTTACGCATTTACTACTATGCATAGTGGCGTCATCTGGTGGGGGGATATAATCTTAAACACCATTCGACATGTAATCATTAATGGGTGAAATATTGGCATGTTTTCATTATAATAAGTCTTAGTTTGAGTAAATAGTGATTGTTAGGGTAATTTTTTTCACTACGGATTGTCCTTTTTTAATTTTGGTAGTGAAAATAATGAAATTAGGTTTGGGGCTACATTTGTTGTTTATAGAAAAACGCGCCAATCTGTCATCTTATGCAAGCAGTGTTTTGATGAACATATTTAATGGTTAATTAGGTTATCCGATCGTTATGTTTGTTGTGTTCCTGTTTTGTATTTTTTAGATTGATTAAATCTATGTTACACAACACCGTTTAAATTGATTATTTAACTATATTGTTAATTGAAGGCTATATGAGAATCGAACATAACTCAAGTCAATATACACGTAAATCTATAAGTATGTCATGTTTGTTTTGGTCCAGACAAAGAGTTATTGGTATGTGTCATAATATTCTCGGACAATCAGGAACATTTTGTGCTTAATGCATTTTGTTATCCATAAATCATAACTATTGAACTGGAGATTAAAATTAACTGGAGTTGTACATCACTACTCAATTCTTTCGATTTTAGAGCCATTTTTCTAACAATAACAAATTTACATGTAAACACTGCAGACGGCAAAAACAGTGTGAATTACGTCAACAAGTGATGCTAAACTCTCCATTGACTTATTTCACTATAAACTATATGCACCTATTTATAGCGCACAGTATAATTTAAACAAGTACACACTCCCTGGTTTAGCAGGTGGCAAATAATTATGTCCCTTGACTTTAGCACAAAATATATGATTGCCAGACATGGAAAAACAAAATCTGGAGTTGAAGTTAAAACATAATATTTATCTGGAGCTGAATCGTTGAAATTCTTGCTTGAGGCGTTGGACAAGTTAAGAATTCAGATTGACCCATTTTAATTGTATATTTGTGTTTTTTTAAGGATTTAACATTTTTTTAAATAAACAAGTATTTATTCATTGTTGGTGGTTGTTTGCACATTATTTAAGGCACTTTAAAGTGGTACATTCTTTTTTTTTTTATGAAGTAATGGGGATAGATATTGAGCAGTGGAGATGTAAAATTGGTAGTTTTTCTGGGAAGCATGTGTCGATCATACTCTATCAAAAAGTCAAACTTCAGAATATGAAGGTTTGTTTGTGAAGCTTTCATGTAGGTTGTTCATGTTGATAACTTTTATGTGGAGATGTGGAAAGGAATCCTTGACCACCACTTTACCAGTTTACAAAATGTTCTGAAATGGATATTTTCACCAGGGTCATCAAATATTCAGTCAATTTTCACAGGGAAGACAGTGTGTACCATGAAAAAAATGCATTATTAAAACCGTTTGATAGCTACTGTTGGAAAAGTATTGATATGGATTTATACAGATACACAAAAGAAATATTAAACACACCACATTCTTTTCTAAATCCCAATGATTTGCCTTTTAACCCTTTACTCCATAGATACGCTTTTTCCCGCACCAATCACAGAAGGCCTTTAAAAACAGTGCAGGAAGAGTTCTGATTGCTTGTAAGAACAATCTGAACACTTCCTGCACTGTTTTCCACTCTGTCAGTTAATTTTAACATAATTCACCTAATATTTCAAAAGCCTTCTATATTAGAGGTGTCCAAAGGTGTCTTTATTAGAGGTGTCCAAAGGCGTCTATATGAAGTAAAGGGCTAACATGTCAGAAATCTAAGTTTTCCAATTTTCCGAACCTACATTTTCGAGTTAACACAAGCAGCCAGTCTTCCCTCAGGACTTTCATGCCTTTGATTATTAACTAGTTTTTATGTTTCACCAAGAACGGAATTGCGATACATTGATACAAATGTCAGATATTGTGCATCGCAATTCCAATACTGATTCGTAGGTCTAAAGAATGCATTGCATCGCGAAAATGTTTGCCCAATCTTTTTTATTTTTTTTTATTATTAAAAAAACATCAAAAGTTTTAAAAATAAAAATAAAAAGTAAAATCCTCCCTCCCTCCCTGTTTCTAAGAAAATTTTGGATGATAATCTAGCAATTAATTTATAATGGCCTTATGCACTCTATTACTCCAGTATTTTCATTTAATCTTCTCCTAAACTTATTCAGTAGTTATAAAACCAAAATATCTTGAACCAGTTTATGAACTGACCAAATTGGGTAATGAATAATATAATTATGACCCTTAAATCGCCCAGCATTGCGTTAATTGACATGGTGCACTATTCATAATCGATCCTCATCAGACTTGCGCTATATATCTGCATGTAATCATATAACTATACCATCATGGGCAAGTTCTTAAAGTGGCCAAATTGATTATTAATGTAGGAGTTATGGCCCTTGAATCATCAATAATTGAGTGATTTGATGTTCGGTGTAGTCTAGTTGTGGCATTTTTCATTTGATCCTTGGAAAACTTACCAGTCAGTTACAAAAACATAATTTCTGAGACAAGTTTTTGAACTGGTTAAATCAGCTTAATGTTCAGAGATGTGGCCCGCAGATTAAAAAAAAATTGCATTATTTGACCATGTGTTCACTGTAACACCTGCACTTTTTATTTTGATTTTCACGAAATTTACAAAGTACTTAGCTATATCCATAATATCTCTGAATAGTTTTTGTAATGTTGGGAGTTATAGCTCTTGAATCATCAAATATTACCTTATTTGACCTTTTGTGCACTCTAGCATAAGCAGATTTTATTTGTGTCACACAAGGCCATCCTTAAAAAATATATTGTTTGCCGTGCTCCTACCTACTCACTCAAAATTGAAGCTACCCAAACATATTATTTACTTTCAAAGCATTTTAATGGCCCAGTGTTTATATAACAATTATGTATCTAAGACAAGTTTTTAATTTTTGACTTTGAGTGCTCTCTAGCACTCACATTTTTTGTATAATCGTGTAAATTCATATAAACTTACACAGTTAAAGGTTATATAATTAAAATACTTTGGACAAAGCCAGAGTCCCGTGTTCAAATTCATCAGATGGTGACCTCTCAAAAACAGAAGTGAGGTCACAGTGAGTATCATCTTGATTCGTCAAAAAACATGGCGGCCAGGGGGTGGGGTTAGTTTACTATATAAGCTATAGTAAAAACTTCAAAAATCTTCTTGTCAGAAACTACTGGCTCGATTTTAAAATAATTTCACAGAAATGTTCCTTGGGTGACCAACTACCAAGTTTGTTGAATCAATCCATCTTCATTGTCAAAAAACATGACGGCCAGGGGTAGGGGTTAGTTTACTATATAAGCTATAGTAAAAACTTAAAAAATCTTCTTGTCAGAAACTACTGACTCGATTTTAAAATAATTTCACAGAAATGTTCCTTGGGTGACCCTCTACCAAGTTTGTTCAAATTATTTTGAGTGTTTACACCTAGGGGTCTCTTGTTTTTGCAATTTGAACAGATATTGATGTTTGATCTGTTCCATGTATTAACAATAAAGCTGTATTTGTTGTCAATACTCTGTAGTCATGTATTGATTCATCTTCCACCTCACTACTACATACAACAGGACACGATTTTCCAATGTCGGAGAACCAAATACAGGCAGGCAGACTCCCATATTTATAACCTCACTGTCATAATGTGTATTGGAATTTTTGCCAAGTTTCCACGTCCATTAGAGCAGGCTTTGAAAGTATTTTGAAATATGGTTGAAGTCGTATAAAATGGATTTAAATTGAGGGATGCCAAAGAGTGGTGAGTTTTGTACATATTGGTGTTATAAATACATGACGTTGAAGGTTTTTTATAAAACAAAATACGTGGTTATTCGACTCTTAACCCTTTACTTCATATAGACGCCTTTGGACACCTCTAATATTGAAAGCATTAATTCACCACATATCAGCAATGGGTGAATTATATTAACTGACAGAGTGGAAAACAGTGCAGGAAGTGTTCAGATTTCTTGTTACGATCAATCTGAACTCTTCCTGCACTGTTTTCAATGACCTTCTGTGATTGGTGCAGGAAAATGCATATCTATGGAGTAAAGGGTTAACATAACTGTAAGTGCAGTGTATTATAAGGAATGTTGGCTGCCCAGATAGAGGGATTTGGTGCGATACCTGGGGTTGACAGTTAGATCAGATTAGAATACCTTTGACTGCATGCTTACAAGCATGTTTAAAGGTGTGTGAGAGATGTTTCATGTTTCATGACCCCCTCATGAACACAAGGATCAGTGAAACCGAGTCTTCTCTTTTGTGTTCAATGCTTCCAGGGGATATGCAAGGATATGAATAGTTTATCTGGAACAGACCAAATGACATACAACAGTTTTTACCAAAGATCCGGCCCGGAGCATATGAGTAGCCTGATTTCTCTCAGTTTTAGAAAGACTGGTATCACTAAATAAAAGTGTTTTTTAAAAGTTATTTAAGTTTTATTATCCATGCTAAGCAACGAATGATTAATTGTCAGTGTAAAACCTGTAAGTGAAAAACTGGATGTTCTGCACGTGCAAAGTAAGGAAAATGTTTTTTGTGCTTGGACACATGAATATTTCAAAAACTTTGGGAAAAAAATGAATTGTGATTATCCGCAATTAAATCCTGATATATAGCCATCTGTGTATAACTCGTTTCTGAACATGTATGTTAATAAAACAGGTATTCAAACATGTAAAGTTTTTAAGTGAAAATTCATCAAAAAAATGTTTTATTAAAATGTATATTGAGAAGTATCCTTCATGGCCTTGTTGCCCTAGATGCAATCTCAAGATCACTTGCCTGTCACCGCTGAGGTGGTTTTACGTGGTACTAGTTCGCTCGGTAAAAAACAATTATGTGAGAAAGTTTGCCAGCTATTTGTGGAAGGATAGTGGTTACATGTATATATCATTATTTGGTCTTCCTTTACCAGCAAAAAAATATAACCCAAAATGTGTTGAAAATGACATTAAATTCCCATTCAAAAATTTATATTGGACTGGGTCTGAAAATTTATTGATAGCCTTCTAACAGAGTTTTGTCTGACAAGCTATTATTCAGATACAACTATTGACACAGTCACTGAGACCATGCAGTGTCAGTTTTCAAATTATTCAGTGAATTCTTAGTGCATGAGTACTGATTTAAGCAAGGGTATACATATATATGCAATTTTGGGAGGGTGTCTTTGATCATTTTAAAGTGAATTTATCACCGTTTTTCAAACTTTTAAAATTGACTAAAATATTTTTTTCAAATATATCATGACTATATTATTGACTCGCTGACCCCATATTGCCAAAAAATATATATTTAAACCTGTCAAAATAATATATTAAAAAGGGTTTACCTAACCTGGGCTATGCCCCTAGGTTAGACTAAAATAGATTTCCCACTTAAAAGTACAACATATTTTGTGACTTATTGAATGAGTCATGTGGAGAGGGTTGTGCAACACAAAATCTGAATAAGCAAACACATTTTCAGTTGAAATATAATGCATTATAAAAACGTATAGGAGTTCAGGGGGGAGGGGGCATACGCCAGTTTTTTTCAAAGAGTAGATCTGCCATTGATACAGGTTTACACATAGTAAAATTTGTTTCATCTTAGGAAGAGTCCGAATGACATCAAGCAGTCGTTAAGTGCTGTCTATTTTTAGTATGAGGATTTCGTTTCAAGTTTACCACTCTAATTTAAATATCGACATTGTTACATTTTTGTGGATTTGCCATACCAAATCATCCAGATTTTATTTATTAATGATAATGAGATGCTTTTTTATCCATTTTTATAATAATTTTATTTTTTTAAGACATTTCTAGCATGATTTCCTGATATATTCCCTTTAAGGGGATTGTGCCAGTTTTCCCCCAAGATGAAAACTAGAACTATTGATTTGCATTGTTGGGTTCAGGTTTTGAGGGCTTTTTGCAAAACCAGTCTACCTCAGTATACACAATGTTAGGTATATGGACTAGTTTTGCAGTGAGCCCTCAATGTTTGTTTCACCTCCAATTGAACACTCTATAACTTCTCTTTCTTATACACAATACAGCAATAAATTAGTACAAGGGAAAACATCAACCTTAATTAATCTCCATTCGCTGGCAGCACAATGTCAGAGTAGATGGTGTTTTCTGCCCAGTCTCCATTTGGCATGATTGATTGATCTGCCATCAATAAATATGGTACATTTCATAGGGATATCCAGGATTTTCAGCCAGAAGTGGTCCAGTGGTTGAATGCTGATTCAAGATTGCAGATTTTGGTCAAAAATCTCAATACATTGTGCTTACATAGGGTTGCAATTAGATTGACATGTTTTTCACCATATGCAGTTTTTCGCTGAAAATGTGTAATTCTGTTTAAAGGGAATATATCAGGATTTTTTCAGTTTGGCTAAAATAATATTTTTGCAAAATACCATGCCTATATATATATACTTACTGAACCCTTACTGCCAAAAAGATACGTGTATCTATTTAAACATGCCAAAATAATATTTTGAAAAGGGCTATCCTAACTTGGGCTAGCACCTAGGTTAGACTAAAATAGATTTCCCACTTAAAATTGCAACATATTTTGTGACGTATTAAATTAATCCCATGATTTCAGTTTGATCTATTATACAGGTTTTCACAGAGTGTTTCATCTTATAAAGAGTCTGTGTGACGATGCAAAGGTCGTCAAACAGTATTTAAGTGCTGTCTTGCTGTCTATTTTTATGCCCCCCCCCCTAATTTTTGAGGTCGCATATAGTAATCGCAGCGTCCCTCCGTCCATCCTTCCGTCCGGTATTTTGTGTCCAGCCTGTATCTTTGTCATGCATAGATGGATTTTAATGATACTTGCTACAAATGATCACTATAACATAACTATGTGTCGCAATTAAGACCCACACCTATACCTCAAAGGTCAAGGTCACAATTTGAGTTTGTTTGACAACACCTCAAGTCTGTGTGAGATTTGGTGTCCGGCCTGCGACTTTGTCATGCATTGATGGATTTTATAAATACTTGCTACAAATGATCAACATAACATGACAACATGTCTCAAGTAAGACCCACACCTGTACCTCAAAGGTCAAGGTCACAATTTGAGTTTGTTTGACAACACTTTGAGTCTGTGTGGGATTTCGTGTCCGACCTGTAACTTTGTCATGCATAGATGGATTTAATAAATACTTGCTACAAATGATCAAAATAACATGACGACATGTTGCAGGTAAGAACCATTACCATACCTCAAAGGTCACGGTCACACTTTGAGTTTGTTTTGACAACACTTTCAGTCTGTTTGAGATTTTGTGTCTGGCCTGTAACTTTGTTGTGCATAGATGGATTTTGTTAATACAAATGATCAACATAACATGACGATGTGTCGCACGTTACACCCAGAACCCTACTTCAAAGGTCAAGGTCACAAATGTACTTTGTTTGATGACACTTTTAGTCTGATTGAGATTCCGTGTCTGGTCTGTAACTTTGTCACCTATGGATAAATTTCGAAAAAAACTTGCCTCAATTCACCAGCATGACATGACAACATGTCACATGAAAGACCCAAATGTGTACCTCAAAGGTCAAGGTCACACTTTGAGTTTGTTTGACAGCACTTTCAGTCTTTGTGAGATTTCATGTCCAGCCAGTAACTTTGTCGTGCATAGATGGATTTTAAAAATACTTCCTGCAAATGATCGACATAACATGACGATATGTTGCAATTAATACCCAGACTCCCACTTCAAAGGTCAAGGTCACAATTAAACTTAATTTTATGACGCTTTCAGTCTAATTGAGATTCTGTGTCCGGTCTGTAACTTTGTCACCTATGGATAAATTTTAAAAATACTTGGCTCAATTCATAAGCATGACATGACATGTCACGCCTAAGACCCACATGCATACCTCAATGGTCAAGGTTACACTTTGAGTTTGTTTGACAACACTTTGAGTCTGTGTGAGATTTCATGTCCGACCAGTTACTTTGTCATGCATAGATGGATTTTTTAAATACTTGCTACAAATGATCAACATAACATGACGATGTGTTGCACTTAATACCCAGACTCCCACTTTAAAGGTCAAGGTCACAATTTAACTTTGTTTCAGTAATTTTGACATTTCTTGTCTGGTCTGTAACTGTCATCTATGGATAAATTTTAAAAAACTTGGCTCAGTTGATCAACATGACATAATTAAGTGTCGCATGTAAGACTCAGAACCTTTCCTCAGAGGTCAAGGTCACACTTTCAATTTGTTTGATATTGTGTGTCTGGTCTGTGACTTTGTCTTAAACTTGGCTAAATTTATCAAGATGACATGACAACGTGTCATAAGTAAGACCAAGACCCGTACCTCAAATGTCAAGGTCACACTTTTAGTATGTATGACAACACTTTGAATCTGTTTGAGATTTCAAGTCCGTCCTTTAACTTTATCATACATGGATGGATTTCAAAAACACTTGGCTCAATTTATCAATTGATCAACAATTGATCTGTAACTTTGTCTTCCATTTAGGGATTTTAAAATAGCTTGACACAAGTGATCAGCATGTCCTGATGATGTTACACCTGCATTTAACTGTTGAATTATACACAGACCATTACATCAGATGTCAAGGTCAAGGTCACACTTTAATGTAAAAAAAAAACCACAGTGAAATCGCATGAAACATTAGTCCATTACTCTTGATATTCATTGGATACATCGCTACCTATTATAGCATATATCGTTATTTTTCATCGACTATTTGGGGGGCATGCGACACTTACCAGTGACATTTCTTGTTAAAATAGGGATTTTGTTTACCAATCCAATTTACATATTGATTTTTGTCACGTTTTTGTTGATTTGACATATTAAACTTTTCGGTTTATATTTATTAATATTAATGAGATGTTTTTTTATCCATTTTATTGTTTAAGACATTTTTAGCACTTTATCCTGATACACTTCCTTTAATATTTCATACCTCAGTGATTTGGGGTGCAATACTTTTTATTATCTTTTTTTTTTTTTTAATATCAGTCAAAATATCAGGGGTGGAGGAGAAGATATACTTTCCCATCTAAATCCCGCCTTTGTTGAGAATATTACAAAAGTCAACAAATAACACACCTCATACTTTTTTATTTTAACTGAATTGCAAAGTAAGCTTAGCTTCAGCTGTATCCCTGGGTAGTACCAGGACTGAGTATTGTTTTGGAGAGTCGGCGGATTGAACTTTGGACTGAACCTGTGACCTCTAGCTTAAACAGCCGCCAATCTATCCTCTAAACTTCTGTTGTTTACTGCAAATGCCACTCAATATTTTAAGGATATAAATAGGGTTAAAACATAGTCAACCTCTTCAGCATGTTCAATGTCTTTTTCAGCACATTTCAGGTTATAATATTGCATAACCAGTTTTAATTGGTTGAGGAGCACCTGAGGGTGAATCTGAGTAGAACCACCGTCCTTCCGTAAGTAACTGGGAAACTTTCTCACATTAAGTTTTTGGAGAGATTCGGACTCAAACCTATGACCTTAACAGTGAGAGGTAAGTGATATTTAGATGGCACCATAGACCACTCGGCCACAGAGGACCTAATTAAGTACATAACATGACATCAATTAACACACAATATATTATTGTATTCACTTTTTTCAGAAAAGGTGTTAGCTTTGAGTTTACATGGGAGCAAAGCCTGGCAAACCCATTGTTCAATCTGCAGCAAAGACTCCTGGTAGCCATGGCAACAACTCATCTGACGAGACAGACGGAGACATGAGTTATACCAACGGCAAACGACCAAGTAAGAAAAAGATGCCGTTCTTCAGGAAACAGAGCGAGCAGGCAAAGAAGAAACTGGATCACCAGCAGTATCTGGTATTGCACGTTTAATCATATTTTATTGCCATCTTATTTACATCCATTGGGTTGGATACACAGGTTCTCACAACATCAGTTATGGACCTCCCCCTAATATATGACAAATAATTAGGAAAATATTACATAAGATATTTCATACTTGCAAAATTTTGTTAATGAAGCCATTCACATTATATGTGTGATGTATAAGTTGCGTATAATTATGATATATAAGTTGTTTAAAACTATGATATATAGTTGATATTGATGCCCCTACCTATCATTTATGGGGATGAGGAGGACATATTGTCATTGCATTCCAGTCTGAAGCCTTTGGCAGAGTTACGACCCTTTATTTAATTTAATGGTCAATCTGTCACACTCATCCACTCAGCTTAATTTGTAATTGTGAACTTTGTTAGTGAACAGTTTGTCGTGAACATAAAGAAAGTTCAAAGCATACATGGAAATTAATTGTAATTTAATTTTAAGTCCGGAAAAAAAAGAGTCAAACTTTAATGTTATATATTTCAGGCCCAGGAATGTATAGAACATTTGTTGTCTGTAATGTTAAGAATTGTATATAAATTCAGTATTGATAATCAAGCCTGAGTATATAAAACATTGTTCATGCTCAACTCAAACACAATTTCTAGAACAGGCACTTTGTCTCAACCTCAGATTTGAAAGCATTAATGCTTGTTTGAGGTCCAAAGTTAGAGATATTAACTGTCATCTTGTTACAATGAGTTAATTTGTTTTTGAGTTTTGCATGGATTGTTTTTGAGTTAAGCATGGATTCTCGAGTTGAGCATTGAGCAGAGTTTTATAACCTCGGACCTAGTAGCACTCAGATACAATTGACCTCGAGCCCCAGATACACTCAGATACAATTGACTCCAGACCCAGATACACTCAGATACAAATGACCTCGGACCCAGATACACTCAGATACAATTGACCTCGGACCCAGAAACACTCAGATACAATTGACCATTGACCCAGATACACTCAGATACAATTGACCTCGGACCCAGATACACTCAGATACAATTGACCTCGGACCCAGATACACTCAGATACAATTTACCTCTGACCCAGATACCCTCAGATACAATTGACATCGGACCCAGATACACTCAGATACAATTGACCTCGGACCCAGATACCCTCAAATACAATTGACCTCGGACCCAGATACACTCAGATACAATTGACTTCGGAGCCAGATACACTCAGATACAATTGACGTCGGACCCAGATACACTCAGATACAATTGACGTCGGACCCAGAAACACTCCGATACAATTGATCTTGGACCCAGATACACTCAGATACAGTTGACCTTGGACTCAGATACACTCAGATACATTTTACCTCAGATCCAGATACACTCAGATACAATTGACCTCAGACCCAGATACATTCAGAAACAATTGACCTCAGACCCAGATACACTCAGAAACAATTGACCTCGGACCCAGATACACTCAGATACAATTGACTTCTGACCCAGAAACACTCAGATACAATTGACTTCTGACCAAGATACACTCAGATACAATTGACCTCTGACCCAGATACACTCAGATACAGTTGACCTCGGACCCAGATGTACTCAGATAAAGTTGACCTTGGACCCAGTTACACTCATACAATTGATCCAGACCCAGAAACACTCAGATACAGTTGACTTCAGACCCAGATACATGTACACTCAGATACAGTTGACCTTGGACCCAGAAACACTCAGATACAATTGACCTCAGACCCAGGTACACTCAGATACAGTTGACATGGGACCCAGATACACTCACATACAGTTGACCTCGGACCCAGATACACTCGGATACAATTGACCTTGGACCCAGATACACTCAGAAACAATTGACCTCAGACCCAGATACACTCAGATACAATTGACTTTGGACCCAGATACACTCATATACAATTGACCTCTGACCCAGATACACTCAGATACAATTGACCTCTGACCCAGATACACTCAGATACAGTTGACTTCGGACCCAGATGCACTCAGATACAGTTGACCTTGGACCCAGTTACACTCATACAATTGACCTCGGACCCAGAAACACTCAAATACAGTTGACTTCAGACCCAGATACACTCACATACAATTGACCTCGGACCCAGATATACTCAGATACAGTTGACCTCGGACCCAGTTACACTCAGATACAGTTTACCACAGACCTAGATACACTCAGATACAGTTGACCTTGGACCCAGATACAGTTGACCTCGGACCCAGATACACTCAGATACAGTTAACCTTGGACCCAGATACACTCGGAAACAGTTGACCTCGGACCCAGATACACTCGGATACAATTGACATCGGACCCAGATACACTCAGATACAATTGACCTCGGACCCAGATACACTCAGATACAGTTGACCTCGGACCCAGATATACTCAAATACAGTTGACCTCAGACCCAGATACACTCAGATACAATTGACCTCGGACCCAGATACACTCAAATACAATTGACCTCGGACCCAGTTACACTCAGATACAATTGATCTGACATGAGAGTGACTATCGTTCCGCCCGCTGGTCATATGGTGTGTTTGTCCAAGTAAATACATTGTTATACAAACAATGTCAATCACTGATTGGATTATCCACTTGTTTAACAACCTGCATCAGGTCAGTTGGTTTGATATTGGGAAATATGAAATATATAATAAAATGTTTTTTCCCTTAACCTTTTACTTCATATAGATGCCTTTGGACACCTAATATAGAAGGCTTTTTAATTATTGGGTGAATTATGTTTATATTAACTGACAGAGTGGAAAACAGTGCAGGAAGTGTTCAGATGCTCATCACAAGCAATCTGAACTCTTCCTGCACTGTTTTCAAAGGCTTTCTGTGATTGGTGCGGTAAAATGCGTATCTATGGAGTAAAGGGTTAATTAAAAAAAAAAAAAATACAGTGTTCTTAATTAACAACTAAAAAAACCATAGCAGCTAATTACAATTACAAGCTTTAACACGTTACTTATCATCTATGATCGATCACTGGAACATCACTAGTTATTTTTGCTTGTATTTGTGTATATTTCAGGACGAAGCAGGTTTGTTAACATTTCAAGTCTAAGAGAATTAGGACCTTTATACTTTTAAATATGTAAGCATGTAATATATTGCAGGTCCAAAATAGTCAGGCCATTAATAGTTTATAATTTGTATGCATGTATATTTCAGGCCCAAGAAAATCCAGAGCCAGTGTTTGATATATCCAACTGTGAAATCCAAGAGGTAATACTTACAATTCCCTGAGCAGTTAATTAGTAAGAAATTGATTGAATTGTAAATTCTTAAAATTCTACTTTGCATGACCCATAAGATGACCTTAAATTGCAAGAAACATAAAAGAGCCTCATTTTCCAAAACGGTATCCTGCATTTACAGCTGGTTCCACATCCTGGTATGTTTACGTTATCAATAAAGGAGAAAAAAAATGTTTTTTCCTATGTTCATGTAAATAAGATGCAGAAACAAGCTTTTACCAATTTCATTTGTGTTTTTTTTTTACTAGCAAAATGCTGTACAATCTGCTTCTTTGTCTTGACCAAATTTTCTTTTTTCGGTTGGACAAGTTGGACCTTTTTTATGTACAATTCGTTCATGCAAGCTCGAAGGTGGGATGTAAAAGAAAAGTTTTTGAGTGCCTCATTTTGATTTGCTACTTATTCCACAGACCTGAAGCATGATTTAAATTCAATTTATCAACTAAGATATGTTTCTCTCCCTGGCTTACACTTGTGTAGTGTGTCAGTCGCGCTGGCTGTCAGGCGCGTCGGGGGGTGGTGGGAGGGGGGGGGGGGGGGAATTAAGGGCTTCAAATTGCAAATCAAACAAATCTTTTGAAAGCAGACCTTGTGCAACATGTGTTATGATGTTGGGGTGAACCATGCTTGCTATCATATCTTGCTTCTCTATCATTCTTTTTTCTGTATATATTATGTCACACATAAATTGTATGTTAACCCTTGACTCCATAGATACGCATTTTCCCACACAAATCACAGAAGGCCTTTGAAAATAGTGCAGGAAGAGTTCAGATTGCTCATAACGAGCAATCTGAACACTTCCTGCACTGTTTTCAACTCTGTCAGTTAATATAAACATAATTCACCCAATAATTCAAAAGCCTTCTATATTAGAGGTGTCCAAAGGCATCTATATTAGAGGCGTCCAAAGCCTTCTATATTAGAGGTGTCCAAAGGCGTATATATGAAGTAAAGGGTTAAAGCATTCTTGTCCAATACACCAAACAAACAAAACTGTTCATCACTACCGTACCACAACAAATGTAACATTTTCATGCTGTGTCTCCCTTAGAGACGCTAACTGAGTTACAATAGAAAATAACAAACACTGATAATGGATTGATTAAGGTCCTCCGTGACCAAGCTGTCAAAGGTCATCTAACAACCACTCGCTGCTGGCGATGTTGGTTCCAGTACAGATCAGTCCCAAGACTTTAATAGAGAAAGTTTTCCAGTTATTTGCAGACAGCCAGTTGTTCTACTCTGATTCATTCTGAGGTCATCCTTGGTCAATAAAATTTGATATGTCATATATAACCTGTTATATGTTAAAAAGAACATTAAACTCCATTCAGTTACACGTCTGACTATCAATCCAGGGGTTGAGTTTGAATCCCCGCCCAGCAACAGTCTCTGTGATGTTTGATATACAACATTGTGTCTCATTATCATTCGCCTCTCACCACTGATTCAAGTGCGAAAGTTATCAGTTACTTGTGGAGATGGGATGTGCTCGAGTACTGGTTAACCTTTCAGGATCCCAGGAAACAGTGGTTAGGTTAACTGAGCGTCTGTTAGCCCTCAATGGCATAAAAAGGCTAAATATTCAATCAATCAATCAAATCGGGAAAAAAAAGGAAAGAAAACTGGTACTTATGGTAGAGTGACTGCATTTTGAAGGTCTGTGGTTCAATCACTGATCTGCTTGAACATCATCATTTTAACTTTAAGCGCTCAGCTGTAAGTGAGAAATTCTGGATGGTGTCAGATTGATGTGACTTGGGGATACAGACCCATAAATGATCGAGAACTCAAAATAAACACAAATGAATTAACATATGATACACACTCTAAAAGAAGTTCAATGCATTTGGAATTGGTCTAAAATTACATTTCAAAATGAATTTTATCTTTAAAATGATTCATAAACAATACATGGCATTGAACATGACTCTGCTTTAACTATTCATAACAGTTTCATGTAGCATGTCCCATTGGTAATAAAGAATAAGCCTGCTAGACTTGAATCAATATAATAATAGCATAGTTGGGCAAAACTTTAGAATTTAGTCAATTAACACTTTTCCGCTGGGATATTTAACATTTAACATATTGTCTTTAATTTCCACAAACAGTTTTTAGCTCTGCTGGTCAAAAGCAGCTACATGGTAATTTGTCTGTCCGTCGTCCATCAACAGAGTTATAGCCCTTATATTGTTAAAAAGTACTGATTGTGTCCCTTGTAAACAATGTTTCTTCTGAATCTATCTACACCATACTTGCTTAGAATGTAAATAAGCATAAAAGCTTGGACGAGTTCTTGAAACTGCTCTATGGATTAGAAATGAGAGTAACGACCCTTGAGCTTGTTTATGGTTGTGAACACTAGCACATTCAGTTTTTATTGGATCATAACGAAACTCGCTCAAAATAATATTGACTATCATCTTGGATTAACCATATAATGATGAGCTCTTGAACCAACTATATCAGGCAAGAATGGTGCTTGATTGATTGAAAAAAGCTAATATACGCCTTGTAAAATTCCAACAAAAACTTTTTTATTTATAATTATTTGAATGCCCAAAATATTTATATGTTTGAATTTAAAAGCAATAATAGCATTGTAAATATAACCTCCATGTATTACATATATATGTGCATAAGCATATTTTTCATTTTAATACTCTTTCCATACATTATATTGTTATTATTTTATTTATTTTTATTTATTTTAGGTACCATCTGGGGTGTTTCCACTGTGCAAAGTTTTACAAAAAGAGGTTTGTATTAATTTGTAATGACATGTAGCAATTATCTTAGTTTATTATTAAACAGCCGTTGGCCATGCCTGGTTAACTCAGTTTGTAATGTATCTGATTGTCAATTCAGGAGTTGTAGCCAGGCCCGGGTAGCTCTGCTGGTAGCACATCTGGCTCAATCAAAGGGTCATGTGTTGAAATCCCTGCCTGGCCATAGTCTCTGTAATGATTGATGTAAGACACCAAATCTCGTTGTCATTTGTCTCTCACCTCTGATCAAGTTCCTTGCTTGGATTGGTCGACTCACATACTGGTTAACCTTCCAGGATCCAAGGAAATAATGGTTACATTTACTGATTGCCTGTTATGCCTTGAAAGCATAAAATGACACTAAATATTCAAACAAACAATTCAGAAGTTGTGAGTTCAAATTCTCACCCTGTCACAGTCTCTGTGGTGGCTGGTGATGAACTTTATTTCACAGGCATTAGTTTCACACCTCTAAATTTGTTGGGAAGCAGTCTGTGACTTGTAGAAATAAGGTATGTCTAGTACTTGTTTAAGCTGCCTAGTGGATCCCAGAATCAATGATTGGGTGCACTGACAGGGGCATAGCTTGGCTGAAAACAATGTATAGGCACAGGACCTGGGGAGCATACTCCTCCGAAGAAAAAAATGTAGGTGTGTTTTGACGTATATTTCATATTGTTTTAGGGGCCTGGTTATCCTTAATATTAACCTTGAATTCATTGTTTTATAACCAAATAAATGTATTGTTTAAAGGTTTGTTCACTTCTAAAAAAAGGGATAAATAAAGAAGCATAGGGGTCAGATTTTAATGCATTTTTTTTTCGCATATTATTTTTACGATTTCTCATAAAAAATGTGTAGGCACGTGCCTATAGGAAGCTCAGCCACTGACTGACCATTATTAAATTGTTGAAAAAAGGCAGAAAAAAAGTAAATAGTCATTACATAATTTTTGTTTATAAATAAACATAAATTGTCATTATTAATGGTATTATTAAAATTTGTTAAGAAATATCAAATATGACGGTAAATGGAAATACTGTCAAACTTGTGTAAGTGGTCACCTCTATTAAGCAGCCACTTGTCTTAAGCAGCCACATTTGCTTTATCCAATTTGCATGCTTTCATTGCCAATTCACCTGTATTAAGCAACAACCTGTCTTAAAAGGCCACTTTTGCCCATTCCCTTTAATGGCTGATTAAGGCAGTTTGGCTGTATTTGATAAATATAAATATGTAATGTAAATAGTACATGTATTCTGGTATAGTTGGTCAGACATAGAATAATATTCCACAGCTGTGCGTTATGGACTATATCAATTCCATGTGCTCTATGTGCACTGGAGTCATTAGGGTACATGCACGCAGTAGTGGTGCATATATTAGCTCGTCATTGTCATGACCCCGGCGGCGGCATCTGCGTCGCCTGTAGACGCCCAGGTTAAACTTTTGCGTACAAGTTTCAGATATCTATGCAACCACTCTTTGGATATGAATGAAACTTTGCATTTTTGTTAACTATCATCAACAGAACACACAGAGATAAGAACCATAACTCTGGATTGCATTTTGGCACTGTTATGGCCCTTTTTGGACTTAGACACCCAGAGGCGAGCTTTGTTGGTCTTCTGACAACTCTTGTTATGTCTTGATATCAGGGTAACCTTACTGTTACTGCTATGGCTCAGTGGTATAATCAACTACTTCTAATGTTATTGTTGTTGTGTTTTATTAATATACGTGATCATTTAACATTGTGTCCCATTTTCTGTGAAATTGTTCCATGTATGTCAGAAGTAATAAAAACAAAAACAAGTATGAGTTAGAAAAGATGTTTATTATATCATGGAAAAGGGAGTGATTGATTGATTGAGTGATTGATTGATTGATTGATTGATTGATTGAATATTTTGTGTCATTTTTATGCCATCAGGGGCTAACAGAAGATCAGTTAACCTAATCACTATTTCCTGGGATTAACCAGTACTCGAGCACACCCCATCTCCGCAAGTAAGAAAAAGAGAGAGAGAAAAATCTATAGTGACAGAATGAAGAGGAAAAAAGAAGAGAAATAGAGAAAGAGTTGTAGCATAACATATAGACTATATATAGTTATTATAATAGTTCTCCAAACTAAACTACAGTGTTATTTCATGATTTTGTCTATTACAGGTACTACTGCTGAATGACAATTGGTTGGTTTCCCTCCCACATGGCGGGATGGCTGACTTGACATCAGTCAGGGTAAATATCATGGTTTTAAATCAGTTTAAATGTTAGAACTCATTTATGAAAATAAAAA
This sequence comes from Panopea generosa, assembly GCA_029582155.1. NCBI lineage: Eukaryota > Metazoa > Mollusca > Bivalvia > Adapedonta > Hiatellidae > Panopea > Panopea generosa. Next base: position 45,191,926 of record CM055905.1, read on the forward strand.
AGGTTGGGCCGCATGAAAATTTTGGGGTTGGCAGGGATGATAATCTAGCAATAAATTTATTTTGGCCTTATAGGTCTCACTAACCAATTACCTCCCCTAAGTGACGGTAGCAAGTTTCTTGCACTCAAGAAATTAGAGCTGTGTAAATCGGTTGGGCATTATTTTTGTTGAAAATGTTTGTAATTGTCATATTTCTTTGTGCATATGAGAATATTGGAACATTTTCATGAGGTCTGCCAAGTTCGGATGACATTGGGTACTGTTAGATGAATGCATAACAGTTTAAAGATGCCTAATGATAAACAACAACAAATGAGCAGTATTGTCAAAAACGAAAGGGTGTTGTCAAACCATCAAAATTGTGAAAAAGCAAACTGGTCAAAACTCATGTTTTCTCATGCATGTTTGGACTAACAGAGGACTATCTATGGAAATGAGACGCTTTTAGAACCATTGGTAATGTGTTCAGTGTTCCAGAAGTGCATGTCTCTATTTGTAGAACACTACAAAATTGATTGGTGTGTGAGACAATTTAGCTACGGGTCATTAGGTCACTGTAAATGTAACATGTAGGTTAACATGTACTTGTACAATTGTAAAGATTTCATATTTTTCAGGTGCTGGATTTACACACCAATGAGCTCAAAACATTACCAGATGAGATTGGACATCTCACCAATTTACAGGTAGACATATTTACCATATATTGTGTTGGGAGAAGTCATAAGTTAGATGTGTGTCGGGAGCAGTTATGAGTTAGATGTGTTGGGAGAAGTCATGAGTTAGATGTGTGTCGGGAGCAGTCATGAGTTAGATGTGTTGGGAGAAGTCATGAGTTAGATGTGTGTCAGGAGCAGTTATGAGTTAGATGTGTGTTGGGAGCAGTCATGAGTTAGATGTGTGTTGGGAGCAGTCATGCATTAGATGTGTGTCAGGAGCAGTTATGAGTTAGATGTGTGTCAGGAGCAGTTATGAGTTAGATGTGTGTCTGGAGCAGTTATGAGTTAGATGTGTGTCGGGAGCAGTTATGAGTTAGATGTGTGTTGGGAGCAGTTATAAGTTAGATGTGTGTTGGAAGCAGTTATGAGTTAAATGTGTGTCGGGAGCAGTTATGAGTTAAATGTGTGTTGGGAGCAGTTATGAGTTAGATGTGTGTTGGGAGCAGTTATGAGTTAGATGTGTGTTGTGAGCAGTCATGAATTAAATGTGTGTTGTGAGTAGTCATTAGTTAGATGTGTGTTGGTAGCAGTCATGAATCTGTGATGAGCCTGTTTGTACTCTACTAAGTCAAACCCTTACACACATTTATTTTGTGACATGGCTGACTGACTTAGCAGTCACTTGTCTTAAGCAGTCACAGTTGACACTAAGTTTCGCTATACTAGTTTTTATTATATAAGCATTCACTTGTTTTAAAGGCCATTCTCGGTTAATTGACAGATGTGTACAAGTTTCACTATTTCTACTTTAATTGCAAATGTCCACTTCAGGTGTTGAACCTTGAGAACAACAGACTGCACATTCTACCCGACACTGTCGGCAAGCTCAACTGTCTTCAGACATTAAATGTTAAAGGTGAGTATATGTTATACACCACATGTTTGTTGCATTTTTATACCCCCCCCCCCCCCCCCCCCCCCACTCCCCACATTAAATGTGTTACTTATGTTCATCTATCTGCCTGTCAAATTAATTTCTTATCAATAACTTCTGAAATAGATTACGTATTTAAATGGTATTTGGTGTGTATTTAATTATAAAATACTGATCACAATTTTAAATTTGTCAACTTTGGTTAAATTTTACAGTAGTTCTGGCCTCTTTTCGGCATAAAGTTTGGTAAATTCTACAAAACATAAAGTCAGGGTATCTGTCCTATGGACACAATTATAGTTCTAAAGTATTTCAGTTATGTGATGCAGGATACCATGCCTAACCATCATTATAGAGATCTGCTAGGCTGTTAACCAGTTCTAGACACACCTTATCTCTGCAAGTCACTGATTGCTTACCTCACATGTAAAAGGTTGGAGATTTATAGCTGTAGAGCATAGTTCATGACGAGTAGTCACAGAGACCTATGTCTGGAAAGGGAATCCTAACTCATGACCCCTGGACTGACAGGCATGTTTCTGGCATAGCTGGCTGAGTCTTGCTCTTAATGATTTGAAAATATTACATGCATTGATGTTATATGAAATGAATTTGAAGAAATGAAACATTTAGATTTTCTCTTTCATATGTTTCATATGATGGAAGTGCCTTAACCTCTTCAACTGCCCCCATCACCAGGTCTTGTGAGATATAGTTTATAAACAAAGACCACCTTAGCCATCAAGATTTGTGCTTTTATGGTTGAGATTGGTATTATAAGCAACTTATTGTTAATTTTGAGGGTATAATATAAAGTGGTGTAAACTTCCACCTGTTTATATTGGTGAGTTGAAGTTTGCATGTGGGTGTGTGAATCCTAGTTCAGCAGGGTGTGTTCATTTCCACTGCATAATTATTTCAAAATGTTAAAATACATTATAAAATCAAAGCTTCATGTTCACTAAGTACCAAAACAATAGCTGAATCACTAGATGCTTTATAAATCTTGACCAACAGGTGTGCATTGCTAGAGGAGAAATAAGACTGTGTTCTACAAAATATAAGCTGTGCTCTTCTACAATGACAAATTAATTGTAAACCAGTCAATCGGGATGCTTTTTCAAACTGTTATGTTTTTGCACATGCACCTTTTTTTTTCTCTTGCAAAAACTTCTGAGGTCCGTTTCAGTTACCTTTGTAAGTCCTTATAAGATTTTCGTACGAAAAAATTGTTGCAAGTTTTAAAAAAAAATTTTTACAAGGTGAAACACTAAATGACTTCAAATTTTACAGTAAGAAGTTTGTAAACTTACAACTGTTAGTAAAACAGGCCCCCAAACTATTTAGATGTTTGTTAAAATAAGTCGTGTTCACACTTTTTTTTCTACAATTCACTAATAATACAAATCCTGGAACTATTAAATCCTCTTATCATTGATACAAATATATAAAAACAACTAACCTTGTATCAAAAATGGGATTACAGATGTTTAAAAATATAAAAATGATCATTTATGTCCTGCAGGATAAGTTGTCTAAAATAAATATTTTACACTGTTGCTGTGGACACAGAGTCCTTGAAATGTTCCTTCTCTGGTACATTACCCTTGTCCGGTCATGATTGGGAAAGGGATATATAAAGGGCTGTGCATTGGCATTTTTTCTCATCTCCGATGCGTATCGCGATACTTCATTTTCAGACCAATACGTATCACGATACATATTGTTTGTGAAAATAAATGGCGAAGCTTATTGCAATATTTAAGTCACGCTGCGATGCGCATCACAATACTGATTTTTAAATTATAACTTACGCATTTTCTATGATTGTTTAATAAGGTGTATGTAATAACTATGCTCGTATGCAACTTAAAAGTATCATTACAGAACTTAAGACACTGCATAACTGCAAATGATACAATAAACATAGTGGGATAGTACCTGATGGGAAGGAGATACTGTCCGCAGCTGGTTTATATCCAAAAATTTGTCTTGCTTTTTAAAAATCATTCATTTTTGTTTGTTAGTGTTTATGAGCTATTTTTTTTATGTTTCATCAAGAATGAAATTACGATGCACTGATATCTTACAATCGTATCAAAGCATCGTAGGTCTGAAGAATTCAGTGCATCACACTCTATGGAAAGTTTCAACACCCGATACACACATTGATGGAAAGGTGAAACGCAATCCATCTGTGCATCAATGAATCATCCACTCTAATAAATATATCATTTCATCCCTTCAGTGCAATAAGATACCATTACTGCATGAAATAAGAAAGCATTTGGTACCTTTTTGCACCAATGGGGCGATTTCATAGATGAATTCATAATTGATTTAGAATAAGTTTTGTTTGTTTTTTTTATCAATAGGAAACAAGTTAAAATACCTACCAGTAACTATTTGTTCCATGCAGTCTTTACGAATGTTGGATGTTCAGGACAATCGGTTAACCACGTTACCAAGGCACCTATGTAATGTCAGAACCATGGAGACCTTGGCCCTTGATGCAGGGGACATGACCTACCCACCAAATGGTCAGTTTATAAATGCTTTTAGTTAGTGTGTATTTGATGAGGTTTAAGGAGATTTTGAACACGATACAGGGTTGAATAGCCGCCTGAGAAAGACCCAGTACACATCATACGTGTGCATAAATGAGACTATGTCTCTGCAAATTACTAGCTAATTTTCTCTCATAAAGTGTTTTATGGAACCCATGACCTCAGCAGTGAGAGGTAAGTGATCTTGAAACGGGGCCTTAAATCACCCAGCCTCTGAGGAGCCAGTAAGTTACTGAGTTGCTAAAAAAAAACTTACATGTTAATGTTAACATCATATGTTTGTCATTTAACATCAGAATTGTTTTAAACTTATTGATTTACTTCATTTGTGAATCAAGTAATTACAACTCGTACAAATCACGCTCAAATTCTTCCTGGGTAGAACCAGTACTAAGTGTATGCAGAAAAGTGTCTTTCTCAAGGATACCACACACAGCTGTGACAGAGGATCGAACCCACAAGCCTCCGATCATCGGTCCGATTATCTACCACAGGACCAAACGCTCCACAATTAGAATTGCCAGGAAGTATTTATCATTTATGTGTTTTCCTTTTTAACACTTGCTTGTTTCATTTCAGATATTTGCAGTTCAGGAACAGAATCAATTATGAAATTTTTATGCTCAGGTTAGTACATGTAACAGTGTCTGCTTCATAGGTAGTAGATCAGGATTTTACAAAGTTTGAGTATATCAGGTCTACACATACCCACTTATCCCATATATCAGGCCTATATAAACTCACTTATCCCATATATCAGGTCTATATATACTCACTTATCCCATATATCAGACCTATATATACACACTTATCCCGTATATTAGGCCTATATATACTCACTTATCCCGTATATTAGGCTTATATAAACTCACTTATCCCATATATCAGGTCTATATATACTCACGTATCCCATATATCAGACCTATATAATTATACACACTTATCCTGTATATTAGGCCTATATATACTCACTTATCCCATATATCAGGCCTATATAAACCCACTTATCCCATATATCAGGTCTATATAAACTCACTTATCCCATATATCAGGCCTATATATACACACTTATCCCCGTATGTCAGGCCTATATATACTCACTTATCTCATATATCAGGCCTATATACACTCACTTATCCCATATATCAGGTCTATATAAATTCACTTATCCCATATATCAGGCCTATATATACACACTTATCCCCGTATGTCAGGCCTATATATACTCACTTATCTCATATGTCAGGCCTATATACACTCACTTATCCCATATATCAGGCCTATATACACTCACTTATCCCGTATATCAGGCCTATATGTACTCACTTATCCCGTATATCAGGCCTATACATACTCACTTATCCCGTATATCAGGCCTATACATACTCACTTATCCCGTATATCAGGCCTATACATACTAACTTATTCAATATCAGGCCTGTACATACTCGCTTATCCCGTATATCAGACCTATACACATCACTTATCCCGTATATCAGGCCTATACATACTCACTTATCCCGTATATCAGGCCTATATGTACTCACTTATCCCGTATATCAGGCCTTTACAAACTCACTTATCCCGTATATCAGGTCTATATATATACTCACTTAGCCCATATGTGCTCACTTATCCTTTATATCAGGCCTATATATACTCACTTATCCCATATAAACTCACTTATCCTTTATATCAGGCCTATATATACTCACTTATCCCATGTATTAGGCCTATACATACTCGCTTATCCCATATATCAGGTCTATACATACTCACTTATCCCATATATCAGGTCTATATATACACACTTATCCCCGTATGTCAGGCCTATATATACTCACTTATCTCATATATCAGGCCTATATACACTCACTTATCCCATATATCAGGTCTATATATACTCACTTATCCCGTATATCAGGCCTATATAAACCCACTTATCCCATATATCAGGTCTATATAAACTCACTTATCCCATATATCAGGCCTATATATACACACTTATCCCCGTATGTCAGGCCTATATATACTCACTTATCTCATATATCAGGCCTATATACACTCACTTATCCCATATATCAGGTCTATATAAATTCACTTATCCCATATATCAGGCCTATATATACACACTTATCCCCGTATGTCAGGCCTATATATACTCACTTATCTCATATGTCAGGCCTATATACACTCACTTATCCCATATATCAGGCCTATATACACTCACTTATCCCGTATATCAGGCCTATATGTACTCACTTATCCCGTATATCAGGCCTATACATACTCACTTATCCCGTATATCAGGCCTATACATACTCACTTATCCCGTATATCAGGCCTATACATACTCACTTATTCAATATCAGGCCTGTACATACTCGCTTATCCCGTATATCAGACTTATACACATCACTTATCCCGTATATCAGGCCTATACATACTCATTTATCCCGTATATCAGGCCTATATGTACTCACTTATCCCGTATATCAGGCCTATATGTACTCACTTATCCCGTATATCAGGCCTTTACAAACTCACTTATCCCATATATCAGGTCTATATATATACTCACTTAGCCCATATGTGCTCACTTATCCTTTATATCAGGCCTATATATACTCACTTATCCCATATAAACTCACTTATACTTTATATCAGGCCTATATATACTCACTTATCCCATATATAAGGCCTATACATACCCACTTATCCCATATATCAGGCCTATATAAACTCACTTATCCCATATATCAGGCCTATATATACACACTTATCCCGTATATTAGGCCTATATAAACTCACTTATCCCATATATCAGGTCTATATATACTCACTTATCCCATATATCAGACCTATATAATTATACACACTTATCCCGTATATTAGGTCTACACATACCCACTTATCCCATATATCAGGCCTATATATACACACTTATTTTGTATATTAGGCCTATATCAACTCACTTATCCCATATATCAGGTCTATATATACTCACTTATCCCATATATCAGACCTATATAATTATACACACTTATCCTGTATATTAGGCCTATATATACTCACTTATCCCATATATCAGGCCTATATAAACCCACTTATCCCATATATCAGGTCTATATAAACTCACTTATCCCATATATCAGGCCTATATATACACACTTATCCCCGTATGTCAGGCCTATATATACTCACTTATCTCATATATCAGGCCTATATACACTCACTTATCCCATATATCAGGCTTATATACACTCACTTATCCCGTATATCAGGCCTATACATACTCACTTATCCTTATCCCGTATATCAGGCCTATATGTACTCACTTATCCCGTATATCAGGCCTATACATACTCACTTATCCCGTATATCAGGCCTATACATACTCACTTATCCCGTATATTAGGTCTATATATACTCACTTATCCCGTATATCAGGCCTATACATACTCACTTATTCAATATCAGGCCTGTACATACTCGCTTATCCCGTATATCAGACCTATACATACTCACTTATCCCGTATATCAGGCCTATACATACTCACTTATCCCGTATATCAGGCCTATATGTACTCACTTATCCCGTATATCAGGCCTTTACAAACTCACTTATCCCGTATATCAGGTCTATATATATACTCACTTAGCCCATATGTGCTCACTTATCCTTTATATCAGGCCTATATATACTCACTTATCCCATATAAACTCACTTAAACTTTATATCAGGCCTATATATACTCACTTATCCCATGTATTAGGCCTATACATACTCGCTTATCCCATATATCAGGTCTATACATACTCACTTATCCCATATATCAGGTCTATACATACTCACTTATCCCATATATCAGGCCTATATATACTCACTTATCCCATATATCAGGCCTATAAATACTCACTTATCCCATATATCAGGCCTATAAATACTCACTTATCCCATATATCAGGCCTACATATACTCACTTATCCCATATATCAGGCCTATAAATACTCACTTATCCCATATATCAGGCCTATAAATACTCACTTATCCTGTATATCAGACCTATACATACTCACTTATCCCATATATCAGGTCTATACATACTCACTTATCCCATATATCAGGCATATATATACTCATCCCATATATCAGGCCTTTACATACTCACTTATCCCATATATCAGGCCTATATATACTCACTTATCCCATATGTGCTCACTTATCCTTTATATCAGGCCTATATATACTCACTTATCCCACATAAACTCACTTATACTTTATATCAGGCCTATATATACTCACTTATCCCATATATCAGGCCTAAAAATACTCACTTATCCCATATATCAGGCCTATATATACTCACTTATCCCATATATCAGGCCTATAAGTACTCACTTATCCCATATATCAGGCCTAAAAATACTCACTTATCCCATATATCAGGCCTATATATACTCACTTATCCCATATATCAGGCCTATAAATACTCACTTAGCCCATATATCAGGCCTATGTGTACTAACTTATCCCATATAAACTCACCCATCGTTTATATCAGGTCTATATATACTCACTTATCTTATATATCAGACGTATATGTACTCACTTGTCCCATATATCAGGTCTATAAAAAAGTATGTACATGTACTCACTTATCCTGTATATCAGGCCTATATATACATGTACTCACTTATCCCATGTATTAGGCCTATATATACATGTACTCACTTATCCCATATATCAGGCCTATATATACATGTACTCACTTATCCCATATATCAGGCCTATATATACATGTACTCACTTATCCCATATATCAGCCCAAGTGCCAAGGTTAGACTAAAATAGATAATAAATACATGTAATGACACTCGGGTGATTAAATGTTTACTTAGTTAAATACAAAGTTGGCGAAACTAAACCTAAAGTGCATTAATTAAAAATAGATATAAACCACATGGTAATTATATATATGTGTATATATAAGTTATATATGTATATTTAAGTTATATATGTATATATAAGTTTTATATGTATATATAAGTTTCACCACTTTTGCAGAATGTGGTATGGAGTACCTACCACCCTCCAACTTTCTGCTGAACGTACTCGACCCTCCAAAACCCAGCCAGTCCAACCCAACCAGTCCAACCAGTAAGGTGTTTAACATGGAGGAAGACCTCAATGTAAGTCGGACATCTTAAGTTTAACGTTACAGCCTTCTGTTTCACCAACATTTTCACTAAAATGCTTAATTTTGATGGGTTAATAACTTGTTCATGAAACCATATTCAGTTTTACTTGAACCAGGCTAAAATCATGATCCCTTGGATGCTTTTTTTTAGGTGAAACAGGAGTCTGATATTTTAATTTTGAAATCAATTAAACTTTATAATCTACAAATATATTTTTAACAGAAATTAGATTCAAAATTGTGTTCCAGTGATCCCTTGGAGTAGGATTTCTAAGTTCAAATAGAAGGGCCAGGGTCCTTTAGGGTCCAGTTTATGAGGGCACTTATAAGAAGGAATTAGTTTAAACTACTTTAGTTTAGTAGCTCAGTGTTTAAATGAACCACTCTTGGTCTGCATTTTGAGTAGAACCAGTACTGAGTGTTGTATATTTTAGAGGCCCTGGATCTGACTGGTGATGGAACCTGCAATGTCTAGTGTGAGCTGCCAACACTCTACACTACACTTCTGCCCAGAAGTTTTAAATAAAAATTTCTTTGCAATTCATGAAACCTTATCAATATGTATCTAAAATGCTCATAACCTATAATGTGTACACACTGTCAAGCTTCAAGTCAGTCAATCATTTATTTATTTCCTTGTTAACACATTGCATGCATGTTGACTTGTAATGAGAAACCACTTTTTGGTTGTCCCATAAGTGGAAGCTTAAAGCAGGTTTGATATATTGCAATTTATTACAGTCTTATTGCAATTGAATAATAACATAAAGAATGTGTAGCATGGTAAATGGTTATTTTTCTTAAATTTCAGAAAAGTATAGAAGGCTACAACACTATGATGGTAAGTACCAACTTGTCTGTGTTGGCATTCATAGCTGTACTTCTGCTAATGAAATAATAATTTTAAATGAAATGGTAATAAAAATAATGTTAATGGTGATGGTAGTAACTACTAGTATAATGATGATTTTTTTTTAAAGCGGGTTAATTATATTTTCAACCCACAACAGGTTATTCATGTACATATATATGGCATAACCCCATTTGTATTGATGGAGAAAGATCTCACAATGAATCTGAGTAGAACCACCATCTTTCTGCAAGTATTTGACAAACTTTCTCACATAAAGTTTTTGGACCAAGCCATTTTCTAACTCACAAGTCAGGTCTGGTTAGATAAGTCTATAGCACATCTGACTATCAATCCAGGGTCCATGAGTTCGAAAGTTATCAATTACAGCGAAGATTGAAGTGCTCAAGTACTGGTTAACCTTCCAGGATCCCGGAAAAGAGTTGTTAGGTTAACTGATTGTTTGTTAGCTGTCTCTGCCATGAAATGATGCTAAATATTCAAATAATCTAACCAACGACCTCAGCAGTGAGAGGTCAGAGCTCATTAGACAAACATGAATGATAATGATGATAGTAATAATAAAAGTAATGGAAAATGATGATGACAGTGGTGATAATGATGATGATTTTTCAGGAAAAGAAAAGACTTGAGAGGGTGGAACTGGAGAGAAGGTTTGCAGAACATCAGGACGAGCAGATGCAGTTGGCGCTGATGGCCCAGGCCAACCATGAACAGCTGGTGAAGGTGATAGCTGATGAAGACAGAAAATTTGACAAAGAATTGGACAAACTTGCTCACCAGAAGGAAATTAGTCGACAGCGTCTGGTTGAAGATTTACAGGCAGGTCAGTGAATACTTAACAGAACGTCTTAATTTTATTTTTTGAATTAAACTTATTTATTAATATCTATTGTGTGACACTTGTTACACTCAATGTCTACCTGGCTAGAACCAGTATAAAGTACTACATGTGGATAAAGTGTCTTGCTCAAGGACATTTCACACGGCCGTGACGGAGGGTCAAATCCACATTCCTCTGATCCTTGGTCTGATGCTCTGATACCAACACATAATGGTTATATGGTACCAATAGGGACGAAGATTTCCTGCACTTTCTTCATGAACAAAAACAACAAATAAACATACAGGTTGAGAGTAAAAAATATTGACAATTGAATAAAAAATGAAAAATAAGCAGACAGAAAACCCAGAACCTTCATACCTGCAGCATTGCAGAGATACAGCAAATCTATCCAATACTCATTTCTGAGACATGTCTGAGCTACAGTGACCTATTTTTGACATAACTCATTTTGCACCCTGGAACCACTCAGGGCTTTATAGTTTAATTACAACAACAAACATGGCAAAACTGATGCAATGGACATGATCTCCATTTTGAGCTGCAGTTATCAATGATCATGGCAAAGTTTAATATTTTGTCTAGTGAATATAAATGGTAGCGTGAGGTTTAATTGAAAATTGTTTTTACTTGCTGCTCTGTGGTTAGGGAGATTAGAGGAATCTTTCTTTTGTATTGGGTTGTGATATAGAAATTCAAACCCAAGCGTTCACTGTTTTTATCGTAACTAATGCTCTACCCACAGGTAGGATGGCAGGTATTCTTATCTGATATATGAGAATACATGTGCCACCCATGCGACTCCCATACATTCTTGTTGTATTAGCCGGCCCCGATTAGCTCAGTTGGTTATGCATCTGACTATCAATCCAGGGGTCGTGAGTTTGACTCCCCGCCCTGCCACAATCTCCGTGATGGTTGTTATACGACATGGTGTCTCATTATCATTACCTTATCACTGCTGATTTAAGTGGGAAAATTATCAGTTACTTGCGGAGGTGGGGTGTGCTTGAGTACTGGTTAACCTTCCATGATCCCAGGGAACAGTGGTTTGATTAACTGATCATCTGTTAGCCCTCGATGGCACAAAAATTATGTTAAATATTCAATCAATCAATTGTTGTATTACAGTTGAGAAGGGTGCCGATGACCTGATAGAGAAACTGTTGGACATGAATGCCAAGGCAAAGAAAACAGAACAACTACTGGATGAAATAGAGCAAGAAAGGTCTGTAACATACTTGCATGCCGAACCAACCACATTGAATAATAGTTTCAATTTAATTCATTATTATTTACCATGATCTCTTTAAAATGTCAAATTTTGTCATTTATGTCATATATTTGATACATCGCGTCATTGATGGTTCAAACGTCAGATTGTAAGAATTTTATCTCAGCCCTAGATGAGATCAAAAATATCTAATACCGATATAAATGCAAATATCCTTATCAGGTATGCAAGAAAGTCCTGTTCATGTGTTTTGTGTTCTGATTGCAGGATAAAAGAGGACAAATTGTTTGAAGTGAGGTGGGAGGAAGTACAAAACCTCAGGAAGAAAGAAGTTTTAGGTAAACTTTTGTTGATTTGATTAATTTATAAAATAATTTATTTTCACAAGTGAAGGTGTTATTGTTGTCCTTGGTGAAAACTGCAGAAATTGATGAATAAGTGTTGGTTTGTGGCATGTCAATTCTTGTACATAAAAAGTCCGACTATACACTTGAATTCAGTTCTATGCTCTACATGTATATATAATAAAGTCTAAGATTTCCACAATAAAAAATTCTATATAAAAAAGATTTTGAAGTACTTTTTGTTCCATAGCATTAATTTATCCGCTCATAAAAATCTACTCATTTGCAGCAAGAAATAACAGTCCCTATGAACTACTTTGGAAATATTTGACCTAATTACACATGGCTTTTTTAGCGCAAGAATTGTGTTACTTTCACTAAAAAGGGAAACAACTGTGTAGTGAGACGTAAAGGTAGTAAATGTGGAAATGATTATAATAAATATTTTTTAAAAAAGAAAGTTTTAAAACTATTTAAACTATTTAGAAATGAATGGATGGAGGAGTTTATAAGAAATATACATTGATTAAAAATGTTTAGAAAATTTAAAGAAAAATAACTAACCTGTCTAGGGGTCTTTAATTAAAAAGTTGATTTCTTGTTAAAAAAAAAAGTTATGTCAACTACATGTATGTCAAAGAGTTCTTTCATACTATCAACTTGTCTGGTGTATGAGCAAAGTCCACACATTCTATGAGTGTGTGCGACAGTTAGTGAGTGGTGTATAACTGCAGAAAGGCAAGTTGTAAAACTGAGTGCATTACTGATAAAACATTTCAGATGCCATGGAGAGCGTTCTGCAAGAGTCCGAGTGGTTTGAGAACGTTAGACAGAACTTCGCCAATGACAAAGAAAACTCCCTACAGAGGGCGCTAGAAGAGTAAGCTATATACGCAATACATTTCAGTCACATTATGCATTTATTTTAATTAAATCCACAATTAATACATAATAAGTTAATTACTAAATATAAAACAACAAGCCAATCTTAATGTAACCATGTCCTGATGTCAATGTTACACACATGTCATGCTAGTTTATTTTTGTTGTTATAGGAGTGTTCCATAAAGCATAATTTCTTTAAAGCATTTGTTGCTTTTTTTCATTTTGTGTTAAATGAATGGATAATGGCCACACCAGAATTGATTGTTGTCATCTTTTACTGCTGAGGTCATGGGTTTGAGCTGAGCTCAATTAAAAAAAAAGATGTGAGAAGTTTACTTGTGGAAAGAGATGGGTTCTACTCAGATTCATTCTGAGGTCTTACTCCAAATGTAAAACTGGATGTGCCATATTTATGTATTACATGTAGTGTATTGAAAATGACGTAAAAACTTATTTTAAAAAAGAATAAAGATAAAAATCACGGCAACGAAGGAGCTTAAGCAAGATTAAGGTGTTGCTTTTCCATCGACGGCGGCGGCAAGCGGCCTGCATCATACATTTATATTTAGCTTCAACATTAAGTTTTCGTTTTTACACTATTTTTCAACAAGTACAAATGCTAGGACACTCATAATTGGATCATAGTTACAACTAACACCCTGCATCACACTATATACCGCAGATGCTGAGTGTGACCTACATTTCATGGTCCATTGACATTGTTTGATGCTGAAATTTGTGTTTACCTCCAACGTTAACTTTCTTTTTTACACTATTTCTCAATATGTACTAGTGCTAGGACACTCATACTTGGATCATAGTTATCTTATCAATATTTCTTAGTCATTAAACCTACTACATTAACCAAGTTAGATAACTCTTGCATGAATATAATGCAAATTCTTGTGTCATATTTTTGCAAATCGTGGCTGTAACTAAATTCATCAAATCAAATAACTATTGTAAATAACCACTCTTTAATATATTATGGAAGTTGTTATGTCATTTCTCTGTTACCACTGGATTAAAACAATTATTTTTTAGCTTTACAGATACATGCGGCCATTTTTGTCATTTTATTTTAATATTTTTCTCTCCAATGTGTCTATTAACGGTCAAAGCGGACACGGCGAGACATATCATTCCGCAGAATTCTTGTTGCTTCAGCAACTACTGAAAAATTCTAAAGAGCTGTTATGCTCAATTTGTGTATTGTTTATTTCAAAATGATTTTTATGTTTATATACACAGTGATGAGATGATGGCCAGTGCCCAGATAGCAAGTGCCCTCTCTAGCAATGACAGGAACATGACCATATTGTTGGATGACTTGATGAAGCAGGTATGTCACATGATTGTCATGTGATCTGTAGTAGGATCATGTGACCAAACTGAAAGGAACACAATATGGTGGATGAATGATTTGATCAAGTACTTGTAGATCTGTTTAATCGATTACTTTGCCTAAAATTAATTCAATGAGTTTTATAAAAAAAAGTAAGATTTAAAACAGAGTAACAAAATAAATAATAAATCTTGATTAAACTTATCAAATTGAAAAAAGTAGTCAATGGTATTGTTTCAATGAGGCCGAAATTGGAAAAAGTAGTCATTGGTATTGTTTCAGTGATTATTAAATTGGAAAAAGTAGTCGATGGTATTGTTTCATTGAGGCCGAAATTGTAAAAAGTAGTCAGTGGTATTGTCAATGAGGCCGAAATTGGAAAAAAGTAGTCAGTGGTATTGTTTCAATGGGGCTGGTGGTGCTGTGGATAAAGTGTTGGCCACTTAAACCAGAGGGTCTCAATCTTACCCTCAACCCAGTCGGTTGTCAAAAAACACACTCAGTACTAATACTGGTTTTGCACAGGAAACAGACTTTAGAACGGCTCATATAAGCTCGGAGCTTTCTTCGCAGTAGAGCTAAAATAAATTAGTATAAACTGATGGTGTTGTTGGAAGGTAACTAACTCACCAGTGAGATCCTGGAATCGAGTCTTAGCTCTTATCAAAGATTTTAGGTAAGAACATTTGCTGGAGGACAATTTGTATCAAGTGTTACATTTTCTTCTATCTATAAAACTGGCAGCCATTTATGACCAGTGATGTAAGAGATATGGGATTGAACATGTTTTATTTGTTCATTCTTGTTTTAGCCCCCTGTTTTCTGTCGTTATAACAAATACCTGATTCATGTTATTTAGGAGAAACTACAAAAAGAGGCATTTGAGGCTCTTCAGTTGCAGAAGGACGTAAAACATCAACGTATCACAAACCAGATCGCCCTCATCCAGGAAGAGTTATCTAACTTGACAGTCGTCGAGGTGGAGCGACGTGATTTCAGACAAGAGGAAGAAATGGTAAAGAATAGTCTTACAATGTTCGTCCAGTAAGAAGCTAATCTGTAAATCAGAAGTTAATTTTAGTGTTTTTGTTGATTTTCTCTATGTAACATGTTTGAGTAAAACAGATACTCATATTTAGAAGCAGAGTAGATCATGCACAACCCCAGTATTAACATGACACATTTGAAATATCTATTCATAAAAAAAAAAAATTTTCAATTTTTTCTGCCCTCCCCATTTTTATGAAAAATTTAGATGAAAATCTAGCAATTAATTTATAATGGCCTTAAGGATTGACCAGCCCCAATGCCCCCCCCCCCCCCCCCCCCCCCACCAATTGTAAGTCTAACTCTTTATCTCAAAGCCTCGGCATACCTAACATTATACAAAGGTGTTGTTTTGTTGATATAATATTCTGCTTGTTGTTTCAGAATCGTTTGGCAGAAAAGAGGATAGCATTGATCGAACTTCTTTCTCAGTTGATGTTTGAACAAGACTGTCGACAGAGCGAACTCAGGAAACGTCTCGTAAGTGGAGAATGCACTGTCTTTATATTGTCGGTAGTGACAACTACTTCATAGTCATAAAACATCTCAGCCGGAGTATGCACTAGTGCTTAAACTTTAAAATGGCTTCGTTAGAAAGATAGTGTTGTTGTTGTTGTTGTATGGTGTTTAGTGTCACTTTCAACAATTTTTTAGTCACATCGCAACGGTGTCTACTTGAGTATTCTGAGCGCTGTCACACTGGAATATCATGCTGCAGACACATGGTATGATACCCCACCCAGTCACATTTTAGTGACACCGGGCTGACCAGACCTAGAACTTTCCTCTAAATGCTGAGCATCAAGCAAGGAAGCTTCTAGTATCATTTTTAAAGTCTTTGGTATAACCCGGCCAGGGATCGACACGACCTTCCACATTAGAAAGATGGATACATGTAGATAGATAGATTTATATTGGTATCACAGATGTTCATACATGAATAAAACACATGTTGCATTATTAAAGATTCAATTTACATTCATGCCCATTATTTCATACCCATGGGCATCAATACTAAGGCTAACAAAATATGAGAAGCACATCAGCTCTTATTTCCATTTAGTTTAAACTTCTTATTTCCATTTAATTTAAACTTACTTATTTTACTTCGATTGTAAAACAAGTTATTACAACGTCAACAAATCATGCTCCAAGTTTTCCTGGGTAGAACCAGTACTAAGCATATGCAGTAAAAATGTCTTGCTAAAGGACACCATACATAGGATCAAACCTACGACACTCCGACCCTAGGGCCGGTGTATGGCCATGCTCTCCACAGCTTATTTCCATTGCGGTTCTTGCTACTGATGGCATGGCATGGAGAGACATAATGGATTGATTGATTGATTGATTGATTGATTGATTGATTGATTGATTGATTGATTGAATATTTAGTGTCATTTTTATGCCATCGCGGGCTAACAGAAGATCAGTTAACCTAACCACTGTTTCCTGGTACTTGAGCACACCCCACCTCCGCAAGAGACTGAACTTCCCCACTTGAATCAGCGGTGAGAGACAAATGAAAATGAGACACAATGTCGTATATCATCATCACAAAGACTATTGCCGGGTGGGGATTCAAACTCATGACCCCTGGACTGATAGTCAGAGCAAAACCGACTGAGCTAATCAGGCCCTGCATAATGGAAATTAAATGAGATCATAACAGTATGAAAATTTAACTAAAAATGATAAGAAAGAAAATATTGAGATTAAGCGTGTTAAACATAACTGTGATATTGATGATGAGACCATATAAACATTGAGATTCAAAATTTAAAAGAATGAATATCAAAGACATACTATATGAATATCAAGTGCTGAGCAAATGGCTTTTGACAGAAACCTTGAAAGACACCAGTTTATTAGTTAATACATATATGGAAAGAGGTAATCTGTTCTATAAGGTGGATCCAGCACAAGCAAAAGTTTTTAATCGGAAACCATCAACCTCTGGAATTATATTAGAACCATTGTCACTAAACCTAGTTTGAAGAGTATGTACAGATGAAGCCAAGAAATCTATTAAATGTTCTTAAGTTTATTCATATTGACATATTAATTAAAGTGAAATGGAAATGGCACAGAAATAATGTTGTTCTTGAAAATGGAGCAGAGTGCACACTTTAAAATGTTTTGTCTTATACTTGTCTTTGGCGATGACAGTTAAACAATCCTGATAATAAAAGATGGCATCCTTTGACCAAAACCATGTGAGACAACTGTTTTCATTAATGATATTGTCAGTAATATTTACTGTGTTACACAACTGTTGTTGTTTTGCAGAATGAAATGGAGCAGCAAAAACAAGATGGACAGGTCGACTACTGGCTGGTACAGTACCAGAGACTCATGGACCAAAAACCACAGTCTCTCATTGATCAGGTATGTCGCATGACTGGCACATGATCTGCATAGTGATCATGTGACACACTATTGACTTATGCAGTATCAGAGACACATGGATCAGAAACCAGTCTCTCTTTAATCAGGTATATCACATGACTGTCACATGATCTGTATATTGGTCATGTGACACACTATTGACTTATGCAGTATCAGAGACACATGGATCAGAAACCAGTCTCTCATTGATCAGGTATATCACATGACTGTCACATGATCTGCATATTGATTATGTGACACTATATTGACTTATACAATACCAAATTCATTGACCAGAAACCAGCCTCTTTTTGATTGGGTATATCACATGACTGTCACATGATCTGCATATTGATTATTTGACACTACATTGACTTATACAATACCAAATTCATTGACCAGAGACCAGCCTCTTTTTGATTGGGTATATTACATGACTGAAAACATTGAAATTACCATTAATCTTTTTTTCAGCAATAACTGACTATTTCTAAAAAATTCATAAAAAAAAACATTGAAATAAAAGTCATGAAAGGGTATCCTTATTCACCTCTGTGAGAACTGTTCACCTTTTCTGTTGGCTGTCTTATTCTCTGTGAGAACTTTTCACCTTTGCTATTGACAGTCGTATTCTGTATTCACCTCTGTGAGAACTGCTCACCTTTGCTATTGACTGTCGTATTCTGTATTCACCTCTGAGAACTGCACAGCTTTGCTATTGACTGTCATATTCCTTATAAACATCTGTGAGAACTGTTCACCTTTGCTATTGACTTCCTTTTTCCATATTCACCTCTGTGAGAACTGTTCACCTTTGCTATTGACTGTTGTTTTCCGTATTCACCTCTGTGAGAACTGTTCACCTTTGCTATTGACTGTCATATTCCATATTCACCTCTGTGAGAACTGTTCACTTTTGCTATTGACTGTCATATTCCATATTCACCTCTGTGAGAACTGTTCACATTTGCTATTGACTGTCGTATTCCATATTCACCTCTGTGAGAACTGTTCACCTTTGCTATTGACTGTCATATTCCATATTCATCTCTGTGAGAACTGTTCACCTTTGCTATTGACTGTCATATTCCATATTCACCTCTGTGAGAACTGTTCACTTTTGCTATTGACTTTCATATTCACCTCTGTGAGAACTGTTTACTTTTGCCATTGACTGTCATATTCCATATTCACCTCTGTGAGAACTGTTCACCTTTGCTATTGACTGTTGTATTCCATATTCACCTCTGTGAGAACTGTTCACTTTTGCTATTGACTGTCATATTCACCTCTGTGAGAACTGTTCACTTTTGCTATTGACTGTCATATTCACCTCTGTGAGAACTGTTCACCTTTGCTATTGACTGTTGTATTCCATATTCACCTCTGTGAGAACTGTTCACCTGTGCTATTGACTGTCATATTCCATATTCACCTCTGTGAGAACTGTTCACTTTTGCTATTGACTGTCATATTCCATATTCACCTCTGTGAGAACTGTTCACATTTGCTATTGACTGTCATATTCCATATTCAGGAACAACGTCTGGAGATAAGTGTGGTGAAAATACTCAACAAATCACATGCAGAAGACTACATGCCTGTGTTTGCACGGCACCGAATCAGCATAGAGACACTCATACAGATGTCAGAGGACGACCTTAAACAGGTAATGTTCAAAACATGGGTGTGAAACCTTAAACAAGTAATGTACAAAACATGGGTGTGAAGCTTTAAACAGATAATGTACAAAACAAGTAATGTTTAAAACCTGGATGTGAAACCTTAAACAGGTAATGTACAAAACCTGGATGTGAAATCGTAAACAAGTAATGTACAACACATGGGTGCAAAACCATAAACAAGATTGTGAAACATCAAACAGGTGATGTACGAAACATGGGTGTGAAACCTTTAACAGGTGATGTACAAAACAATTGTGGGAAACATTAAACAGGTGATGTACAAAGTGTGGGTTGGAAACCTTAAACAGGTGATGCACAAAACGTGGGTGTGAAGCCTTAAACAGGTAATGTACAAAACATGGGTGTGAAACCTTAAACAGGTAATGTATAAAACATGGGTATGAAACCTTTAACATGTTATGTACAAAATGCGGTTGTGAAACCTTAAACTGGTAATGTACAAAACATGGGTGTGAAACTTCAAACAGGTAATGAACAAAACATGGGTGTGATACCTTAAACAGGTAATGTACAAAACGTTGGTGTGAAACCTTAAACTGGTAAAGTACAAAACATGGGTTTGAAATTGTAAACAGGTAATGTACAAAACGTTGGTGTGAAACATTAAACTGGTAATGTACAAAACATGGGTTTGAAACCAGTGTCACTGAAGATCTCTCAGGAGGGTGAAACGATTAAGTCAAATCTTTAGATCTTATATTATGTACTATAAACCACAGATCATTTTTTAAGGTGTCTTTTGTTTTTGCTACAAATTATCTATGTTGCATCTTCATTCCTTTTGGATTGATGTATATATATTATAAATACTAACATAGAAATGATAAAAGTACCATGAAGGTCATAAGTTATTTCCCCTTATACATGTATATCGAGATGTCCCTTTTTCTGCATTCAATTTCTAAATTTGTTGATTACAATTTTGTAATTGTAAATTGTATTTAACTGATTTACTTACATCAATAATGGGGACCAAACCTCATATCTTGGGTGTGATGCTCAAGGCTGGGAACCAATACCTCATATCCTGGGTGTGTTGCTCAATAATGGGGACCAAACCTCCTATATTGTGTGTGATGTTCCACAGATAGTTAAGTTAAAACATTATGATTTTTGTTTTCAGATGGGCATTCATGAGCTGGGTGTACGGAAGGATATATTGAGAAACGTAGACTTGTACAAGACAGAGCAGGCATCCAGACCTTCAGCAAAATCTGTATGTATCTTTGTGATCATGTCAAATGAAAATTCTTAATGAATATTGTATTGTACCCCAACAAACGAAGATGGTATATACCGGTAGGAGTCACTGTGTCAGATGATCAGTATGTCTGTCTGTTTGTCAACAGCTTGTGAAGTGAATTACTTTGACAATTTTTAGGTTATTGACTTACAATTTTTGTGTCCATGGTAAACATGAAGTGCAGATGTGCATGGCACCAAAATTTGTGTCGCTGACTTAATTCAATGCAGGGGCATTAGTCGCCTTTATTGATAGGTTACATTAAGTTCAACTTGTTACACTTGCACTTAATGTTCTTGTGGAGCGAACTTCTTCCACATTTTTCAGGCAATTGACTCAATATTGTTCATTGCTTGCAGAATTATTGTCTTTGCCTTTAGTCAAATTGCTGTAATTACCATATTGTGATTCTTGTTTCAGTAGACATGTCCAGTGGATCAGGAGCCCATTTCATTTATAAAACTAACCTTCTTTTCACACATGAACTGTATTAACTTATTTTCCAGGAGCTTGATTCATTCCCGGCACTGGCTACAGCGCCACCTCTGGAGGAACAAACACCAACCAGGCAGGTGTCCGTCATTGCCAGGGGACTTAACTCTGAGTGCTCTATATGTCTTGATAAAACTGTAAGTATACATAAACAGTTAACTTCTTCATATGCCAGGCTTTTATTTAGTTGTGACTTTTATTACAGATATGTGGATTAAAAAATTGTTTCTCACAGACAGTTGTTATGCTTTTAATAATAGTATCAGATTGATTTTCTGAACAACATTTTGACCAATGGGGCTATGCGGCTGACTGGTTTCACATACCATTATAAAGATAATTTACCATTCAAAGCTGATGGTGTAAGTCCGAACTCAAATCGGTAAAAAAAATTATGTAAGATGGTTTGCCAGTGACTTGTAGAAGGATGGTAGTTCTACTCAGATTCATTCTGAGGTCTTCCTCCACCAATACAAGTTGATGTCGTACATAAACTTGTAATATGTTGAAAGTAGCATTAACCCCGTTTAAAAAAAAATATTTGGCATGGGTCAGCTATATTTATTATAACCTAGTAATTAAAATTATATATATGTCAGACATTTGATTCAACAGAACATAAAATTATGCATGTAGATTTTTTAATACTATTCAATCTAAAGCGGGGGAGTAGTGTAGTGGATAGAGTGTTGACCGCTCATGTTGGCGGTGGCAGGTTCAATTCCCAGCTTGATGTGATGCCTCTCAAAAAACAACACTCTGGTTTAAATCAGGAAGTGGACTTGAGAGCAGTTCATAAAAGCTCTGAGCTTCCTTCGTAATTGACCTAAAATGAATTAGTATAAACAATAGCTGTGTTGTACTTTGTACATTAGCTGTGTTGTACTTTGTACAATAGCTGTGTTGTACTTTGTACATTAGCTGTGTTGTACTTTGTACTTTAGCTGTGTTGTACTTTGTACATTAGCTGTGTTGTACTTTGATACATTTTGACATTTGTCCTTTTCATATTTTGTGTTTTTTACATACATTGTAGTTTCTGATGTGGTTCAAGTGAGATGTGATATTTATAATGTTATTAACTTTCAGTCTGATGTGATATTTTATTTACTGTCAGTCTGATGTGATATTTATGATCTGTTACTTACTATCAGTTCGATATGATATTTATGATTTGTTATTTACTTTCAGTCTGATGTGATATTTATGAACTGTGGCCATGTTTGCACCTGTGTTGAGTGTTCTGCCAGCGTAGATCAGTGTCCACTCTGTCGCTCTGAAATTGTGCGCAGGATCAAACTAATGCATTCGCAGATGCTCTGACAGCCTTTATTGCTGAAGATAATGCTGTTGTTATTTAGATATACTGTAATATACTCCAACCTTGATAAAGTTTGTGCAGCTTTATTGAGGATTAATTTAACGTGTATAAAATTATACTAGCATAGTGAAGCAGTGGTTTTAATTAAATGTGAATATTCAATTGGGAAGACTTGTGATTTGATTGGGATAAATTATTGCAAGTACTTGTACAATTATGTGGTAATTGTTGTGTGAACAAAAAAGATGCGTTTGACAAACAAACAAATGAATTTGTGAAAATGATAAAGCTGGTGCGGTTATAATGTGATTCAAACCAATGATAAAGCTGGTGCGGTTATAATGTGACTCAAACCAATAATAAAGCTGGTGTGGTTATAATGTGACTCAAACCAGTGATAAAGCTGGTGCAGTTATAATGTGACTCAAACCAATGATGAAGCTGGTGTCCTAATATGTATCAAAGCAAGGAATTTGTGTTGTTGCAGATTAGTAGATAAGTTGATGACTTTTAACAAAGATAAAGCAGGTGCAGGGAAATGATGGAAAAAATCAACGAGTTTGTTAGGAGGATAAAACTAGTGCAGCAAAATGAAATCGCAACTTGGATAAAGCCGCTGAAGTTGTTCTATTGAAAATACCCTATACCATTCTTTCACAGTTTTTTTAAGTGTATACATGGATATCATTATTGCTTTAACAAATGCACAAGAAACAAAATTATAAATATTAAATCATTTCATTATTGTACAGTTAGATTGTAAAGATAGGTAAGTTCATCACACGGAAGATGTACTTAGAAATTCTTCAAATTAATTTCAATTGATGTGATTTGTTGATATCCGGGACTCGTCAAACCGGGTTTTTGCATGTAGGTACTAACTCATTAAATTACGTTTATTATTGAAAATTAATTGTGCAGAAAAATAAATTGTCCAAGCTGACTGTTTCCAAACTAGAACAGTGACATCTGTACCTACATCTAATTATTGGGAAACCCATTTATCAATGCAACAACCATTCAGGACTAAGTCTATTGCAAGTTCATGATGCAGATTTACATAGAGATTTTTTATTCTGAAATTGTTAAATATGTCTTGACAGGTTAGATTCAACTTGATGGTGTTTGTTAAAATGTTTTCTTTGTACAGTATGTGAATAGGTTTATTTATATATTTTGAGCCCTGCTGAAGGCAGACTGCTCTGAAAAAGTATTAAAACCAAGTTTGAGGCAGTAAAATAAAAAGTGAAAATTCACCACCATCATTAACCACCTTACAACAATACTGTTTACATCAAAAACCCAGGCCGAGTTGTTCATAGCTCTGTTATCAAAACAGTAATGTGGAATATTGACTGTTTCCTTGAATGAATTAAGTTTTAAAATACACTCAGCTCACGTTATAACGGGACCCGAATGTACCATGATTTGAGAATTCATCCAAATGATATGGCATTAAACTAACAGTGATTTGAACTTGTCCCACGTCTTTAGTCTAGTTTTTCAAATTTATGAAGTCAAGAAGAAGAAGAAACTAGGCTTGACATTTTAAAACAGAAATTGTATTGAGATTACACTATAAACAATGTGATGCTGCTTTTGACTTATGAGTTCAACACAAACATGTTACATATTTTTCAGAAATCCATTTGCTCATTGTAAATTGTAACCATAGCTACATGTGCATTCATGAGTGATGTTAACTTGTTGTATCTTCTGTTTCTGTTTGTTCAGTTTGACATTCAGATGTTCCTTAAGCTTTACATAGTATACACATGCTAACTAAAGTGGAATTTTCTTCTGGTTGCTTCATGTGATTGTTTCATGTCATTACATCATATGAAATTTTCACTATGGTTGTCCCATATGATTGCTTCTAATGTATGCTCCATATGGTTGCTCAGTTTGGTTGCTCCATACTATTATGTTACACAGTGTTTCACTATGGTTGTCCCATATGGTTGCTTCTAATGTATGCTCCATATGGTTGCTCAGTTTGGTTGCTCCATACCATTATGTTATGCGGTGTTTCACTGTGGTTGACCCAAATGGTTGCTTCTAATGTATGCTCAATATGGTTGCTCAGTTTGGTTGCTCCATACCATTATGTTATGCGGTGTTTCACTGTGGTTGTCCCATATGGTTGCTTCTAATGTATGCTCCATATGGTTGCTCAGTTTGGTTGCTCCATACCATTATGTTATGCAGTGTTTCACTATGATTGTCCCATATGGTTGCTTCTAATGTATGCTCCATATGGTTGCTCAGTTTGGTTGCTCCATACCATTATGTTATGCAATGTTTCACTATGGTTGACCCATAAAGTTGCTTTTAATATATACACCATATGGTTGCTCAGTTTGGTTGCTCCATATCATTATATTACATGGTTTTCCCATACAGTTCAACTAAGTTGCTTCTAATGTGCGCCCCAAATAGTTGTTCCATATCATTACATTTTGCAGTTTTTCCCAATGGTTTACCCAAAAACTCAATTCTTATAGATGCTTCTTTTGGTTGTACTGTATGATTGCTGGATATAATTGCCATTTTGGGTTGTTTGATATGGTTATTTTTTTACATATGTCCCATATAGTTGCTCCTGCTCATGTCCCATAAATTGCTTCTGTTATTTATGGTTGCTGTCCAATATTGTTGCTCGCGCTACCAGTATTTGTGGTTGCTCTCATGAATGCTTCATATAGTTGGCTTCTGTTAATTATGGTTGCTCATTATGGATGTACCATATGGTTGGTTTTTGTGGTTGCTCCTTGTTCATTGATAGTTTAAGTTGTGCATGACATTTGCTGCTAGTGGTTGCTGTATATACTGCTTCTTTTGTTTGGGTCTCATGATTTGTGTCGCTTGTTGCATATAATTTCAACTTATGGATTCTCCTTATGGTTGGTCATGCTTACTCCATATGTGTGTTCCTTATGGTTGCTGCTTATGGTTCATTCTGTGTTTTCTTTTCTTAAATATAGAACTCGAGATATAAGTTGTAAATAAAAGTAGAAATTATAGTCATTTTACTTAGGTTGTGTATTTTGTGAATGTACTGTATGTTTCACTGTACAATTTATTAAAATAGATATATTCATACTCTGGTATTTTAGAAAAAAGAAGCAGCTCAGATGTCCTAACATCTTGGCCAATCACAGGCATATTGGCCAATCTCAGATGTCTTGTTCTGGCCAATCACAGGCATCTAAGCCAATCTCAGATGTCTTGGCCAATCATAGGCATCTTGGTATATCACAGACATCTTGTTCTGGCCAATCACAGGCAATTGGCCAATCACAAGCATCTTGACCAGTCACAGGCATTTTGGCCAATCATAGCCATTTTGGTATATCTCCGGTGTCATGTTCTGGCCAATCACAGGCATCTTGGTCAATCACAGGCATCTTGGCCAATCATAGGCATCTTGATATATCTCAGACGTCTTGTCCTGACCAATCTTAGACATCTTGGCCAATCTCAGATGTCTTGGCCAATCTGATGTCCTGGTCAACCTCATATATATCAGCCAATTGCAGATGTCCTGGCCAACCTCAGATATTTTACCCAATCTCAGATGCCCTGGCCAACCTCAGACATCTTTGCCAATCACAGGCATCTTGATATATCTTAGACGTCTTGTTCTGACCAATCTCAGATTTCTTGGCCAGCTGAGATATATCAGCCAATTTCAGATGTCCTGGCCAACCTCAGATATCTTACCCAATCTCAGATGCCCTGACCAACCTCAGATGTCTTGGTCAATCATAGGCATCTTGGTATATGACAGACATCTTGTGTTGGCCAGTCACAAGCATCTTTGCCAATCACAGGCATCTTGGCCAATCATAGGCATCTTGGTATATCCAGATGTCTTGTCCTGGCCAATCTCAGACATCTCGGCCAATCTCATATGTCTTCGCCAATCTGATGTCCTGGCCAATCTCAGATGTCTTTCCCAATCTGATATGTCCTAGCCACCTTAGATGTCTTGGACAATCTCAGATGTCTTGGTCAAGATGTCTTGGCCAATCTCAGATGTGCTAGCCAACCTGAGATGTCCTGGCCAATCTCAGATGTGCTAGCCAACCTGAGATGTCCTGGCCAATCTCAGATGCCCTGGCAAATCTAAGACATTCTGGCCAATCTCAGCCGTCCTGGCCAGTTTAAGACATCCTGGCAAATATAAGATATCCTGGCAAGTTGTATCATGTGTCAATATTCTCATACATGTAGTTGATGTATATATTATTCAGATAAAGTATTTTTTGTACTGTGATGTTTTTTCTTCTTCTAATTTGCACAATCATGTAAAATCAGATACTATTTTATCCCCCTATGTATATTGTTGATGTGTACATGTATAACAAATCTTTATCCTGTATTAAAAACAATGGGGTGCAAGTTCTAGAGGTAGAGCATTGGATTCCAGAGGGTCATGGGTACTCCCCACGAAGACCTTGTGTTGCATTTTATTGAGAACAAGGCACTTTATCCCCTCTTGCTTAGAACAGTTTCAACTGCAGAGGTGTAAGGATGGTGTGACATTTATTGTAAAACAAATAAAACAAACACAGACACATTGAGGATTCAGCACAACACTGTTTTATCTATATATACCTGTTGGGAAGAAGGTACGACAGTATTGCATTTAATCGGTTAGATATATGTTTTTCTCCTCTTCACTTTTACATGTTTACATGACCTAGATCTTAGATGTATTTATTGGCCTTGAATGGTTTTTCTCTGCTGTTATTCCTAGTATTGGCCTTGCATAATTTTTCTACGCTATAATATCTAACTTTTGATAACATACATGTAACTGCTGAAGTTTTGTATAAATAATTTATACACAGCTACTAGGTGTTATATTGTTTAGTGCTAGCGTTGCTGTCAGAAAACATTTAAGTTATATCTGCTTGTCTGCTTGAGTTCTAGTGTTATATGTTCTACCTCACTGGAGTATCATGCTGCAGACTCCCACCCAGTCACTGACACCAAACTGACCAGATCTAGAACGTTCCTCTAAATGCCAAGCGGCAAACACTGAGGATGTTTGTACTGGTATTACTTTGGTGTAAATGATTTGGTATGTGAACCCACAACTTTTGGCAAGTCGGACAATCACTTTGGTATGACCTAGCTAAGGACTGAACCCACAACTTTTGGCAAGCGGGACAATCACTTAGCCACTTAGCTACTTCTGAGGTATCCAACAATAATACAAATGGGAACAGTTAACACTTTTAAGCTCACCTGAGCTGAAGGCTCACAGGTGAGCTTTTGTGATCGCCTGGTGTCTGTCGTCCATCGTCTGTTGCCGTTGTTTACTTTTAGCTTCTCCTCTGAAACCACTGGGCCAATTTTGATATAACTTTACAGAAATGTTCCTTGGGTGACCCTCTACCAAGTTTGTTCAAGCCATTATGATTTGTCAAAAAACATGGCTGCCAGGGGGCGGGGCAAGTTTAATTAGTAAAAACTTAAAAAATCTTCTTGTCAAAAACTTCTGGCTCGATTTCCAAATAATTACACAGAAATGTTCCTTGGGTGACCCTCTACCAAGTTTGTTCAAGCCATCTTGATTTGTCAAAAAACATGGCCGCCAGGGGGCAGGGCAAGTTTAATTAGTAAAAACTTAAAAAATCTTCTTGTTAGAAACTACTGGCTCAATTTTAAAGTAATTTCACATAAATGTTCCTTGGGTGACCCTTTACCAAGTTTGTTCAAGCCGTTGTGATTTGTTAAAAAACATCACCGCAACAGTGAGATGCTAGTTTACTTTATAGGCAGCTATAGTAAAAACTTCAAAAGCCTTCTTGTCAGAATCTACTGACCTGATTTCGATGTAATTTCACTGACATTTACCATGGGTGAACCTCTACCAAGTTTAAACTATTCTATGCATCTGTTACTTATTCAAAACAAATCAAAATTCTAACTACTTGCCCATCTCGTTTTTCTGGAATTTTGAGTGTACATGTATTATATAATCTACTTAAGTTGGGTGACTCAAGGTCGGTTAGGTGAGAGATATAGGACCATCTTGGCCCTCTTGTTTTAATTTACTTTTATTCTGTTGTTTATGAATTCTTTGTTAACTTTTTTGTTTTATTTTATTATCTTTCAAGTTGTTGATATGCTGTAAAATATTTTTATTTGAATATTAATGTTAAAGTATTTTGTGCAATAGTAAAAGTATTTACTATAGTAATTTTTTTTTGCTTTCAATGCATTTGATTAATAGCCGATACTAAGTTTTGATTGAATGGCTGCATGCCTGTTTGACTAGGAAATTCTGGTGAGGGCATGTTAACAATTACTTTTAAAACAATCCTTTAAAAATTTGATATTTATTTACTGAATATCTGTTTGTTGAGTTTCTTTATGATATAATTATATGTTAAATTGACGTCTGTGTCATAAACTCTTTAATTGATGTCATTAATTTGCTGTGATGTCATATGAGGTCACGAGAACTTGTTATTTCACAACTGTTATATAATAAGTATATTGTATATTTATCTGTCAATGAAATAAAATTTGAACAAACAACATGATTAAGAATCTCTAGAACTTGATTTATTAGCTCACCTGAGCAAAGTTCAAGGTAAGCTATTCGGATAGCCTGGTGTTCGTCATCTGTCCATTTTGTTGTGTGCACTCACATTTTTCATTGCATCTTTATGAAACTTATATAGAAGTTAGGTCATTATAAATTAATTGCTAGATTATCATCCAAATTTTTTTTAAAAAACGGCGAGGGCAGTAGGATTTTATTTTTTATTTTTAAAATTTTTGATGTTTTTTTTATCTTTATTTTTTTATTTTTTTGTTTTTATGAAAATAAAAAGGGTCGGGACAGCATGAAAATTAGGGGGTGGGCAGGGACGATAATCTAGCAATTAATTTAATATGGCCTTATATATGGACAAGTTTTTGAACTGGCCAGCTTTGACAACTACTGTCAGAGTTATGGCCAAATATTGCATTATTTGGTGTTATGTGCACTCCAGCATCTGCAGTTTTTTATATGACCAAACTTGCTCAGAGGACTGGTTGCTAGCACATGATCTCACTTTAAGCAGTTGTTAGACATGTAAAAGGAATGAAGTTTTAAGTTGTGGAGAGTTCAAAAAATTTTCTCAAGTTAAAAATGAAACCAATCACGGGTTCTAGTTTTGAGCGTGAAAACTAACAACTCTGTTTTTATCTTTTGATTGACAACAGTGAAAATAATATTTGTTGAGAAATATCTATCATTCGTCGAAAAGCAGAAATAAAAATGTAATTGGAACACTTTAACATATAGTTTCTTACACAACATGCTGTTAAATAATTTTAAAGGCAGTATGTAAAGGTTTTTTAAAAATTTAGAATTGGCAAAGATTAGACTAAAGTGGTATTCCAGCTGAAAATTGCAATGCATTTTAGATATATTAAAGAGTTACGTGACTTTAATTTGATTTTTATTCGATCTGCTACATTGGTTACCCAGCGGGACTGACATAATATTCCTTTTTGGAATTGGGATTAGGTTTCAGTCACAGGACTCTATTAAAATATTAATTTTTGTCATATTTTAGCGAACTTGAATTTTGAAATTATTGGAATTTGAGTTTAAATGATAATTGGATGCTTTAAAGCAATTAAATTAATTTTATATTTTTAGACATTTAAAGCGATTTCCTCCCAACCACACCGACACACTGCCTTTAAAGGGAGTATATCAGGAAAAATAAATATAAATGTCTTAAAAAATAAATTATTTTTTAAAATGGATAAAAAGCATCTCAGCATTGTTGATAAATAAAATCTGAATGGTAAGGTATGTCAAATTCACTAAAACATGACAAAATCTATATTTAAATTGGAGTGCTAAATTTAAAATTTAATCCAGATTCCTGAAATAGACGGCTCTTTAGTAATGCTTGACTAACTTCACATCATCATTCGGTCTCTCTCTCTAAGGTGAAACCATTTATTACGTGTAAACCTCCATAATGGATCAAATTGAAATTGAAAATGAAATCACATGATTCATTTAATACATCACAAAATATGTGACAATTCTAAGCAGGAAACCTATTTTAAGTTTAACCTAGGCGCGAAGCCCAAGTTAGGTAATCCCTTTTCAATATATTATTTTGACATATTTAAATAAACATCCATTGGTTACATGATCTTACACCGGAACAAACAAATTTTCTTTTTATTTTATGCATTTACAGCATTTTTTGTTTATTTTGACCTCAATTCGCCATTATTGGATTAATAAAAAAAAATTAAAGTACTTTTTTTTTTTTAATAATATTTTTTTTCTAAATTAATATGCAAGGAAAAAAAAAATTTTTTTTTTTTTAATAATTTCACTGTTTAAAACAGTGGATTACCATAAATAATCCACTGAGAAATCTCTATAATTCATCAAAAAGCATAAAATAGTATGATAATAACTTATATCAATACATTATAATTATAATCTTTATTATTAATATCATAAATCTATGTGAAATACATGTACCACTATCATTGTAAAATGTGTAAAGAAGTTAAAATCATGAAAACTAAAGTTGTCTCATATCATATTGTTATCATCTACTTAGATATTAGAAAGTCTATATTTATTTAAGGTTAGTGTTATGTTTGCTTAGGGCGCCATTTTGATATTTAAACAGGGTGGGGAACTGACTAGAAGTCATCACACTCTTAAAAATTTTGCAGGTTAGAAAATTGCAAATCTACTAGCCCGATTGCTAAATAATTTAACAGAAATGTTCCTTGGGTCGTATCAACCAAGATTGTTCAAGCCGTCCCAATTAGTATAAAAAAAATTGCTGCTAGGGGTGGATCTGGTTTTCCATATATGGCTATAGTAGAACGTCAAAAATATTTTTTTCATCTGAAACAAATGATAATATTTCAATCTTTTTTCGCAGAAATTTTCCTTGGGTGACCCTCTCCCAAGACTATTAAAGATGTTATGCGTCACCAAAATACATGGCCACAAGGGGGCAGGCTTGGTTTCCTCTATATGACCATATAGTGATAATTTGAATTTAAATCTCTAGGTGAGCGATATAGGGCCGGCCATCTTGTCTCATTATCATTTGATTTATTTGTTTTGGGGGAGTAGTGGTCAAATGCCATTTTTAGTGTAATTATTATTTAGAATGGGTCATGGTGAATACCTCAAATGCAATTACATGGAATAGTTTACATGAATCAAATCCCATGGAAAAGTTTATATGAATCAAATTACATGGAATAGTTTACATGAATGAAATTACATGGAATAGTTTACATGAATCAAATAACATGGATCTAAATGGAACAATCTTCCTTCCACAAGTAATTGGCAAACAATTTCAACTTTTTCACTTAAAAATCAATTTGACCAAGCTAGACCTCAGTGGTGACCTTAGAGATGACTTCATTGGTGACCTCAGAAGTGACCTTCATGGTGACCTCAGTAGTGCCCTTAGAGATGACCTCAGCAGTGAGAGGTCAGTTATCTTGAGACAGTGCCTTAAGACCATGCTGACAAAGAACACACCCTCATAATTTCAACCAAAAGAAAAAACCGTATTGTACTTCATGTGAACCCTTTACTTCATATAGATGCCTTTTGACACCTCTAATATAGACACCTTTGGACAACTAATATAGAAGGCTTTTGAATTATTTGGTGAATTATGTTTATATTTACTGACTGAGTGGAAAACCATGCAGGAAATGTTCAGATTGCTCGTTACGAGCAATCTGAACTCTTCCTGCACTGTTTTCAAAGGCCTTCTGTGATTGGTGCGGGAAAATGCGTATCTATGGAGTAAAGGGTTAAAACAAGGTCATTCTTGTTTCATTCTTGTCTTTGACAATTATATGTTTATGTATATTGTTATTCTTTTTCAATTTTTTATATCCATACTACCTATCTGGTTCTAATATTTATACACAAGTAAATATTTTAAAAATTTTATGAATTTGTTCTTTATAGAGTTCCAGCATTCATTTTGTTGCCAGGTCAGGTTAGCTCAGTCAGTAGTGCACATGACTATAAATCCAGGGGTCAGGTTAGCTCAGTCAGTAGTGCACATGACTGTCAATCCAGGGGTCAGGTTAGCTCAGTCAGTAGTGCACATGACTATCAACCCAGGGGTCAGGTTAGCTCAGTCAGTAGTGCACATGACTGTCAACCCAGGGGTCAGGTTAGCGAAGTCAGTAGTGCACATGACTATCAATCCAGGGGTCAGGTTAGCTCAGTCAGTAGTGCACATGACTATCAATCCAGGGGTCAGGTTAGCGAAGTCAGTAGTGCACATGACTATCAATCCAGGGGTCAGGTTAGCGAAGTCAGTAGTGCACATGACTATCAATCCAGGGATTGGGAATCCGGACTCTATGATGATTGATAAACAACATTGTATTGAATTGTCATTCATCTCTCTGCTGATTCAAGTGGGAAAATTAACATTTACTTGCAGAGATGGGTGTGCTCGAATACTGGTTAACCTACCAGGATCCCATGAAAAATAAGTTAGGTTAACTGATCATTTGATAGCCCTCAGTGGCGTACATGAGGTATGAACTTACATGCAACAAGCAGTTTAAATGAACCACTTTGGGGTTTACATAGTTGAATATGTTAGATAGAAGTTACTTTCAACAACATTATAGGTTATTCGACGCCAACAGGAAAGAAGATTCCAGGTTCACTCTACATGTACAAAAAAAAACAAATTTTAACATACAGATTAAAAAAAAAGTACATCAACAAAATGAATATGCAGAATGAACCTAGAACCTTTATACCTGCAGAACTGCAAAGTTTCAGCAAATTCTATAGTATTGCTCAAATTGTCGCTTCCTACAACATTGTTTTGTCAACTGAACTCTTTTTGTCAACTGAACTCTTTCGTGCAAGTGAACAAATGTTTTGATATATATAAGGTGGATATATTTAGACAAGGCACAATATGAGTTGATTTTTAACATCTTTTATTAATAATAAATTATTTACACTTTTTCTGTTTGAAGCAACTACATGTATGAGAATGAAGATGAATAAGAGGTCCAAAGGGAACTCTGAACACTCTACTGGTGTAGCATGAAACAACGAGAATAATTGCTGATTTCAGTGAATTTTTATTTCCTTCAGTGAATTATGAAGCCATGAGTGAACATTGAAATGTTAAATATGAGTGAAATTGAAAAAATACAATGTATTTCTGTGAAGCCAGCAACTTTAAAATTTATTTTTAACTATTGAAAACAATGGAATTAACCTTTATAAATTCACATGTTTTTTACCAGTATGGAAATCTTCATAATTCATCAAAAAGTATCAAATAAAATTATTTCACACAAATGCATGTACTGTTAAAATATCACATAGAGGATAGCTGTTTGTTTCTATAAAAATCACATCATATTTCATCGAGTGAACAACAAAAGTTGTATATTCAAAGGTTTTACTGTTCTATATTGTACAAGTAACAATAAAATAACGGGCATCTTTAAGTTATGTCGTATTATAGGTCATTCTGGGTATCACTCGGTTCACATGCTAGTATTTATATATATTGAGTTGAAGGTTTTAATGTGAATTATCGATTCGTAAAAAAAAGATACAACCAGGGAAACATTTTCTTCTATACGTGGTAAGGATATCTGCAATTTAAACAGGGTTGGATATTTCTATCTCACCCAGGGGCTGAGATAGAATTCCCGTGCTTTGACATCAGAATCAGTTTTAAAGTGGCATATAAAAATACAGGACCTTTTGAGTTGGCCTCTTACAAGTGAATATATTAAAAATGTAATGATGGATTTTGGCCATAATGAATAAATGGCTAGATTATCATCCCCACCTGCTCCCTAATTTTCATGCTGCCCTGACCCTTTTTATTTATTTATTTATTTTTTTTTATTAAAAAACATCAAAAATTTTAAAAATAAAAATAAAAAAAACCCTCCCGCCCTCCACGTTTTTAAGAAAAATTTGGATGATAATCTAGCAATTAATTTATAATGGCCTTAAATACCAGTTTTCAGAGTATTTGGTGTGCAAGAAAAATAATCATTTGTGTGTTTTTCGATTCGGATAGATAATTCAGTCTATCCCTTGGGACAGACTTTTTTATCCAAACTTTAAATCCATGTACGATTCTTATATTATGACATAACGATATGTGTGCATTGCATTTTATTTTTTTTTACAGAATAACTTTATAAATAACATGATGGTATAAAGATGAAATGTAACTGCATGAGGTATCATAAATATTGTCATAAATGATGCATGATTTCAATGGTGAAATACATTTCTTAAATATTGCCATTTTGTTTAACTTTATAAAAACAAACAATACATCATCATATACTCACATGATATTTGAGCCAAAATGCAATAAAACAAATAATAAATAAATTATAGACCAATACTAGTACTACAACTCCTCATTCTCATTTCTGTCGTTTTGGGTGGTTTCTTGTACTAAAAACGATATTCTAGGACAATCTCCATCTATATTTAAACAAAATAATTTTTCTAAAGTTGCACTTTTCACTATGTCAAATCCAATATTGCCTCCAAAAGTTGAAGGTTTCCAATACTGAGGGCTGCAAATAGGGGCTGACATCAGCCCCTTCACAGAAAAGGGTCCTCCAAGTTCTATCACAGTGGACCCGAAAATGGCATGTTTACGCCTCTTCTCAGCGACAATACCAACGTAAAATTCGACAGCATCTATATCGCCATCATATATATCTTCCAGCTCTTTGGCAAGGTCAGGGTCACCTGGAATACACACATTGTTCAATGAAATAATTTTTGGTTCCCGGAACCGCATTATATATTGGGACTGCAGTGCACTTAAAATTGTACCATAAGGCCATTATCAATGAATTGCTAGATTATCATCCAAATTTTTCTTAAAAATTGGGAGTGCGGTAGGATTTTTTTTTGATTTTTTATTTTTTTAATTTTTATTTTTTAATTTCATTTTTAATTTTTTTTTTTTTTTTTTTTTTTTAAGCAGCCTCATTTTCTATATCTAATTTCTATGGTCTACGAGCAAATCAACCTGTATTAAGCAACAACTTTAAAAGAGCATTTTTGCGCCTTCCGTTGAATGGCTGCATAAGACAGTTTTGACTGTATAATGTAACCAATGGAATTATGTGCTTGTAACAAAACCAGAAGAAATGACAAAAATTGTGGTAAAAAATCTGCAATTTATGGACTCCTTCAATTTGTGACCACTTCATAAGATGCTATGTTATGTGTTGCAGTATTTACAAATCAACAAGAGACTGACCCAAGCCTGCACATACCGACAGATGTTTTTTTTTCTAGTATTGTATTTAATTTTAGTTTTGGTAGGTTTTTCTCTTATTTTCTATTGTTTTCCATGTGCAGATGTTACTCTACAGGGTACTGGTTGGGCTGCTTTGTTCTGTTTTAAGACTTATGTTTGACAAGTTTGCACCAAAAAAGTAAAATAGGTTATCCATCTGACACTAGTTTTGTTACGCTGACCCTAAAAAATTGTTTTTTTGGGGGGAGAAAAAAATTCTGTATCTGTTTATGAAGCATGCATGTCACCACCACCAGTTTAAAGAATGGTCCTTTGTGGTCCAGTGAATTAAGGTGCTATCTCAAGATATCTCATTTATTAGGTCATGGATTTGAGCCAAGCTCCGTCCAGAAACTTTGTAAGAAAAACTGTCAGTTACTAGTGGGAGATTAGTGGTTCTAATCTATGCCATGAACATTTATAAACTGTAATATACAGTCAAACCTGTCTTAAGCAGCCATTCAAGGGAAGGAGCAAAAGTGGCCTTTTAAGACAGGTTGTTGCTTAATACAGGTTAATTTACTATGAAAGCATAGGAATGGGAATTAGAAAGTATGGTTACTGAAGACAGGTGACTGCTTAATAGAGGTGGCCACTTACACAGGTTTGACTGTATTGGTCTATACTAATTCATTTTAGCTCAGAGCTTATATATAAATCACTCTCGAGTCCTGGATAAAACCAGTACTAAATTTTAATTATGAGAGATCAACGGGTTGAACATGGAATCAAACCTGCCACCTCTGGCAGGAGCAGCCAATTTTATCCACTGCACTACCGCCTCCATTTTGAAACGTGTTGAAAATGGCTTATCATCTATAACATTGTAACCTTATTCAGAAAAAGAAATAATTCAAAGTTTACCTGTTAAATCCTCAAATGTTTTATATGCCGGTAATGCAAATCGTTTTCTATACTGATTAAATGACTGATATCTCAACTCTCGTCCGTGAAGAATCGTTTCCTTGGCAACAGGTAACGTATACTGGTTGTGGTTGTGATGAGTGAACTGGAATACAATTTTATTTAAACTTATTCATTTTACATCGATTGTGAAACAAGTTCTTACAACTGAGACAGTTCACGTTCGAAGTCGTCCTGGGTCAAGGACACTACCCATAGCCGTAGTGGAGAATTGAACCCTGAACCCTCCAATCCTGGGTCTAATGCTCTATTACTAGACCATGTACTCCACAATCATCTTTACTAGCACATTGTTTCTTAATAAATATTGTGTTTTAGTGATCATATATTGTATCTCTTGGACGTATACGTTTTAGTTTTGGTCCGTCGAACAAACAGTAAAAAAAAAAATACTTGAAAACATAACTGAATTTAGATTGGTAACTCAATCAGTCATATATAAATGTTTATAAAGTTATATAGATAATTATTAGAGAACCAGTCTTATGAATAACAGACAAAAACCATATATATGTTTACCAAACTACTGTCATGTATGTGCAAAAATTAGAGAGAAATAAATAACAAAACACTTACAGCCCCTGCTCTTTGGTTTACTAGTCCATCTACAAATTGCCTCATGCCATGTTTGACCACAATATCTGGACGGAATAAAAAATCCTTCACACCATAAACAGTTCCGGATATGTTAAAGTCTTCGGGCATTAATGGATGCCAGTGATACATGTGATTAAACTCTGCTGAAATGCGGTTAGAATACTGGTGCGGCATATCAAAAAGTAGTTCCGGCTTGAACAGAAGTTGAAAATGATAATTGCTTAAATGCTGAACATAATCTTCAATAACAATCTTTATAGTTTCTCCTGAAAATAGAAAAAAAAATAAACAGATTTCAAAATATTAAAACATATGTTCACTTTTAAAGGGAATATATCACAAAAAAAATGCTATAAATATCTAAATATTTAAATATTTAAAATAAATGAAAAGCATCTCATTTTCATAAATAAATAAATAAAATCCGAATGGTTTGGTATATCAAATCCACTAAAACATGATAAAATCAATGTTTCAGTCGGAGTGGTAAACTTGAAATAAAATCTCCATTCTAAAAATAGACTGTTTTTGAATACTACTTCACAAACTTCATATCATCATTCGGACTCGTTCTAAGATGAAACAAATTTTATATGTAAATATGTAGGAAGGATGAAATTGAAATCAAAATGAAATCCTGTGACTCATTTAAAACGTCCCAAAATGCTGCCATTTTAAGTGGGAAATCTATTTTAGTCTAATCTAGGTGCACAGTCCAAGTAAGGAAACCCCTTTTCAACATATTATTTTGACATGTTTAAATAGATATCATTTTGACAACATGGGGTCAGTGAGTATATATAGGCGTGATATATTGGGAAAAAAATGTTTTTGGTCAATTTAAATTTTTTGAAAAATCCTGATATATTCCCTTTAAAATATATCCAGATATATACATGTACTGAATGGAACAGCTTACCCACCACCGGATATTTTACGTACCTGACATTTTATGTATTTTCTTTAAAAATATCAAAGCAATTTCCTTGAAATTTGGATTTGAATAAGAAAGACCATTTCGGCTGTGTAAAAATACATAATTGTCTGTTAATGTCGTATACAAATTTTAATAGCTCTACCTCATATATTGACGAAGATATTAGAAATACAAAAGACAAGTGGCTGCTTAATAGAGGTGGCCACTTACACAGGTTTGACTGTAATTCTTTCTGCAGTGAATGCTGATTACATGTCTTCATGATTTACTACTTACCTAATATAACCAATTTTCCTGTCTGGAAGAGTTGTTCGTCGTTCCACTCGG
The DNA here is from genome assembly GCA_029582155.1 of Panopea generosa. Classification (NCBI taxonomy): domain Eukaryota; kingdom Metazoa; phylum Mollusca; class Bivalvia; order Adapedonta; family Hiatellidae; genus Panopea; species Panopea generosa. Next base: position 45,231,150 of record CM055905.1, read on the forward strand.
GGTGTTCTCCCTTTAATATATCACAGACACGGTTGTGTTCCCTCATCCATATGGTGGCATACATAAACAGTCCTGGCAACAGGCCAAAATCCTTATGTCCGAGGGCAAAACGGATTTCATGAGGCACATTAGGGGGATATGACATGGGCACATCGGCATCTTTCACATGTAACGGCCATGCTTCACCATTTATCATCTAGGAGAAGGCGAAGATGATAAATATAATCAATGACTTAGTTACCGTAGTTATAAGTCTCTTGATAATTAATGATATATAAAACATATCATGGATGGAAAATTTAACAAAGAATAAGAATAGCAAAGAAATTGAGAGTTTTTTTTTAATCAATACATAAATATAGAACACCAAAACTTTTATTATTTCACTCTGTTTTTAACATGGAGAAACAAAAAAAAGAATGCTGTCCAGTGGGAAAAAAAGGGGAAATAATGTGGATTAAAAGAATAAATTGGTACTTTTAATGCATTATATAGTTCTGCAATTTATCAATGTTATTTATTGATCATAATAATGTTGGACTGGTCGGAGCTCTGGTGTATAATTAAATATTTAGAAGTATACTTTAAACATTATAAAAAGTTATTGGAAGTCATATTAATCAAGGAATTATTGGAAGGAATAGCGACTGATTGAGATTTTGTAAAAGTTCACATATTCACAAATTCATGTTCAAGTATCTGAATTTTCGCCCTCCCCCTCCCCATCCCACTCCCTGGGGATGTCTGATACATGTAGGGGTACCATCCCCCTCCCTGGGGATGTCTGATACATGTAGGGGTACCATCCCCCTCCCTGGGGATGTCTGATACATGTAAGGCTACCATCCCCCTCCCTGGGGATGTCTGATACATGTAGGGGTACCATCCCCCTCCCTGGGGATGTCTGATAAAAGTAGGGGTACCATCCCCCTCCCTGGGGATGTCTGATACATGTAGGGGTTTTATGATAGTTACCTGCATCTTCATCTTGCCATCTACAAAACTGCGCAGTGTCAACTCTACTTGCTTATCCTTACCATAGACGTGGGAGACATCCACCTACCAAACATATGTACAGCATTATAATTGAACAGAAATGTGTTCAAAACAAAACTCTGTAAAACTCCATGTAGTTTACAATACATAAATTTTTTTTTTAAAATATGTTAACCCTTTACTTCATATAGACGCCTTTGGACACCTCTAATATAGACACCTTTGGACACCTCTAATATAGACGCCTTTGGACACCTCTAATATAGACGCCTTTTGACACCTCTAATTTAGACGCCTTTGGACACCTAATATAGAAGGCTTTTGAATTATTGGGTGAATTATGTTTATATTAACTGACAGAGTGGAAAACAGTGTAGGAAGTATTCTGATTGCTCGTTACGATCAATCTGAACTCTTCCTGCACTGTTTTCAAAGGCCTTCTGTGATTGGTGCGGGAAAATGCATATCTATGGAGTAAAGGGTTAAAATATGAAGTTTTATCAAAAAGACACACAGTTTTATGTCAAAATGTATCGGTATATGTTGTTTGTATCAAAACATGTAGTTTTGTGTCAAATACAAAGGTTTATGCCAAATGCATTGTTTTTTTCAAAATACACAATGTCATATATTATAAAAATATACACTTTGTGCCAAAATACTCATCTATGATCAAAATGCACATTTTGATATTAGAAAATACACAAATTTAGATGTCAAATAACATATATTGTTATAAAGATATACACCGGAGCGTGTGGTCCAGTGGTAGAGCACCGAACCCATGATCGGAATGTCCTGGGTTCGATCCTCCGCTACATCTATGTGTGGTGTCCTTGAGCAAGGCACTTTTCCGCATATGCTTTGTACTGGTACTACCCAGGAAGACTTCGAGCGTGATTTGTCTAAGTTGTAAGAACTTGTTTCACAATCGAAGTAAAATAAGTTTAAAACAGATATACACTATGTGTCAAAATACACTTTTAGGAGTCAAATGTTTTAAAGCTTGAAAACAAAATGCATAGTTAGATGACTAAATACACATTTTGACTTCAGATGCAAAGCTTGCTTAATTTATTACATTTTATGTGTTTAATCACTAAAAAATAATTAAATCATGTTCTAAACACACAATATAATCACCTGTAAAAATGCTACCTTTACCTTAACACTTTGCAGGTTATAAATGTATGTTCAGTTTTGTTTCCAACTTATATATTTTACCTCGATTGAGAAATAAGTTATTACAACTTAGACAAATCATGTTCGAGATATTTGTGGGTAGAAACTAGTACTAAGCATTTGCGGATAATGTACCTTGCTCAAGGACTTCACACATAGTCATGGCGGATGATTGACCCATGACCCTCAGATTCTCAATCCAATGGTCTATACCACTGAACCACATGTTCTACATGTTTAGTTTTACTGGTGGAGGAAGAATCCAGAATAGATCCGAGTAGAACCATGATTGTTCAGCAAATACCTTTCTCACATAAAACATTTACATGGATGCTTACCCCATGTCCTCCCCACTGAAATCCTGGGCCCCTTTTAAAATCTGTTTTGAAGAACTGATGTGTAAAATGCTGGGCGAAGAAAGTGAACAAAGAGTTAGATCCCTGGGGCTCAGGTTTAAACGTTGTTCTTGTCATTAGTCTCTTGACAATATCGCCCGCGTCTGGTAGCTCCTTTTTACCTGTAATCAAACATGAACACTTAGTTTAGTTTAAACTTCCAGTTTTTACTGCCAGGGTAGGAGATATTTGTGAGAGGAGAATATCAAATTACAAAGCTACATTAAGCTATTTGCTGATGGTGAAATAATACAGATTCATGCGTATTTCCCTCAAATTTAACATTTTTGACAGTTGGAGTTTTTTTTTCAAACTGAATATAACAAACACTTTTTTGAAATTATATTTTTACCAATTAAATGTATTAACAATAATCTGGTAGTATGCAACTTTATAACAAAAAAACAATGCATTGATGACTGAAATTTGGAAAAAAAAACAGTTCTCTGATTTGAATCATGCCCCAGAACATTATCTCCCAGCTTTTATATGGCAGTTAAGTCTTTAAACATAACATGTTGTAAATATTTACATATATAAACATGAATACATAAGATTGATCTGGTAAAACCGGGAAACGGACAGCAAATTGTTTAATTAATTGCTGATCTCCAAAAACATAGGGTGAATACGGTAATGAATTACTTAAGAAATGCTTGTCTAGATGTACTTTAAACTGAATATAACTGATTGTCATACAGTATGTAACTGAATATAACTGATTGTCATACAGTATGTAACTGAATATAACTAATTGTCATACAGTATGTAACTGAATATAACTGATTGTCATACAGTATGTAACTTCTTAAATCAAAACTTATTAAATATTGTTTTATATCTAACATATACATTTTAGATGGTACCAGTATATACATTTTAGATGCATGTACCAGTTTATACATTTTAGATGTATGGTACCAGTATATACATTTTAGATACATGGTACCAGTATATACATTTTAGATGCATGGTACCAGTATATACATTTTGGATGCATGTACCAGTATATACATTTTAGATGTATGGTACCAGTATATACATTTTAGATGCATGGTACCAGTATATACATTTTAGATGTATGGTACCAGTATATACATTTTAGATGCATGGTACCAGTATATACATTTTAGATGCATGGTACCAGTATATACATTTTAGATGCATGGTACCAGTATATACATTTTAGATACATGGTACCAGTATATACATTTTAGATGTATGGTACCAGTATATACATTTTAGATGCATGGTACCAGTATATACATTTTATATGCATAGTACCAGTATATACATTTTATATGCATGGTACCAGTATATACATTTTAGATGCATGGTACCAGTTTATACATTTTAGATGCATGGTACCAGTATATTTAAAGAATGAATGCCATTTGTTGAACATTTATGAGATATGAATTTTCATGAACCAACAGCAAAGTAAGAAGTCATCTCCAAAGGGATTCATACAAACTTAAAATGGCTCATTGTATTACATTTATATTTCATTTCATGACAATTTTACAAATAAAGTTCGTTTTTTACATTTACATTAGCAATGCACCCACTTAATACAATATCACTACCGGTATCCAACACCTGATGGTAATGTTGCTTCATTGAGATAAAGTTGTAATTGGATAGCAAACATCAACCTCTCTAATGTTAAAACGTTACAAATCATCACATTTTTTACGTCATATTCAATTGCTAATCTCCGACATGCTGATTTTATTTCAAATTCTACCAAAAGCTAAATTGGGAAAAGATTTTATATAGATTTAATGATGGGCTCACAAATGTAAATGTTTTAAGCCATCAATGGATGGAATAATCAGATGTGCCCTTTTTAGGTACATTGTAACCTAATATAGATTCAAGTTTTTTTACACTTAAGCCAGGATGACCAAAAAATTGTTTGTAATCTCTTCCTTAACAAACATTCTTTTACGCAACATCATTTATTCTTAAATTCTTTTATGTTCTTAGTCGCTTTTAACAAGAATGTACAGGGGTCAAATAAAAAAAATCAACCATTTGAAATTCAATTATTGAGTAACCCTGTTTTGTATGGGTAGCTTGTAGGAGTATTGCTAATGATTGGTTTTTAAGAATGACCTCATGGCAGTGAGAAAAAGCAAATTATGGCATATGCTTTAAGATGACACCATCAACATAACAGATGACCCACACAACCTGACAGATGACCCCCAACAACATGATAGATGACCCCAACAACTTGATAGATGACCCCAACAACATGACAGATGAACCCAACATGATAGATGACCCCAACAACATGTTAGATGACCCCAACAACTTGATAGATGACCCCAACAACATGACAGATGACCCCAACATGATATATGACCCCAACAACATGATATATGACCCCAACAACATGACAGATGACCCCAACAACATGATAGATGACCCCAATATGATAGATGACCCCAACAACATGACAGATGACCCCCAACAACATGATAGATGACCCCAACATTAAAGATGACCCCCAACAACATCATAGATGACCCCAACAACATGACAGATGACCCCAACAACATGACAGATGACCCAAACAACATGATACATGACCCCAACAACTTGACAGATGACCCTAACAACATGACAGATGACCCAAACAACATGATACATGACCCCAACAACTTGACAGATGACCCTAACAACATGATAGATGACCCCAACAACATGATAGATGACCAATAGATGTTTAATTCTCATGATGTATATACATGTACATATAAAAATATTTAAAAAAAAATTACCTGCCACACCCAATGGTGTTGGGCAACCCTCTGGGACAGGTGGGAGTGCCCGAGAGAAGTATGACCTGTTGCCGTAGGCCTCATAAGTTATATACTCGTGCTCTGATGTGTACGTGGCCGGAGAGTCTACCACTGACCCTCTCTCTGAAACATAAAATAGAAACATATATAATAGCATGTGCCCCGGAGCACCTAGTCCAGAGGTAGAGTACCTCACCCAGCTGCTGTATCAAATCTCAGTTCACCAGAACATGTGTAGGAATTAAGCAGTGTTCTCAAAGCAGACTTATAAATGACTTGTTGTACCTTTAATTAATTTCACGGAACATCCAAATACCAGGCCATACTGCATGCTTCACTGAGTTGTTAAATCCAAATATCAGGCCATACTGCATGCTTCACTGAGTTGTTAAATCATATTACTGAATGACTGACTGAATATTAAGCTTCATTTTTATGCCATCGAGGGCTAACAGACAATCAGTTAATCTAACCACTATATCCTGGGATCCTGAATAGAATCACTGCTGATCTCTGCAGAGGGGTAGGAATCCTTCAAATGGGTGTTATGTTCCTTTTTATCATTTTTTGTCATGTTCACTTTTGTGGTTAAATCATCAACCCCTGTGTGGTTCCAGGGGGCCATGAGTATGAGTGATGGAAAGAATAGGACCACTGTGGCTCATACATGTCGTAGGAAGCGACAATTTGAGTAATATGATAGAATTTGCTGAAACACTGCAGTTCGGCAGGTATCAAAGTTCTAGATTCATTCTGCATATCCATTTGTTGATGTATTTTTTTTAATCTGTATGTTAATTTGTTGTTGTTTTGTACATGTAGAGTGAACCTGGAATCTCCCTTTTCGAATAAACTATAATGTGTTGGTACGCCGTAAAACCCTACTCATTCATTCATTCATTCATTCTAAAAGACCTGATAATGAATCTGAGAAGAAAGCAAGTAACTGGCAAACTTTTCAGATAAAATTTTCAGATCAAGCGGGACATAAACATATGACCTTAGCAGTGAGAGGTTAGCGATTTTGAGACAGCGCCTTAGGCCACTTGGCCACAGAGGACCCAGAATGTAACAAGTGTTAGCGATGGTGCAGATATTTCAGGCAGTTTCAATCATTATCATATTCCTCTTTTACTGTATGTTAAAAACATGTCGATCAAATACATTCATCCATCCATTACATACCTAGAGTGTATCTGCATGATAACTAAGTTATAATATAGACTTAACTTATACACACATGCGAAATTCAGCTGTACATAATTGGTGAGAAAATCATGTGGTGGGTGAGCGTTGTAAGGTGCCATGTCTGCAGTTAAGTCCCACTCTGTCATACGACTTTATTTGAGAAAGTTTGCCAGTTACTTGCGGAAAGATGGTGGTCTTTCTCAGATTCATTCTGAGGTCTTCACCACCAATACAACTGGATATGCCATATATAACCTAAAATGTGTTGAAAATTATGTAAAAACACCAATAAAAAAATTAAAATCTTAACACGACATACGAGTACTCTGATTGGTCAGTTGAATGACGGAAATATGTCACAGTTTGGTAAACACATCATAATGCTGTGAATTGTGGGACAGGTAGGGAATTCCATCCTTCAACATTAGTGTTTAACAGACATAATGATTGGGAGATGTCAGGTACTGGGATAGTGTTGGACAAACACTTGTACCCACAAAAGATTTATTATAACTGCTGCATCAGCTTAAACTTACTCATATAGACTTGTTTCATGATGGCGTTCTTCAAAAACGGTACCCAGTTGACGATTGTCCATAGCCACTTGTAGCTGTCCTCGGTAAGAAGCAAGTGCACAGTTTCTGGGTCTGGTTTTACCAGATGTACTATCCGCTGCAAAAAGGTTGCTGTCAAAATATATAGAACAAAAAATGATTAAAATCTTATATTTTCTTTTAAACTGGGTGTGGTCCAGTGGTAGAGCATCCGCCTCACATGCGGAAGAACGTGGGTTCAATCCCAAGCTGGGTCATACTAAAGACTTTAAAAATGGTACTAGAAGCTTCCTCGCTTGACGCTCAGCATTTAAAGGAGAGTTCTAGGTCTGGTCGGCCCGGTGTCAGTATAATGTGACTGGGTGGGGTATACTACCATGTGTCTGCGGCATGATACTCCAGTGTGACAGTGCTTAGAATACTGTCTCAAGTATACACTGTCACGATATGACTAAATTGTTGAAAGCATGCTAATCACCATACAGCAACAACAACTATATTTTCTTTTAAAGGAATAAAACCTTCACAAAACATATATTCTGGAAAAGGTGTAATGCTATCCAAATAATTAGATGTACGCACAATTAATTTTTTTAGTATTGTTGTTATTGAATTATATAAATTTATTCGAAACTGATTGCAAAGAGAGTTCATGAATTATGTCTGGGTAGATCTTGAAGAAACTGAGTGTTCATTTTGAGAGGTCACCAGGTCAAGCATCAGATCAAACCTACAATATCTGAGATGACCATGTGTATAACTGCATGGGAAAAACTAGCCAAGTTAGTTTCAGATTTAATTTACTTTATTATTCTCCTAACATTTTATTTCCTTTCCAGTTAGCCGGGCCCGATTAGCTCAGTCGGTTACACGTCTGACTATCAATCCAGGGGTCGTGAGTTCGAATCCCCCGCCCGGCAACAGTCTCCGTGATGATTGATATACGACATTGTGTCTCATTATCATTCGTCTCTCACCACTGATTCAAGTGGGAAAGTAATCAGTTACTTGCGGAGGCGAGGTGTGCTCGAGTACTGGTTAATCCCAGGAAACAGTGGTTAGGTTAACTGATCATCTGTTAGCCCTGGATGGCATAAAAATGATGCTAAATATTCAATCAATCAATCAATTCCTTTCCAGTTAGATATTGTTCATGTTATCATTGTCTGAGGGTTAAATAAAAATGTGGACCATTTCAGATGTGGGGTTCACCAACATAAGGAGAGGGGTCCTCCCCCTCTTCACCCCTCTCCCCACCTCTTCCCCCTCTCCCCTCCCCTCCCCTCTCCCCTCCCCTTCCTTTCCATCTTCCCCCTCTGATCTGACAGTGGATCAAATGCTAGCATGTTACCCTGGAAAATAGATAGAGGTTTGTACCCACAACTGCACAAGATCAAATGTAATTAATTTACCATGTGTGCAGGTCCATTTCTGGAGGCAAAACTGGTGAATTAATTTTAAAGATATAATGTAGGTCTCTGTGTTGGGCGTACCATTTAATACCACTTTGATGTACTGTTTTAAGTATGTTTGATCTTTGTAACATATTAATCTTGTTTATTTATATGTGAGTCACATAATGTAAATTTCACATCAAACTTATTAATTTTGCTCACACAGCAAGATTATAGGCTGTGTCAATTTTTATTTTTGTTTACATAGAAAAAATTTGTCTAATCAAATGTTTATCCCATCAAATGTTTATCCCATATCAAAATTATTTGTCTCATATCAAATGTTTATTCCATATCAAATGTTTGTCCCATCAAATGTTTATCCCATATCAAATGTTTATTCCATATCAAATGCTTGTCCCATCAAATGTTTATCCCATCAAATGTTTATCATATCAAATGTTTGTATGTTTTGTCTCATCAAATGTTATATCCCGTAGCAAATATTTATCATATCAAATGTTTGTCCCATCAAATGTTTATCATATCAAATGTTTGTATGTTTCTCCCATAAAATGTTTGTCCTCTCAAATGTTTATCATATCAAATGTTTGTCCAATCAAGTATTTGTATGTTTGACCCATCAAATGTTTATCCCATATGACATTGATATTGAAAAAATCATTGATGACAGAAAGAAAACAAGCAAAAAAAAAGAAGAAATCTATGGAATTATTGAAACATTTGTGATGTCAGTGTGTGATGGGTAGGTGTAGATTTTGGATTAGCTAGTTAAAGTCATCTGGACCATAGCTTCCCAAATTTCCAAAAGAGGGTTTGGCGGAAACAGAAATGATACAAATAGTGGTGGGTGTAATGCTGTATAACATAGATATACTGCTCAAATGAGATAAAAATGTAAATCTCAAAAATATTTTATTGAAGATTTCAATATATTCAGTCATCAAATCTGGTTTCAACTGTTTTATTACGCTACCATCACGTCTTATGGCAATAAAACAAATTGACTGAAATTTATCGAATTTATTCAACTTGAACAAGCAATTGCAACCATAAAGTAAAACAAGACTGCATAAATTTGTTTGACATATACATTATATGGTAGTTCAATTTATAACCGAACCTGAAGTATATCACCACTGAAGGCAAGTCTGACAAGAAAATTGGCTATAAACGTGGTTGGGTAAATTTACAATGCCTTGCATAATGAGTTAGACAATCTCCTCCTTAAGTTTTCAGTTAGATCAAACTTGTTTCATTATTATTTTCTGAATGTAGAATACACAATATATGTTTGATTGATTGAATATTTAGCATCATGTTTATGGCATCGAGGGCTGACAGACGATCAGATAACCTAACCACTGTTTCCTGGGATCCTGAAAGGTTAACCAGAACTCGAGCACACCCCATCTTCACAAGTAACTGATAACTTTCCCATTTGAATCAGCGGTGAGAGATGAATGATAATGAGACACAATGTCATAATTATATCAACCATCACAAAGATTATTGTCGTACGGGGATTCGAACTCACGACCCCTGGACTGATAGTCAGGTGTGTAACTGACAGAGTTAATCGGGCCCAACAATACATACAATATAACAAACTAAAATAGATGACAGATTTGAAGACCATTTCACCAAAATATTGAAGTATATACTTAAATACTTAAAGAAAAACATCCAGGTGATCATGATTTTAGACTGGTTCCAGAAAAACTGCATTTGATTTCATTGACATTGGTTAAAGAATATTAAAATCACCAGTCAAAATAAAGTATATTTAAGTGAAACTTTGGAAAATGTTTAGAAACAATAACTTGATCAAACAATTTACTTTCCTGGACTCTCAAACACTCAAAAATTCCAATGTTTTCTATAACTTGAGTAAATTGTCTAATTATGTATGAATATGATGATTAAACAATTCATTGAGTATAACCAGTAATGCATGCAATATCAGCTTATTCATATTATACATAAAGCAGTACCAGTATTCAAGTTACAGTTTTTGGTGTTATTCTTTGTTTTAATTATGTCCCAGCTAATATACAATATGTAAGCTGAGTAGATATATTTGTCCATTATATAACTTATCTGTGTGAACATCTGTATACATGCTATATGTATTACTTGTATAGCTAGCATTGTATAATGTATGTGCCTATTTCAAGAGGTTACTGATATCAAGTTGTATGTTTAGCATGCAATCTGCACATTTTAATGTAATAATAAGATTAATTCATGGATTTGTAAATGTGTGATATATATTCCCCCATGATGAACTATTCTGCTCATGTGAAAATTCTGTCTTTCATATAGGTATGTGGCTCATACGAAAATTCTGTCTCTCATATATGTATGCTGCTCATATGAAAAT